>CM052445.1:40850962-40917563 GCA_028533085.1 Varecia variegata | reverse complement strand
ACCACGGTGACTTATTATTTTGCACCTATTAGAAAGGCTATAATCAAAAAGACAATAATAAATGTTGACAGGGATGTGAAAAAATGAGGACTTTCATACATTACTGATGGGAATATAAAACAGTGCAGCTACTTTGAAAACAGTTTGGCAGTTTCTTAAAATTAAGCCTAGAGTTACCATATGACCCAGCAATTTCATTCCTAGGTATCTATTCAAAGGAAGTGAAAATACGTGCCAACAAAAGGACTTGAGCACAATATTCACAGCAGCATTATGAATAATGGGCAAAAATTGAAAACAACCCAAATGTCCATGAAATGGTGAATAGAGAAACAAAATGTGGGACATCATACAACGAATATTATTCAGCAACAAAATAGAATGGACTCCTGATATATAGATAACATGGATAAAATGCAAAATCATCATGCTAACTGAAAGAAGCCAGATGTAAAAAACTACATTTATATGTTTCCACTTATATGAAACATCCACAAAAGACAACTATCAGGAGACAGACAGTAGATTAGTGGCTGCCCAGGGCTGGAGGAGGGAATGGGGATAAACCATAAATGAGCACAGGGGATCCCACTGGAGTAATAAAAATGCTCCAAAACTGCATTATGGCGATGGTTACACAATTCGGTAAACTTACTAAAAATCGCTGAACTGTAAACTTAAATGAATTTTTAAATGCATAAATCCTACACTTATTAAATTTAATAAAGTTAGTTAAATATTCCAACCAGTATTGTTAAGGAGAGATACCTCAATTGAAGACACATGGCACTTGCCATCAAACGCTTAATGCCCACAGCAGATGGATAGGGAGGGTGGTGCCCTTCTAGGGTAGACTGAGCACTAGGTCTATTCCCACCGAACACGCAGCCGTCACAGTATAGTAGTGCTCAGTTTAATGGGGTTATGTGTTGTTTTGAACCACAACCTTTCTGAAGCATCATATGACATCTATATAAACAAACTCCCCTAAACTAAACAGTTAGATCAATATGAGAGTACAAGTCCTCCCACCATGGCCAAGAATGGATAATCAATATGTCAGACCACATTTATCTCAAGTGAGGAAAATCAGAGTGACATGAAAGAAATGAAGATTATACTTGAGTATTAGAGCTTGTCTGCCTCAGGTTATTTTGATGATACTTCAAATATTTACAGAAACAAGGAAATCTGTTTCTTCAAATAGTTTAATTTTGAGTAGGGACCTTTCTGGTAGCATCCTAAGAAACAACAGTGCCATCAGGAGGTACTGGATTCTTTGGAAGGACCTCAAGCATATAAAAACTTTTGATAAGGTCCCAAATAAAATATGTGAGAGATACTCCAAGAACATAACAAAATTAAACATTTTATGAGTTTTCTTAAGAAAAATAAAACATCAAAACATCTTATACATATAATTATTCATTCTCTTCACTGCAGTCACTCAGCACCTAGTTGTTATTGCTAATGTGAATAACATGAAACTTAAAATACCATATTATGTTACTCAAATATATGTCTATCTTAAAGGACTATCTTGTGAGTTTTAAGAAAAGAAACTGGGCCTTATTCATCTTTGTATCCCTAGCACTTGATAAAGACTTAGACATAATAAATGCTCAATATATATTTGGTAAATTATAAATAAAGTGATTTAGTTATACAGTCTTTGAACACCTCTATTTCTTGCCATAATAAATTAATCAACAGTATTCATTTACTCATTCATTCATTTACTAATGCATTTAACAAAAATTCACCAAGTATGTACTATTCACTGAATATAGTGTTAGGTGCTGAAGTTACAGTGACAAAAGGCTGTAGCTTTGGAGCTCTGGAGGACAAAGGCAAGTAAACACAGAAATAATATACTCTGCGATAAGCAGAAATAATATTAAGTAAGGGGCCTCAGGGACCAGCTTCTAATCCAATTTAAGATGTGACTGGGGAGGAATCCAAGCTGAAGCCTGGTAATGAGTTAGACAAATTGAGAAGGGGTAAGAGGAGACAGAGAGGAAAATAAGGTAACACTGCAAGGTGGTTTAGAGGTTTGGAAAGAATGTGGGTTTTAAAATCAGAAAGACCAGACTTACATCCTTCCTAGCCACTCACTAGCTCTGCGACCTTGGCCAAGTTATTTATTTTCTCTGTTTTGCTTATGTGCAAAAGGGTGCTAATGATACGTATCTACCTACCTTCCTGTGTTGTTGGCATGATTAGGGCTAACGTAGCTGGTGCAAACCCTGGGACATGGTTAATACTAAAAATTGTAGTTATTGCTATTAAATTCCAAAAATAAGTTATGTAGCTTCAAAGTGCTATGTGAATTTTTTTAAATGTAGTTTCTAAATTTTAATTTGAATAATTCTTAATAACTATTGGCAATTGTTTTCAATAATTTTTCTCACAAACTTAAGTGGCTTCTCATTGCTTATAAAATTAAATCTAAATCGTTTTTTTAAAATAGCTATATTGAAGTATAATTTACATATAAAATTCAACAGTGTTAATTGTATAATTTTGTAGGTTTTAATACATTCTAATTTTATTTATTCATCCATCAATTGATGGACATGTGAGTTGTTTCCACTTTTCAGCTCTCATTCATAATCCTGATGTGAACATTTGTGTGCAAATCCTTAAGGGGATATATGTGTTCACTAGATACGTACAAATGAGATTGCTGGGTAACACGGTAACTCTAGGTTTAACATTGTGAGAAATTGCCAAGCTGTTTTCTAAAGTGGCTCAACCATTTTATATTTGCAGCCATCACCACTATCTAATGTTAAAACATTTTCGTCATGCCCAAAAAACATTAGCAATCACTCTGAATTCCCCCACCCTTCTCCTTCCCACCCAACCCCAGCCCTAGGCAGCCCCTAATCTGTCTCTACAGATTTGCCCATTCTGGACTTTCATATAAATGCAATCATTTGTGTCTGGCTCCTTTCTAGTAGCATAATGTTTTTGAAGTTCATCTATATTGTAGCATGCATCGACACTTTATTTATTTATTGACACATATTTATTATATATCCATGTGACTACTATGGACATATTATATCTGGTACTCATATGGACATAGTACTTATATGGACCTATTACATCTGATGTGTTTATTCTTCAGTTGGTGAACATTTGGGTTGTTTTCACTTTTTGGCCATAATGAATAAAGCTTCTACAAACATTTGTGTACAATTCCTGTATGGACATATGTTTCCCTTCCCTTTAATAGATACCTAGGAGTGGAATTGAAGTGTCATACAGTAACTCTCTTAGTTTCACGTTTTGAGAGACTGCCAAACTGTTTTCCAAGTGGCTGCACTATGTTACATTCCCACTCACAATGAATGAGGTTTCTAATTTCTCCACATCCATGCCAACACTTATTATTGTCTGTCATTTTAATTTAAATATTTTTTAAAGAAAAATTATTTCAATAATGATAACAAAGCATTTCAACTGCACAAATTTTAAAGGCATATAGAATTAGAAAAAAAGCAAAATTACTCATAATTTCACCAAAACTATGTCAGCTGTTAATGTTTTAGGGCATATCTTTGTAATTTTTTCTTAAAAAGCATATTTTTACCTAGTTGTGGTGATATTGAATAGCTAACTTTTATCAAATATAAATTTAGGAAAGGGACTGAAATGGTCAAAGAAAAAAAATATAATGGCAAACATTCACTTATCTTTTATGCCAGGAACTGGTATAATTGCATTATCTTATTTAACCCTCGAAGTAGCACTATGAGGAAGGTACCATTATTTTAGTCATTTTATAGATGAGAGTAATTGAAGTTAAGTAATTCCCTGAGATTGATGTTGAAGTAGATAGTGGAACTAGACCTCAAATTCAGGTCTGGGGCACTCCAGGGTCTCTTCTATAAAACACTAAACTGCTGTTGGTTTTTGGACATTGTTGGACCTAAAGGATAGGTGGGATTTAGTTGATAGGGGAAGACCTCTTGACTGGGAAGAGAACTATGGTAAAACCAAGACTTGGAGTAGAAACACATATGAAATATTTGATGATCACTGCAGAGACAACCCTGGTTGGAGTTGAGGAAGAGCGATAAAATTGGATAGGTTGGATTACATGTAGTCTTTAATGTAGGGTGAGGAGGTCAATAATTTATTTCCTAGAGGCAATGGGAATTCAATAAATGTACTTGAGGTGGAGAGGTGGCGTGGGTTTTACACCATAGTGTTGTCACAAGATGGATCAAGGGAGAAAGAGATGACATAAGGAAGGAGAGTTAGCATGTTTTTGAAGAGCTCTAGTGTGCGGTGATGAGCAGTTCAGCATGGGTTGAAAGAGGATGGGCATGCATTTAAGGGGCATATTAATGGGAGTTAAGGAATAGACATATCAGAAAAGAACCCACATCATGGTTGGTAGCAAAGAGAAATTAAACATGGAAATTAAAATAAAATAAAATTAAAAGTTGTTTCAACCTGTTAAATTATTTACTGAAAAAAATTTAATTTTTCAAGATACTTCTGATAGGTTCAAGTATTTTCAATGTACCGTGGCATCTAATTCAATGCTATTCACACCAACATGGCCAATGAATGTCAATTAGTAATCATTTCCTTTACAAAGGAATGAAACCCTAGTATTTGGAAGATGAAACTAATTCACAATAATCTATGTGATATTAAACTTATTATATAATGTGTATTCTTTCTAAGGTCTAAGCCACCTGTTGCCTTAAGTAGGAATATGGAGGAAGAGATAAATGTTCCCAGATTTCTAAGGGGCTGCTGCAACTATTAATATGTTCATGATATGGTTGCAGTCATAGTAGCTTCAAAGGATAAATGCTTTTTTTCTTAGTTTTTTCATTTGTGACAAGGGAGTAAACTTAAAAGAATAAGGAAATCAACACCTTATTATAAAATATAATTAAGATTCTTAACTTTTCATGGCTAACATTTATTAAGCCCCACTATTATGTAGTTAGAAAAAAATAATGATGATAATACCATGGGTACTGATTGAGCACTTACTATGTTGGGAGCACTATGGCAAAAGATTCACAAATGTCACGTCACTAAAACATAGCTGCAAGATCACCTACGAAGTAGGAATTATGTTTTCTATTTTTAGAAGAAACAAAACTTAAGCTCAGAAAGTCTAATTGAGTTCCCTATGGTCAATAGGTAGAAAGTTACAGAGCTGGGATTCACTGACATCTTACTCCAAACAAGTGCTCCTTCTCTATTGAGTCTACTGTGCCTTCACGTTAGCTTGCTTTCTCAACTGCTATCACCTGAGTTAGAAAATGTGAAATTGCAAAATCTAGAAAACACTATTATTTCTACCTAATTGGTCATTCTAAACACATTCATCTCCAAGTTGAAATCACTTTTTTGTCTATGAGAATGGTAATGCTCTTGTTGAAAGAACTGACATTTCCTGTGAGAACCCATTTTTTATGACATTTTCCCTCAGAGGGAGTGTCTGCCCAATGCCATCCTGCTCCCTTGGTCCAGCTAGACCTCCGCCTTTCCTCTATCCTGCCCTTTTTGCACAGTCTGTCCTCCGCCCATCACCCATTCTGTTTCCTTAGTCTGCCTATAGCTCTCTCACCCACCTTTCCAAATACTCTTTATCTGTCAGTGACCTATTCAAATGCCTCTGTCTGTTGCTTGTTCTAGTGTTTCCCTAGAATTATTGAATACCTTGCTACTCTGTACCTCCAAAGAATGTTATACACACCACACACACACACACACACACACACACACACTTATACTGCTTTGTGTAAATACCTGTTTTACTCCCTAAATTTTAATCTCTGTATGGGAAATAACTGTAGCTTATTTATCCTGCCTTTACTATTGTTGGTCTTTATAACTGCAATGTCTAGCACAACACCTTAAACTGAATTGATAAGTTTTAAAGAGTCATCTTATTCATTAGCAATCATGTTTTAGTTTATATTTATTTGCCTTGTTATTCAATGTGTCTATCAATAGTTTTATTGGACACTGTTCCAATTCATTTCAATTTTTGACCAAGGTCCTCATAAGGGCAACTGTCACTCTAGAACACTCAAAAAAATATTTTACACTTTCTATATGACAATGAATGGCAGAGTCTGCAGCCCAGCTCACATTGCAAAATCATATCTACTTTTAAGGTTTAATCATGATCATATTTAAATCTCTTTAAATACTATTCTCTTCCAAATGCTTCTTCCCAGATGTGCTGCATTATTAATGGAATGGAATTAAATATAGGGGTTTTAAAATGAACTTGCTTCCAAATATATTAGACTTCATCTTCCCATTTTGACATTCTTTATTTCTTGATATTGCTATTTTTCACAAGCACTTTTGTCCCATTTCTTTACTCTCTCTTGTATTCATGGTACCTATCCAATTAATACAATTTACAATTTATTAATAATTGATGCTCTGTTTGTGATACTTCCAGCATGTCCAGTTAAGATCCTGTCTTAGTCCATTCAGGCTGCTACAACAAAGTATCATAAACTAGTGGCTTATAAGAAACAAACATTTATTTCTTGCAGTTCTGGAGGCTGGAAAGACTAAGATCAAGGTGCTGGTAGATTCAATGTCTGGTGAGGGCCTGCTTGGATCGACTTTTCACTGTAACTTCACATAGTGAAGGGGTGAGGGAGCTCTCTGTGGTCTCTTTTATAAGAACATTATTCCCAAAGTGGCACAAACTGGAACCTGTCAAAGGTCCCACATTGTACTACCATCACCTTGAGGCTTAGGGTTTCAACATATGAATTTAGGGGGACAGAAACATGTAGATGATAGCAGACCCTAAGATATGACTTAATACTGATCTTTCTGGCATGTTTTTCAATGACTTCATTGAAATGGGTAAACAGCTATGTATCATGATCACAGATTTCTTTCTACTCTTCTTTTGTTTTTCCCTAAGCAGGGCTCCAATCACATTCCAAACCACTGGTATCATTCATTTCCCAGCTATCACGAATTAATTTTCTAGCCAATATACTCTTAAATTATTTGCTCTAATTAGGTCTTTCCCCTTTGTATGTTGATAAACCTTAAGAGAGAAGGAATTACTGGCAGCCTCAGAGACTGCGGGTGTTTGTGTGTGGGCATGGGAAGTGATGAAGAGAAAAAAGAAATACAATCTGCTGGTACATTCAAAACTTAAAGATACAAATCCACATGGGGTTACTCTTTAACTGAAATGATTTGTCCTGAGAACAAACTTAACAGGTTGGTTCAACAAAAGTTTCTGGAATGAATTTGAAAGGAAACAAATAAAATTATAGGGTGTTTTCCTTAAACCACAATGTTCTGATATTCCTCATTAGCATCAAAAGCTAGTATAAGGAAGATACAAATTGCATATAGACACTTATTTCTTTAGAATTTATAATCTAGGATACTCTATAAACAATCCTTTTTGAACAATGTTGCTCTTTCTCTTTCTTCAACTGGACCTCTATACCTTCTTTCAATCTTGAGTAAAATATTGCACACTGGAAAGGAATAAGTCCCATAATGACAGCAATCTGTCTTACCTGAGTCATTTTTCCTGACTGTCTTCTTTTAGATAAAAAATATGGAGTTGAATAATTACACAATTCCATAAAATTCATGTTTCAATTTTAACAATATTTGAAAGGAGTCTCTGACTTGGGAAATTGACCAATGAAGACATTGAGAAGTTCTGAACCCCTGCTTTGTAATGTGAACTACATAGAAACCAAATGAAAAATAGCTTAGATATATTCTGGACTTGCTGTATGGTAGGCACTCTGCTAATTGATTTCATATAGCATCTTTAATTCTCACATCAGCCCTATGAAGCAAACACTATTATTATCCCCAACCTCCTCAAGAGAAAACTGAGTCTTGGAGAAACGAAGTAACTTACCTAAGGCTGTATGGGTGATGCTACCGGCATCTAGTAGATAGCAGGCCGAGGATGCTGCTAAACATTCTGTAATGAATAAGAGAATCCCTACAATAAATAATTATTTGTCCAAATAGTCAATAATGCTAATGTTGAGAGACCCTGTTCTCTACACTTAACTTTAGTGCCATAGGCAGGATGGGGCACTAACAAATTTTTGGTAATTAACCAGAAAGAGGAGAATTCAAATTAGTCAGCATGCCCCATGTTTTCTTAGCACTGCTCCAGTGTGTGCTATAAAGTCTACTTCTTGCTTCTGGACCCTTATTACTGAATCTTGATTTCTCTCAAGCAGCTGCTCAAAGTACAAGCTTTAAAAAATAAAGCCTTTTATCCCTGATTCCTGTGACAAACTTGGCTTTCTTCTAGGATGTTCTGCAAAATGTTGCAGTGCTGTATCTACCTGAGTGTATTGTAGCTGGAGTCTTTCGGGCGGCTGGTTTCTACTTGCACAGTCTATTCCATTTGGCACTATGATGGGAGGTGGGTAGCTGTAATGTCCCTTGAAGGGAATATTTTTCCCAGAATAGCCTCTGAACTTAAAATTCATCCCAAATTTGGACAATACTATCTCAGTTACTAAATATGATCAGCAAACATCCGCTAGACAGCAACAGCCCTAAACAACACTGTTAAATATTTCTGTGCCAGTTTCACATGGGCCATGGTTCATTTGCTACTATCCTCATTAAACTCCTCCTAAGTCAATATTGTTGCCTTAAAAAGTTATTTCAGAATTGCTTAGGAAAGACATGAGATGTGATCCAAAGTCAGCATGCACATTTGTGCACTTAGCCTACTGGAATGGAAACTCCTTGAGAGTGGGAACTAAAAGTTTTTGAAGGTCATGTGCATAGTTAAGCATGATGAAGATCAGGGAGTGTTTAATATTAACAATATGCTCGTCAAAAAATTATCAGATATTCCCCTCTGGTTATTTTTATAACAGTTTAGAGCACTCAGATAGAAATATAAAGACAACGTGGAGGGAGTTCAAAATAAAACAATAAAAATGAGTGAATGGTTAGAGGACAGAGGGAATCAGTTATGTGCTGGCTAAACAAGAATGAAAGAAGGAATGACCCATGATAAATGAGAGGTGTATGCATCAAACAGCAAATTGCATAGTTGTTGATAGGCTGTTGAGTCAGACAGTTACTACCTCTGGAGCTATATATTTTGGAATGAACTGAGTAATTTTCCCCCTCTCCACAATTGAATTCCCTTGCCCCAACGTTACTTTAATTGCTCCATGAGGAGTCATTTATTGTGGTTCATAGGAGTCAAAGCATTACCCAAGATTTTGTGAGACTGCTTCTTTTCTATTCTCCAAAGATTTGAGATCATTTAAATACTAACAAAAATGAAATGTTTCTAATAATAATTCAAGTTCTTCTATAATTAATAATAATTCTATGAACTTTTGAAGGAGGCAGGGACCATGTGATAGAAATATGGAGAAGTGGGTAAAGGAAAGGCAGGATATTGGTAGCCAACTTGAAGAACAAATGAGAAAGGCTTTGGGATACCCTTATGAATTCTGATTTATTGTCCAGGGATCCTCATCCCTGCCCTGATCTGACCACATCCAAAATGCTGTGTCATTCAGGGCACCATATTCGAAGAAAGGCATTGACGTCGGAGAAGGAGAACCCAAATGAGAAGAGCTTGAAGATACAAATGAAGGAGTTGTGGATGACTATCCAAAGAAAATTTGATGGGGAAATTAGAAGCATCTTTAAATGTCTGAAGAATAGCAAGACAAAATGGAATTTAGATTCTTTTTTGTTGTCACAGAATAAAGAACAAGGACCAATGGGTGGAAATCTGACCAGCATAAATTTCTGATTAACATAAAGTGGAAATGACCAATAATGTGGGCTGTACAATCATGGAAGGGCTCCCTATAGAGAGGTGATAGTCACTTGAAGAAGCAAACCAAGACTAAATGATCATCTGTCAGATTCATGAATAGGTAGAAAAAATGAGACTGAAATAATGGAGCCAAGGAAGAACAGAAAGACTATTTTTTGGTGGTGGTGGGCCTCTGGCTTTTGTGTCAACTATGTTAAGATAAACATCACATCATTGTACAAGATGCAGAAATACAATCAAAACAAAAGTGAGAAAACCACATCTGTTTCAGAGTTGGAAGAGCCTTAGATTAATGATGTGAAAAAAAAATTTTCAGGTGAAAATACTGGACACATTCTAAATTCAGCATATGGACATCCATTAAGTACATGTAAATATTCCCTTCCATCTAGCACAAAATCTTAAATTTCTTTTCCTTTTAAGCACCTTTGTATATCTCTCATAGACACACCAGTGTCTTCTTGGGGAAGAAGAGATATGAGATCCTGATATTGTTCCAGTCACAGTTCAGTCAGGAAAACAGACCCTGTGTTAGGTAATTCAATAGAGGAAATTTGATATGTGGAATTAGATACGGAGGTGTTGGAAGAACTAAAAGAACAAACAGAAGACTGTGAGGCAACCCAGAGATTATCAACAGCAAGAAGCTGCCACAGTCACAGAGGCTGAAAAGATATGGGGGTGAGAAGGGTGTGACCAGATCTCAGAGGCCATCCATCGTGGTGGAGTTTGAAACACGATGGAAGCTGTTCAGCTGAAGCCGAAACCATGGAAAGAAATGGTTTTGACAAGAATTGAAGCCATGGGGGAGACAGGCCCCTCTGTCAGAGATGCTACTCAAGTAAGAGTTGGGCAGAGTCAGGGAGGCATTTTCCCTTTCTCCCACACTCCAATCTCCCACCAGTGCTTCCTCCCACTGGCCACATCTGGCAGGAAGCCAGGACATGGGATGCTGGGGAATGTAGTTTTCAGGATTAGTCTTCTAAAATGCAGGGCCGAACAGCAAAGATAGAGAAATGAATCTCAGAACAAACTGGTAAACAACTGACACAGTTACGCTCTCCATCAGAATAAACCCTTATAAATGGGTAGGATGGCAATAATCTGATTTGTAGTTTTCTTTCCCTAAACTGCCTCCTAGTATAGAAAATCTAAACTCATGGTGAAAGATTGTGATATGGAGTTAAGGGACATATTTATGTCAGTCTCTCTAGCCTCCATAATTAACTTAAAATTTCCTTAATAAGAACAGAGGTGAAATCTACTTATGTCCCAATGACAACTCCTTGCCCACCATGAGTTCCTGGACTTGTGTAAATGTAATTCTGCCTGTCAATCAGACAAGTTCTGACTGAAGGTTTACAGTGTGCCGGGGTGGGGGAGGTGGGGTGTTTATCATCTCACAAATAAAATGCTGAACTAGGTAAGACTTTACAAAATGAAGTGCTCCACTTTATTGTATAAACTCTGGACTTAAAATGTACACACACCCACACACATAAAGGAAATTCCCAGACACATCAGAGCAACAAGAACACATAGTCAGGAAAGACCTCAAAGAGACGAGGCTTCTGAGCATAGTGTTAAAGAAGTAGGTCAAATTAATATAGGAGGAGAAGAAAATAGTTTTCCAGGCAAAAGCAAAAAGAGAGTAAAGGCACAAATGAAGTTGGCCTTTTCTTAGCTTGATAACATAGGTGTACTGATTAGAAAAGAGGATGTGAGTTAGGGAGGCCAGGAGCAAAAGATGATTGAATGTTTGCATGAAATTAGAGTATTAGTATATTAGAGTATTAGTAGAGAGACTAAAACATCACGCAGGCCAGCAGCCATTTTCATGGTTTTACTGCCCCAGCCCACAAACATCAGTATCAGTGACCGTCACTCAGGGCAGGGGAGGCAAATGTGACCCTTCTACGCCCCTCACTGCTCTCTCTTCCCATGGTCTAAGGCATCTTTCTGTACTACCAATTTGATCATCTCCAGAGTGAAATCACACATTCTCCTTAAAGCTTTGGAGCATTGGTAGATGGGTAGATGGATAATTACAGCAAGTATTGTAAAATAATAACAATTCTTTCAATATTATGTTTGAAAATTTTCATTTAAAAATTTTGGTGAAAAAAGCACAGGAGGGGAGTATTTAATTTCCTTCCTTAGAAAAATATCAATTAGGAACTTTCTTCTTATAGTCTTCGTCTTAATGCAGTTGAAATGTGTTCCCTCCTTCCGTTAGCCATTCTTCAGCCCTATGGTGCATTCTTTTATAATTATCAAATATATCTGTAATTATTTATTTGATAAAGTCTCTCAAGCCTCCATAATTAACTTAAAATTTCCTTAATAAGAACAGAGGTGACATCTACTTATATTTACCCTGTGAATGGTCAACACATACTCTCTCTGTTTTCTTTGGTGTCTTGTGAGCCTTTTTGAAATTACTCAGTTGCTGTATAGGCAAAGGGTTTGTCACTAATCATCAGGTACTTAAAAACATTTTTAAAAATAATTTCTTTATTAATCAACACACTTAATTTTAATAAGATAATATTTTAGCTCCTGTAGAATGCACTTCTTTGACTATTTTTTATCCATGAGGTTATTCATTATATGGTAATGGCAGTCCACTGTGTTTGCATGTTTCTATTAAATATTTCAATTTATCCCATGAACATAAGTTTCATTCTTAGAGTAGAAAGTATTCATTTTACTACAGTAGAAGAATAGGCTCAGTAAGCCTAAAATGAAAATGGCATATTTTATAAATAGGCAATAATATCCAAAGACAGTTTTACTGCCTACCAACATCCAGATTTAACGTTATATAAATAAAATATCCATTTCCTATCAATGCTCTGCTATCTGGAGTCATGTGAACTGAATTTTGCAACTGACTATCCATGCATTGATTTAAAAACATAGATTTCTATTATTTAAGCAAAATATCAAACGTCAGTTATTCAGCTGTACAGAAAGGAGAACAAATATTCATTTGGGAAGTCTGATCTCCCAATTGACCATCAAACATCAGCACACAATTTTACACTTATTATTCAGAGTATTTGAAAAAGGTAAGCAAATTAGACATTATCCAGTTCCATTGAACATTTATGGGACCCTTACTAGTGCTGAGCTAATCAACAAGAGAGATTGAATTGTGTACCTGTGTATCCACAGAGCCTGTTATATGATAAAACAGACAAATTTGTGCAGCTTACAAAATGCTTTTCCTGAACTCTAAGCTTTCAGGTATTATCCTCTTTCTTCCTACTCTCGCTAACTGTGGTAGACAGAAAAATAGCCCCCTAAGATATCTATGTCCTTATTCCCAGAAACTGTGAATGTGTTACTTTACATGTCAAAAGGGACTTTGCTATGTGATTAATTTAAGGAACTTGAGATAGGTTATTCTGGATTATCCAGGTGGTCCCAATCTAACACAATGGTCCTTGTTAAAAGGCAGGAAGATTAGAGTCAGAGAAAGAGATATGATGTTGGAAGCACAGGTCAGAGAGAAATACAGTGAAGATGCAGTGCTTCTGGATTGAGGGAGCCCTTTGGCCAACAGCCATAGTGAGACTGGGGCTCTCAGTGCAACAGCCTTGAAGGAACTGAATTCTTCCAACAATAACATGAATTACCTTGGAATTAGGTCTTTCCCCAATTGAGCGTTAAGATGAGCCACAGCCCTGAGCAATACCTGGATTGTAGCCTCATGAGAATTTGAGGCAAAGGCACCCAGCTACGTTGCACCCAGATTCCTAACCCACAGACACTATAAGATAATAAGTGTTTGTTGTTTTAAGCCATTAAATTTGGGGGTAATTTGTTACACAGCAAGAACTACCTGATACAGGTGGTCATAAAGAGGATACACCTAGACATGAGGAAGATAGGACTCTTGATTGTATAACAAGTCCTCGGAGTTAAAAAGTAAATCTTAAAGTCTTTTAACAAGAACAGGAAAAGCAGGTCATCATAGAGCCTCAAAGATCAAAACACAGTTTAGGGACCATAACATGATTCAGGATTTAACTCACCTCTAATTTATTAGGTCATCTCTTCTCCACTTCAGCAGCTGAAATCTGTTGACTCCTACCCTGATGTTCCACCATGGTAGAAACTCAGATCTGCCTTTGCAGCTCCTTTTGTTGCCAAGCTACCAACCTCACCACCTTTTCTTTCTCATGACTTCTGCTTGCACATGTTTTTGTTACCTCTTGGCCCCTGCTGCCTGCTTTCTCTTTATGTATTTGTCAGCCTCTATAGCTGTATAAGTTTGCTAGGGCTGCCATAACAAAATGCCATAAACACTGTGTTGTTTAAACAAAAATTTACTGTCTCACCATTCTGCAGGCTAGAAGTCCAAGATCAAAGTGTCAGCAGGATTGATTCCTCCTGAGATTATGAGGCAGAGTCTGTTCCATGTCCCTTCCTGGAGTCTCTGGTTTGATGGAATCTTTGGCGTTCCTTGGCTTGTAGAAGCATTACCCTGATGTCTGCCTTCATCTTAATGTGTTGCTCCTTTGCGTGTGTGTCTGTGTTCAGATTTCCCCTTTATATCAGGCCACCAGTCATCACATGGGATTAAAGGCCCTACTTCAGTGTGACCTCTTCCTAACTTAGCTAATTGCACTTTTAACGACCTATTTCCAAATAAGGGCACATTCTGAGGTGCTGGGGATTAGGACTTCAACATATGAAATTAGGTGGGATACAATTAAACCCGTAATGCCACCTCCTGGTACCTCTGTCTGTATAACTCCAGTTTCCTGGTGAAAAGAGCCCTACTGATCTACTTGGCCATTGCTGACTCGTTTGAGCAAGCTTCTCACACCAGACTTCCTCTGAGAACCTGGGCCAGCCTCCAAACTGGCTGCCCTTGCATGGAAGACCGCATGACCCAGAACATAGTCATCTGTGTATGTGGATGATTAAACTCCTGGGACTGATTCCCTCCACAGTGAGCCATGACAGACAATCACTTTGAAGAGTTCTGTGGAAAACAGGCAGAAAGTCCTAAGCTTGTCCCACCATTAAAACTCCAATGATGTTATTTTTTCCCAGTTTCACTCCCCCTTCTTTTGTACTCCACAGTAAGCCATTCTTTCTCTACTTTCTGCTTAAATCTTAGTTCCCTGGGACTTTGTTCTCAGTCCTATGACATTTCTTCCCTGAACACCTCACTCTTGGTGACTTCATCCAAACGCGTGGCTTCATTAGCCACTTCGGACTTCCAAGTCTATTCCCACAGCCTGAGCCATTCTATTAAGCATGTTTACCCAACTGCTTGCTTGGCCTCTCCTACCTAAGTGTCATATAGCTACCTTAGACTCAAAAGGCCCAAACCTGGACTTGCCAGCTCATCTCCCACAAACATGCCTCTCCTCCAGCTCACTCCATCTTGGGATCCTTCCAGCCCCTCAAATGAGAGCACTGGCAGGGTCTCCTCGCCAACTACCTGGAAACATTCAACCAGTTACTGAGGCCTGTGGCTTCTCCCTACATATTTCTCAAATCTTTCCCTCATAGCCATTCCCACTGCTGGCGCCTTAATTCAGGGCCTCCTCACTTCTTTTCTAGATGATACCAACTCTCAGCACAGCTCTTAGAACATTATTTTTCAATGTACAAAAGTTACTTTATTATTTCCCTGCATAAAATCATTTAATAATATTTGACATATTAGTGATAAATTTGAAGTATACAAAACACCTAATTTCTAGGACTCTGCCTACTTTTCTAGCCCTTCATCTCCTGACTGCATGCTGATGAAAACTTACTGTGAGATATTAATAGACCATATTAAAAGGATTCTGAGATAAATGTAATCTAGTCTTGTTCATCTTCAAAAAATGCTCCCTGAAATTTGATTTAGATTTAAGTTTAGATTAGCATTTATCTGCATTCCCACTGATTCCTGTATATCGCAGTATCATAGTCCTTAGCACATTGTACTGTAATAATCAATTTACTTGGTTATTTCCACTATTAGAAAGTAAATTTGTTGAGGGCAGAATCTATTTTTCTCTGTGCCCTCAGAGCCTGGTGGGGTGCTCAATAATTTGTTGTTAAATGAATGTATAAACATGTTAGATACCGTAGTGAACAAACTGCAATTCTTGCCTGTAAGGAATCATATTGAAGGTAACATATTTTTTGTAAATAATTATAATACCAAGTTAGATATCTCCTACTAAAGTAGTGCTAACAAAGTGCAAAGGGCTAGAAGAAAGAGGACATACATTGAGGGAGCCTCAAGTTGAAGAAAGTGGAGTCTCATCTTCTCGTTAAGGAGACTGGGACAAGATGAATTCGAGACCCCATTCAATATCCGAATCCTGCAAATGTGATGGTTCACAAGCCCTTCTCTTTGAAAGAATCATTCTTTCATGTGCCTAATCATTTGAGCCTTTGCTCCTAATTTAAAGAGGCAGCCTTTAAAATTTCACACAATAATCTGTCTAAGTGTAGTAATTTGGTGAGAAAAGTCTGTGTTCTAAGCAAAGGATTTGTGGCAGAGCTTGTTAACAATATGAAGGGCTGCTTTGTAAGATAGTGAATTCCCTATCACTGGAGATTCCAACCAGATAACCTACTTTTGTGGAATTTTTTAAAATGTGTCCCAATAGTGGACAGAAAGATAACTAATTTTATGTAAGGTCAATTCCATGATCAACATTCTATTATTTGTTACTAATAGTAATCAATGAAACTCACCTTTTATTGTATAAATGATAAAAAACAAGTTTGATGCAATAATTTTAATTTTCTTTAAGTTTTAAAAGTCTATGTCTTCCAGGCTTCATATTGTGCAGTACATAATATATATCTTCCTTATATTTCTTAATTAAATTTTTCAAATGTTATTTACTTTTTTCTTCTACTTCTAATCTCACTTATTGATTAAAATTAATTTTAGTTTTGTTTACAGTTTGGATGTGTACATGCTTGTGTGTATATACATGTGTATACACATGAGGGGGGGGGAGAGACAGAGAGAGAGAGAGAACACTGGTAATCTCTATGGGGTTGAATGTCAGTAGAGATTTATTTTTATTCTTTCCAAATACTTGGTCAAAAGGGTTATATTTGCAGCAGATTACGAGGGTTAACAAGGGACTTGAATCTTGATGTGCCATTCATCTTAAAGTAGCAAGTGCCCAGATTTCTATAAATGGAATGTCATGTTATTTTTAGATAAGGCTTTTGCCAAGAGGATCCAGGACATGGTGAACAATGTACAGTCTGATTAGCAGCCTTATTTAAACATGTGAATGGCTGTGGTTCCTTAATGTCACTTGCAATAAGTCTGTGGCAAGCCTATTCCCTTAGTGTGGGTACATTATTTAGTTCATAAATTTAAAAGAGGGGAAAAAAAGCCTTTCAAAGAATTCAGGCTTGTTTACTAATAACAAAACATGAAAGTTGAAAGTAAGAGTTCTATTATAGTCCTTGTTAAGTAGGGCACCAAAATATATTTCCAACTCAAGGTCTCTTAAAGAGTTTTCACTGACATCTATTTTGCAACATTTCCTAGATCCAAATATGCTCATACAGAAGTCAGAGCCCAAAGACCAATCATTTTAGCAGGTTATTCCCAACACATCCAGGAGAAAAGAGGAGATAGAATATCAAGTACAAACAAAGCAGGTGATTGCTACTTTATTAGACCATTGCAGTAGAGAAAGTCATGTCATGAAAAACAACCCCCTAGGTAGATGGTGGGGATGCTTATGAGTATGTATGAGGAGCAATCTATAAGCAGGGAGTTTTGTGTGGCTATAATTCTTTGTCACTATAGACGAAGGTTCTGGAAGGTTCATCTGCTACACTATAAAACATGCACTTGGGGCTAAATAAATGTGGCATTGGATTTTCATATCTAGACTCATCCTTTCTTTAAAGTATCTTGCTGAGAGATCACATAATAAAAACTATCATCTTAGCAAAAGTAAGATTTAAAAAGTAGATACCTTTTCATGTCATATTCCATTTCTTCCTTAGTCTTTTAGTCTCCTCACTTTTATTCTTAAGTTACCCAGCTCTTGCTAGGGCTTCAATACAGCTCCTAAATTTAGAAGGACAACTAGTTCTTACAAATCACTGCCCCAGGGCACTTATGGAGGGTTCTTCTTTGAATGGACAGTGCTCTACTTTCTAAGATGAAGGCCCTTAGTGTTCTTCACAGAGAAGGAAAAGAACCTGTTGCTTAGCATACAAGGAGTTTATGGTACACTGGGGCTTATTAAACTCAAATGGCAAGCAAGGCAACCCCAGGAAAGACCACCACATATCTAGATCTACCAGTTCTATCAGAGGAAAGAAAAGGAGTTAGACCACCCCTAAGTTTTCCAAATGCCTGCATAGTTAACAAGCTTCTTGACTAATCCTAATATACTACCAAATTTTGGAAAGCTCTACCATATTTGTTAACCTTTAGCAGAACTCCTCTTCGAAATAGGGATTGGAACACAAATGAGGGAGTGGTTGAGTAAGAGGCCAACTTCCCTAAAACTTAAATAATATTCTGCATCAGAATACTATTATCCCTGGTAATCTCCTGGTCCTAGGTGCCATATTGCCATATAGGAAAATCTTGGACTGCTTTTGGCAGTTGTCATCCCACATGACCATTGTCCTCTGAGTCATCTAGCTACTTAGAAGCTGAATTTTCTCTTGTGGCTACTTCATGTTCAGCACAGCAATGGACCTTTCCGGAGGTTTTGTGAACATGGCATATAGTCAGGATTTAGGCCTTTGTTCAGTGAATGCACAATCTGCAATTTAGGAGACAAGCTCTATTGAAACTGAGAAACAGTAAATTCCTTGCAAGACAGGTTATTCCCAAGAGGAATTCTCATATCAGTTTTCACATATAGACATTAAAATAAGCTGCT
Source organism: Varecia variegata (assembly GCA_028533085.1). Lineage (NCBI taxonomy): Eukaryota > Metazoa > Chordata > Mammalia > Primates > Lemuridae > Varecia > Varecia variegata. The sequence continues at coordinate 40,898,843 of CM052445.1, read as the reverse complement.
TCCCTTGGGAATCATTTCAAAGAGAAAGTAAATTAGATATCCTTTGAGATTCCCTCAAATCTAATCAACATATCATAGGAAAACAAATAGCATTTCCTAAGCTGGCAATCACAAAATAAAAAAAGCTCATTTAATTAACTCATTAGACATGTTTATTTTTTAAAAAAATGAAACCAGTTTCTATCCCAGAAATAATAATGGTAAGTAGTTTAACAAGATATTTCCTGTACTGTTTTGCCTTGGAATTTTAGTATGCTTCCTTGCTTTCATTCAAGTGATCCAAACACAAAGAAATGAGACTGCAGCATGTTAATCCCAGGAGAACACTGGCCTATGATGAGATGCCACCTTTGCCATCAAAGCCTTTGATTGAGAAAAGTAACCAGACAGGGCAGTGTGACACAATGCATAACCCATCAGAATTGGTGGCTTTCCCAGTGCTCCTTCTCTGGGTCATGCTGGAGGCCTTTGTGACATGAGCAGCAACTGGTATGGGGTAATTATGTGTAGTTATATAAAATGGACGAATGCCAGCCAAGCAAATTGCGTAAAAGGACTGGTTGTGTTCCTTGTTAAATGTTTTGTCAAGCTGACCATGCCCTTTATTTATCTCTAACACAACATGCTTATTCTGCCCCATCTACTGTATTCACCCTGCAAATTTATGAGCCTCTATTAATCTTCTGCCCTGCTGACTATCTCTGTTGCAAAGTGTCAGCAGACTTTTGTACCTTGCTAATGTACAAAGGGCTTCCTATGAGTAATATCAGCATTTTGCCTTTTAATTGCACATATAATTTTTAGGTCTTACAGCTAATAAGGGAATTGAGACCACAGTTCATCATTGTCTTGAATGGTACTCCAGGGGTGTGGGGACCGTGGAAGCTGAGAGAAGAATATAGCTGTTCTGGTTCCAAGCAATAGTTTCTCTCATTATAATGGTATCATCCCCACTATGGTGTTAAGGTTCTGTCACTTTTCCCATTATACACTCCACTTTTCTGGGGTTTTACAACTTCACAGTAAAAATGTACTTTTTTTTGAAAACATTTTGTGCTGGATCTTAGCTCATAAGTATTTTTACCATCGTCAATTCCAAAGGAAATTAGCTGTGTGATTTTTAAAATCAAAGAAACCAATATTATCTATTGGATAAATTCCTGAACTCCTAAGGCTCTCAAATGGGTGCACTTTTGCTAGTCTTTCTACCGACCTTTTTCTATTGGATTTTTTTAATGCAGACTTAGATTTAAGTATTTTCAAAGAAAAAATGTTTAAATAAATGGGGGATTAGTGTTTGCAATGTGAGCATTTTGCTTTTGCATTAATAGGCTTTCACAAACATTTTTACTATGCTTGAAAAATGTGCATTATTGATGAGTGTACTTCTTACTGTGCAAAAGCCATTAGGAAAGAAATGAAAGGTCTGTGGCAAGAAGTTGATGCACAGAGAGGGCCTGAGTGGATGGTGTTCTCAGCAAGCAGTTAAGGAGTGCCCATAATTGTCCTGTCCAAACAGGACTATTGCATTTGCATTTTCTTACAGGTAACTCCATGATTTACTGCACACTTCTTTTGGTACTTGGGAAACAGATAGTTGTGAAACTGTGGTTATATAACACCGAAAGCAAATTGCTGAATTTATCATGCAATTAATTCAATTAGGACAGGAAATCAGACATTCAAATTTGAAAAGAGGCAATTTGGGGGAAGTGGAAAGCCTGAGTTTTCATCTCAATTTTATGATGCTGAGGATGTTCCTAGGTGGGCCTCAGCTGCTTTAGCTGTGACTGGGAGAGCTGGAGTGGGGGTTAATGTCCTTTCTGTGGCTTTGATTCTGGGTAGACAGAAAAAAAGACAGAACTGGACTGGCCAAACTTCAACCTGATCCCACCAGGCAGGGAAGTTCCAGCAAAACTGAATGCCCTGTGCGGCAACTTGAGCTCCTCTTTTCTTTCTCCCTGTGTGGCATCTATATTTCCACCACATCTCAGCACTAACCCATGAGGTTAACCCACCTCACTGTGAGGTGGAGGCCTCTTCTCTCTGGTGATGTGACTCTTGAAGTCCCAGATGTGATCTTACTTTACTCATTCCTGGGAGTTCAGGAATTTTAGGCCATTTTTGGCTGAATTTCTGAGCAATATGTCAGAAGCAGAAGAAAATCCTATAGTGATCCTAGGTGTACCACGAAGGGTACCAAGCTGGGTCAAGAAAAAAGGGTACCAAGCTGGGTCAAGAAAAAAGAGGTTCTCCATGATTTACAGAGAAAAATCTAAAGCTCTTTGCTAAAACAAAATTTAGAAGAAGAAACTAACTTAATTGAGTGACTATTGTGTGCCTATACTCTCTCCTTTAATCCTCCCATTAACTTGGATTGTGGATATTCTCTTCAGGTTACAGATGAGAAAGTTGGGCTTGAAAGAGCTTAAACAAATTTGCCTAGGTATAGAAGTCCATTCTAGGACTCCAGAGTCCTGAATCATCTTTTCTTATACTATCGAGTTAAAAAGCCCAGAAGAAGAGATTGGTATTTAGCCTGGAATTTATTCTTAAAGTCAGATCTAATACATACTATTCATGTAGTCACTCCCCACCTACACTTTTGTCTTGTTATTTATTTAGTCTTTTACTTAAAAAATACTCATGAAATGTCAACTGTATGTCAGATGCCAGTATATGTATGCAAATGAAATAAAGTATTTCTTATTCCATTTGTGATGCCTCTTTATCTTTTACACACAAAGATGCTGCTGCCACTGGGATTGACTCCAGGACCAACAGGGTCTCCTAAAGGCTTTTGATCCCACTGTCATAATGTTTTTTGTCTTAAGATTTTTTCTGACTGTGATCTTGATGATTTTACCTAAATTTCAATAAAAAATAAACAATAATCACTACTATCCTTATCACAACAACAATGTAACTAAAAGAGCCTTGTTACTTAGGCAAACAGAAGTTTACATGGATTATTTTCTTAAATGAAAATCAGTTCGAACAAAGAATAAGAATTTTGTAGCCAAAACGGTCTTTGGAATTATAGTAAACATTAAGAATATGTTTTCTAAATCTGTTTTAATGGCTTAAAATATGTGCTTATCCTAAAATAACTCTTTTTTGATGTTAGTTTCATCATCAGTAATACCATCCAGTAATATTAAGAACTCATGCGATGACATAGTTCCATAAACTGTTTATCAACTTTGAAAATGAGATTGTGCATTTTCAGACACATTAGCTACTGGAATCCTTCTTGCTTTATACAGCGAGAATCCTCTTGGGACCACAACAGTCAATAAGAGTCTCATCTATATAAGGGCTATAGATTCAGAATCAGAAAAAGTGGCCACCTTCCTAGAAAAGCACCTTTAAAGAAGGAGAAATAAATTTTCATTGACTTTTTTCTCTCCATGATAGTAAGTAGAAAACCAATAATATTAAAGTGGTGACTATTTTGATTTATTTCCTCTGTCACTGAGGTCGGTGTCTAACTTAAGTTATTTTTCAGAAAAGGCCCTAATGTGATATTCTAACCGGTGAGTGTATTGACTTATTATAAGGACCATTTCCAAACGTCAATTCATATTTAGATCACGTGACTGTGTTTGTATCTCAAAGAGGGTGAGGGCTCTGGAGTTAGAATCCCCATTTCTTAGTCCTGGCTCCATTTCCTATCACCTGTATAATTTAGACTAAGTTACTTAACCTCTGTCTGCCTCAATTTCTCCTTCTATTAGTATGGATCAAATTTAACTATCTCAAATGGTGGTTGTGAGGATTAAATTAGATTATATGAGGAAAACACAAGAAAACTATTGAAGGCACCTAGTAATAAATGTTGATCTTAAAACTATTCCAAAGTCTTACTTCTCAGTCAGTGTTACTGCCACTTCCATGAACATCTCTCTTAAGCCTTCTGCATAGACATAATTTCTCACACTTTTTTTTATTTAGAAAGCATTTTTGCATAAAAATTGGCTATCCAAAAATAAAAGCTTCTCGTGCTTTTCAAATTTATCTTTGTATGATGTCATGGTGCTAAGTGCAATAACTGTACAATAAGTCTATGGTAGAAAACAGAGGGTATTATAAAATTGTAACTGAAAGATGCAGATTCTATTGGAACTGATGAAAAGAGACTTGCTTGGCTGCTGAAATAGGCAAAGAAAACTCCAAGATGACCCATGATGACAACTGCCTTCTGGTATTCAAGCCCTTGCAAAATCTCTTCCCTTTGGGTATGGGCTGAACTGATTGGTTAGTTTCTACAACAGAAGTGATGGGATCTTGCTTCTGAGATTAGGTGGTTAAAACACTGTGGCTTCTGTCTTGCTCAATTTTTATCACTCTCTCAGGTCACTCACTCGGAGGAAAGTCAGCTGCTACGTCATGAGGCAGGCACATAGGAAGTCCACATGACAAGAGACCAAAGCCTACCAAAAACTACATGAGTGATCTGGGAAGTGGATCCTCCCCACCAGTCAAAACTTCAGATGGGACAGCAGCCGAAGCTGTCAGCTCAACTGAACCTCTTGAGCAACCTAGAGCTAGAGGGACCCACGTAACCTGCACCTGGATTTCTGGCTCATAGAACTGTAAGATAATAAATGCTGTTTTAAGCTGCTACATTTTAGGATAATTTTTTACACGGCAATAGTTAGCCAGTATCAATAATATTGACTCAAAAGAGCCAGATTTCCAATTTTAGCAGGAGGTAAATCAGGGTTTGGTAAGCTATGGCTTGTGAGCCAAATCTACCCCACAGCCCTTTTTTTTTTTTTTTTTGGTACAGTTCCCAAAGTAAAAATTGTTTTCACATTTTTAAAGAATTGTAAAAAAACAAAGCAAAACAAAACAATACGTAACAGAGACTATATTTGGACAGCAAAACCTAAGCTATTTACTATCTGGCCTTTTACAGGAAAGTTTGCTGACCCCTGAGAGAAACAGCTGTACTTCTCAGAGGACAGTCAACCCTCCCCAAGTCACTGGAAAGAACTGAAGTCTGTAGAACACAATTGTTCAACACTCCAGAGGGCTGATTCTTAAATGAGCCATCTTCTCTAGTCTGTGCCAAATGTTGTGTGTATTCTGTGCACAGAAGTAAAATAATAATTATCAACTATCTCTAATTATGTGAAGTTATCCATATAGAGAATACTTAAAACAAAGAGAACAAAAGCACCTAATGTGACCATGCATATATTGAACTTTATTTTCAAAGATATATCTTAATTATTGTTCATAAAAGTCTAGGAGTTGGATAGACAGTATTGGTACATATCAGTTATACGTTCTAGATGCCAAGATTTCCTCAGGACTTAGGCCATGAGGAGGGTTAGTCATGGCTGTAGCAGAGGCAAAACAAGCTCTAGACTAGTGCTACTCAAAGATTTGTCCAGGGACCAATGCTGGTCTATGAACTGTTTCTAGCCAGTCTGTAATAGGATGATTACTAAAACTGAGAGAAAATATTTAGAAATTAGTATAGCAGTTGACTAATTATATCTGTTGATTATAATCATTTTAAAAATTGAAGCTTGCCTTATAAGTATATCTTTGGGTTTTCAATTTCATTTTTCCAGTGATCATTTTTATTGTGTTTTACAAAAGCATCAATCCACAAAAGATTGGAAATTTTTAAGAATAAAAATGATCTTCATCACAGAGAGCTTCAGAATGCTTTAGGAGGCCAATAAAAAGCCTCCAATGTCCTGGGGTTAAATCAATGTTTTTATGACAAGGTCTATTTCTATCAATATTACAAATATTTTGGCAATGAACCAAAGCCCACAAACTGAAAGAAATACATAGAGGCTGACCAAGGATCTGTCATGGGTACTTAGGATGATCACATAAGATTCAAAAAAAAGTTAGGATATCTACCTCTCCTTTCTAGACCCTCTTTTCTCTTTCAATGTTTAAGCACTATATGCTAAAGATAGGCACTTGCATCCTTTGCTTACATTAAACAGAAAAGCTCTAAGAATGAAAGAGATTACAATAGGTAAGTGGATGGAGCTGTTGAGAATTTGCAGCAAAGTTTACAGAGATGACAAACTCTTGACACCACCCTTGGGTCCTAACTCCATGATGAACATTGCTATCAATCAACACATTCTTTCCTGCCAAGCCACATTCAGCCGCAGAAACTTTCTCATCAGAGCATTGCAGGAAGCCACCACCAATAGACCAGAGCAAGCATATGAGCTGAACACTCATTGTCATCTCTAGCACAATGAGAGGAGCACAGGTGTCACAAAGCCAGCCATTTGGTCCCCTCTCTCACCTCTCTACATCTGCATGAGTCATCTTGTAACACAGACGCTTGGACAAGATCATAGACTTTCACATTAGAATTTAGTGTAGCCTTCAAAGAAGGCCGATGCCTAAGCTAAAATTTCCAGGGGTTTTTGTTAGGCTGTGTAATGGCACCTTAGACATTGGTAATTTTTAAAGCTGCCTAGGTGATTCTTATGTACAGCCAGACTTGAGAAACCTTGGATTAGAGGATCTCTACGGTTGCTCTCAACTCTAATATTCCAAGGCCATGATTATTTGATACAAGGATATAGTCAGTCATACAGACTTAGGATCTACCAATTAAATTGGATTGGTTAGGACTTGAAGAGCCAACTGGATCCCCTGGGCAGTTTATAACTAGAGAGAATAAAAGGCATAGGGATTTTGAATTACGAGGTAATAATTCTATTTTAGGTGCATGTGATCACAAGCACTCAAGCTTTACTATTGTGGTTTTTATGACCCCTCAGGATGCCTTGCAAGAATTATTATAGCCACATAAATCACTTTTGCCTATTATCACAGATGTCATAATTTATAATGTTAACTATTGTTAATAATAATATGTACTGTAATGATCCAAGTTCTTTTATTTGAAGATATCAAACCATTTTATGGATCTTAGCTCACTAATCTTAATACCTTTGTGAAAAGGGCATATGCCCACAATCTCCCATTTCACAGGCAAAGAAACTAAGTCAACTAGTCAAGTGATTTATGCGTATGTGTGTACACACACACACACACAGACTTAAAATGCAATCCAAAATCTATAGGTTTTATTGTTATGATGTTAAGCATTTAGAGGTTTAAATATTCTCTCCAAAAATTTGCATAAAGGGTAATCTCACTTCACTTACTCATCCATACTTGCTATTTTCCAGACACATGAGAAAAAGCTCTAGGATAGGGTTAAAAGAGAGACACATTAATAAATACTCGCAAGAAAAGGTGGCATAGGCTCTAACAGAAATGCCTGTGTAGTACCATGGCAGCATTAGGAAAAGTTGGGCTGACTCCAACAGTGGTGAGGTACAGAGAAAATGACTTGAAAGCTGGGTTTTGAAGGGCACCTTCAGTTCAGCAGATGTGAGAAGGTGAAGAAATATGCAGTAAGTAGAGGCATTATGTTGAAATACAAAAGCATGATGGTGATGTCCACTCAGTGGGAGAACGAGTAGGAGCAGATAAAAATGGAAAAGAAGGTTGGGAACAGATTCTGAGTTTCCTTAGGCATCCTAAGGATTGTGGTGTTTTTCATACCAGCAATTTGTGTTCATAGCATATGTTTATATGTTCATCCTCCTTTTAATATGAATGTCCATTACAAGAAAATGTTATAGTTTTAATGTCCTCCTATGTAGCAATATATTTTGAAAGCTTGAGAAAATAATAGAAAAAGTATGCCATGGATTTCTGTTTTTGTAAGTGATGGAATCAGAGTATTTCACTTATCACTTGTCAATTTCCTAGGCTGTGAGAGATGAGGGAGCCTATTAATAAACATTGAATTTTAGAATTAAAAGAGACCTTAGAGGTCAAATTCAGAAGCTTCATAACCACCCTCCACTGGACAAAGCTTCTGATTTTATGCCTTGTCCAATGGCATTACATAGCATTCATACAGCGTGTTCTGTGGGACACTAGACTCTCAAAGTTCTCCATTTAAAAAGAACTACTTACTAGGGCCCTGTTAAAGAATTACAAAATGCATTAGAATCTTAAAGACTATGAGAAATCCTGTAGGAAACAGTCCTGTTAAAGTTTGTTTAAACCAGTATTTCCCAAACTTAGTTTCTATTTTAAAAATTGACAAATAATTCCTAGGTTTGAAATGTGTTGCATCTAGAAAAAAAATTGACACATAAAACTGTCTATATTTATTGTGGACATGTGGTTTGAAATATGTATATATTGTGGAATGACTAAATTGAGCTCATTAGCATATGCATTACCTCACATGCTTATCATTTTTTTTTGTAGTGAGAACACTTAAAATCTACTTTTAGCAATTTTCAACAATAAAATACATTGTTACTGACTATGTCAATATAGTACAATAGATTTTTTCTCCTTTGACCAAACATCTTTCCAACCTTCACCTCATGCCCAGCCCCTGATAACCGCCATGATCATGGTGAATGATCCTTTTAATGTACTGTTGAATTCTGTTTACTAGTATTTTGTTGAGGATTTTTGCATCTATGTGCTGAGTCCAGCTCAGCACAGGTAACCCAAAACCAAACGGCCACAGAATGAACGGTCGCTTAAATGAAGACAAAAGAGCCAATTATCAGGACAAATGGGCGCGCCGGACTCGATGCTCTAAGAGCAAGGAGCCCCGTCCTTGCTGCACACATTGCTTTTATTTGCACAACTCAAGAGGGAACTCAAGGGCAGGAAACAGATGGCCGTTTACTCCCTAATCTCTAGATTTTGAGAATGCTCTGTTCAAAGAACATTCCCAGACCTCCTACATGACTGCAGTCACTGGAGACATGGCTGTTTACTTCAACTTCAACTTCAACTCAGGCTGCTGACCAGACGGCTTTCCGCCAGGTCGGACTTGGCTTTCCTTCGTCCACACCCGTTCAGCATCAAGGAAACAGCCAGGTCACACAGCTCCTGCTCCTACATCCATGTTCATCAGGGATATTGCTTTGTAATTTTCTTTTCTTGTAGTGTCCCTGTCTGGTTTTGATACCAGAATAATGCTGGCCTCAAAAAATGAGTTTGACAATATTCCTTCTACTTCAATGTTTTGCACAGTTTGAGACAGATGGGTATTAGGTCTTCTTTAAATGTTTGGTAGAATTTGCCCATGAAGCCATCATCACATCCTGAGCCTTGCTTTGGTGGGAGACTTTCTTTACTGATTCAATTTCCTTACTTGGTTTTGGTCTGTTCAGATTTTCTACATCTTCATGACTCAGTCTTGGTAAGTTGTTATGTGTCTAGGAATTTATCCATTCCTCTGGGTTATCTAATTTGTTGGCGTATAGTTGTTCATAGTAGTCTCTTATGACACTTTGTAATTTTGTTGTATTAGTTTAATGACTTCTTTTTCATTTCTGATTTTATTTATTTGAATATTCTATCTTCCTTCTTAGTCTAGCTAAAGGTTTGTCAATTTTGTTATCTTTTCAAGAAAACAACTCTTAGTTTTATTGATCCTTTCTATTGTTTTTCTAGTCTCTATTTCATTTATTTCTGCTCTGAGTTTTATGTTTTCCTCCCTTCTGCTAACTTTGGGCTTAGCTTGTTCTTGTTTTTCTAGTTCCTTGAGGTGTAACATTAGGTTGTTTATTTAGGATCATTCTACTTTTATGATGGAGGCTATAAACTTCCTTCTTAGAAATGCTTTTGTTGCATCCCTTAAGTCTTGACATTTTGTGTTTCCATTTTCCTTTGTCTCAATATATTTTTAAATTTCCCTTTTAATTTCTTCATTGATCCACTGGTTGTTTAGAAGCATATTATTTGATTTCTGTGTATTTGTCAATTTTCTGAATTTCCTAGAAATTATTGATTTTATACCATTGTGGTTAGAACAGATGCTTGATATGATTTCAATCTTTTTAAATTTGTTAAGACTTGTTTTGTGATCTAACACGATCTATCCCAGAGAATGTTCCATGTGTACTTGAGAAGAATGTGTACTCTATAGCTGTTAGGTGGATTGTTCTATATATGTATAAAGTATAGTTTAAGTCTGATGTTTTCTTCTTGATATTCTGTCTGAATGATCTCTCTTTTGCTGGAAGTGGGATATTAAAGTCCCCTACTATTATTGTATTGCAGTCTCTCTTTCTTCAAATCTACTAATAATTTCTTTAAATATTTAGGTGCTTTAGTTTTGGGTATTTACAATTATATATGTATATGTTTAATGATGGTTTTTGTCTCTTTTTACAGTTTTTGACTTACAAATCTATTTTATCTGTCATAAATATACACCTATTCCTGCTTTCTATTAGTTCCCATTCACATAGAATATCTTTTTCCATCTCTTCACTTTCAGTCCATGTGTTCTTACATGTGAAGTGAATCTCTTGCAGTCACCATAAAGTTAGGTCTTGTTTTTTATCCACTCACCTATTCTATGTCTTTTACTTGGAGAGTGTAATCCATTTACACTTAAAGTAATTATTAACATATAAAGACTTACTGCTGCCATTTGTTATTTGTTTTATGTTCATTTTGTAGATCCTTTATTCCTATTTTCCTCTCTTGCTGTCTTCCTTTGTGATTAGGTGATTTTCTCTAGTGTATTTTGTGTATCTACTATAGGTTTTTGCTTTGTGGTTAAAATGGAGATTACAAAAAAAATCGTATTTTTATTACAGGCTATTTTAAACTGACAAAAACTTAACTTTGCATAAAAAACTCTACACTTTTACTCCACCTCCCTTATGCATTTGAAAATTTTGGTAGTATAATTTACATATTTTATATTTTTTATATCTTAACCACCTTTCTTATTATTTTTTTAATAATTTTGTCTTTTAACCTTCATACCAAAGACATAAGTGATTTACACATCATTAAAGTATTAGAGTATTTTGAATTTGACTGTGTACTTACTTTTACTAGTGAGTTTTAAACTTTCAGATGTTTTGGTGTTACTCGTTAGCATCTTTTTCTTTCATTTTGAAGAACTCCTTTTAGCATTTCTTGTAAGACAGGTCCTGTGTGGATAAACTTCGTCAGCTTTTGTTTATCTGAGAAAGTCTTTATCTCTTCTTTATTTCTGAAGGACACCTTTTCAGTTAAGTATTCTTAACTGGCAGGGTTTTTCTTTTCAGAACCTTACATATTTCCTAGCCTGTAACATCTCTGCTGAGAAATTCACTGCTACATGTATTGGCTTATATGCTATTTACTTCTTTTCTCTTGATGTTTTCAGGATCCTCTCTCTGTCCTTGAGTTTTGACAGCTTTATTTTATTGTGTCTTGGTGTATTCTTGTTTGAATTGAATCTGACTGGAGACCTTTGAATTTCCTGTACCTGGATATTTTATCTTGCCCCAATTTGGAAAGTTTTCTGCCACTAGCTCTTTAAATAAGCTTTCTACTCCTTTTTCTTTCTCATCTCCTTCACAAACTCCTATAACTTGAATGTTTGCTCTTTTGATGCTGTCCCATAAATTTTTCTTCATTACTTATCATTCTATTTTTCTTCTCTGATTATATATTTTCAAATAGGCTTTCTTCAAAATTACAGATTCTTTCTTCTGCTCTATCAGTTCAGCTGTTGATATTCACTATTGCATTTTTCATTTCATTCACTGTTATTTTTCAGCTCCAGAATTCCTATGCTTTTTTCTTAATGTACAATTCTGACTTCTCTGTTAAATTTTTAATTTTGGTCATTTATGGTTTTCCTGATTTCATTGAATTGTTTCTCTGTATTTGCTTAAAGTTTGCTGATCTTCCTTAAAACAATTATTTTGAATGCTTTGTCAGAAAGTTCGTACATCTTTATTTCTTTGGAGTGAGCTATTAGGAGATTGTTCTTTGGTGTGTACTTTAATTGTGTTAAATCTCTTTGGTTTTCCATGTTTGCTGCTGCCATACATTGACATCTTCACATCTGAAAATGTAGGCACTTATTCTAGTTTTTGCAGGCTGGCTTCATGTGGAAAGCCCTTCACCAGTCATCCTGTCAAGAGATTCTGGGCAGGCCATCTGGCATGGTTTGAGAGTGCACTTCCTGCTATAGTCCTTAGACAGGCTGGCTTGGTACTTGAATCAGGAGGTGGGCAGGCTGGTGCCTGGGCCTGCAGGACTGGACATGAACCCTGGATCCACAGGGGCTGGCCCAGTGCTGGGATGGGCCTGGAACCTGAGTCTATGCAGGTAGGTTTGGGTCTTGGATCCATGAGGGCTGGCCTAGAACTTGCGTCTGCAAGGGTGGTCTTGGAGCCCCAGTCCATGGGGTTGAGCCTGGCACCAGGGTCTACTGCGGTAGGCCTGGACTGGGACTGCTTGTGCAGTGCTGGCCTCTGGTTCCTGTGGAGCCTGGGGCCACAGGAGCCAGCCTTGCACTTGGGAATGGCCCAGTGCTATGGATGGCATGAGGCCTAGGTCCATGGGGCTGGTCTGGAGCCTAGGATTGCAGATGCTGTTCTGGTGCCTTAGACACTGAGAGTGGCCTGGACTCTGTGACCACTAGTGTTGACCTGAAGGCTGGGTGTGCAGATGCTTGCCTAGAAGGTAGGTTTATGAGGGCTGCCCTGGGTCCTGGGACCTTGGGGATGGCCTGGCATTTGGGCATACAGGGGCTGTCCTGGAGCCTCGGTCCATAAGGGCCAGTTCAGTGCTGGGGTCTACTGGGACAGGCCTGGACCCTGACAGTATGGAGTCACAGGGGCTGTCATGGAATTTGGGTCTGCAGGTACTGGTCTGATGACTAGGACTGCAGGAGTCAGCCTGGTACTGGAGCAGGCCTGAAGCCTGGGGCCATGGAGGCCACTCCACTGCTGATGGTGGTTCAGAGCCTGTGGTTGCTGAAGTCAGGCTGGGGGTGGCACAGTCTAGAGACCAAGTACCCCTATAGGCCTGTAGCCTGGGAATGGAGAATCCAGTCTGGCTCTAGGGCAGGCCTGAAGGCTTAGTCCTTGGGTACAGGTGTGAAGTCTGGGGGTATGGAATTCTGACCAGTGCTGGGATTTACTAAGGAAGGCCAAGTTTGGGGTTCTGAGGCAAGTCCTGTACTACTTCCTTCTCCTTCTCCTAGGTGGAGGGTATCTCTCTCTATGCTGTATTGCTTGAGGTAGGAGGAGGGGTAACAAGGATAATGTAAAACTGTCCTTCCTATACTGTTCAATGTATCTTTTCTTATTTCTATGCTATATCCAGATGCTACTGTTTTTCACTTGGTTTCCTTAGCACCTGTGAATGTATTTTTATGTGTGGATACTTGTTCCTATTGCCATTTCTGCAAGGGGACAGGTGCTAGAAAGTCCTATTTTGCTACCTTGCTGACGTTCCCACTCCCCAAATATTTTATCATAGCATTGTTTTTAATAAACTCCAATTAACAATCAGCCTTTTCTCTTTTCATATTTGCTACCTAGTAGTATTGATTTTAACCTGCTCTTTAGACTCTTAAATTTTCCAGCTTATTTACTGGTTAATTTCTTTTTATTTTTTTCTACATGAGACACCTTCTTAATTTTTAACAAGCTAGACTAGAAATAAGGCTGTCAATTCTTTCACCCTGTTCTTTAGCAGTGCACCCAGCTTAAATTCACAGCAGACTTAAGGGTTACTCATCTCAGTTAAGAATATGAGCATAGAATTCTCCCTTCAGGTGCTGCCTTAATTTCCATTTTTCTTGGACATCTTTTCCTTGCCACTACTTTCCTCTGGACTCAAGTGCTCCCGAAGAGTTGCCTACCTAACAGTCAGCTTCTTATTGTGGGCACCGAGCAAAACGTCACCACTATGTCTTATATACTCTCACACAGCATCTAACAGAATCCTTCATTTCCAATTAAAATGGTCCCCAAAAGTCCTGAATGAGCCTTTTTGCATGAATTCAGAAAATAAAATATATTCAAGCTGCATTTTTCTTAATTCAAAGTGAAAATAGTTTCATTACATCAAATGGAATAATTTCTAAATATTGCCATGATTAAGAGTACTGTGTTAGTAAACAGAAGAATGTTGATAAACAAATGGCACCACTTTTAAAGCCATGAAAATGTTGCCATCCAATCCTATTTGAAATGTAGCAACTCGTGGTACATCTCTACTCATTCAAATCATATGTTTATAAAGTTCTTTACAACTCAGAACGTGAGTTCACAGACATCTTCTGATTTTAAACTTGAAGATATTCTGCAAATACATATCATCATTATACCCACTTTACAGTTAGGGAAAATGACAGCTCAAAAGGGTGCACCAAAGTTGCCCGAGGTAGCTGTGCTGAACTTGCACTATGAGTTGAGTGCATTTACCACCATGTTTAGTGAGAACCGTGGGTGAGGCAGGTCCCTTCCTAGGCCTCAGAGTACACAGACACGAGAAATATAAAATCTCAGACAGGTTCCAACCCAAACCGTACTCTCTGTGGTTGTAATATCACTTCCATGTTCAAACTGGGAAGTTGAGGTATACACCCTGAACCTCCCCAGTGTCCTCACATTTCTCACAAAAGCTCCCTGCTCTTTGCTGGCCCTAGAGCACCCAGGTGGCTGCTGGTGCCCAGAAGCCACCACCCACTTTGACCTGGGTCTGAGCCTGGGGGTGATATTCTCCCCCATACCTGACCTCTACCCTGGTCATCACAAGCATGTAAACAAATTCTAAAGGACTTTTACCTTTTTACAGCATCTAAGTCTAGCAGTGTTCTTCAAACTTGAGCATGCATCAGAATTACCTGGAGAGCTGGAGGGCTTACCCCTTCTGATTCAGAAAGTCTGGACTGGGGACAGAGAATTGGCACTTCTTCCCAGTTGCCAGGTAATGCTGATGCTGTTGATCTGGAAACCACACTTTGAGAACCACAACCCTAGTTATTCATTTGCCTTTTCAAGAGTTGAAATGTTTTGAAATCAGATCTTAAGCCCTTCCAGAAGTTGGGTATTTCATCCACTCATAAATCTCAAGTTGCTTAATTACAAAGCAAGAGAAAATACCTTGACTACAAATGTTGCAAAGCCAATTATTAATGCCAGTTTTACCATTCCATACCTTTTGAGCCTTGAGCGAAACACACCTCTATTTTCTCATCTATAAAGATATTATGTCCAGCTCAGTAACTTACTTGAAGATAAAATTATACTCCTACTTAAAAGAATCAGATAGTTTTTACTGTAAAAGATAATAATTTAGATATGAAAATTTAAGTAAGTTTCTTTCACTGTTATGAAACCGACCAGGTACTGGTATAAAGCTACTTGTCTAAAAATATATAGCAAGAAAAGGTGGAATCAGATATAGAATTCAGGCCTATTCATTCTCCTTACAGATTTCCCCTAGGTACACTACTCCACAACAATAACAATAGTAGATAAATACTCAAATGGGCTTTGGAAAGCCTAAAATAGAAGCCGACAAGAAATACAGTGATGCATCCATTCCTCTAGGTATCTATTTCAATGGTTCCATTAGTAATAGAATTTCTCTTCTGAATGCATAATTGATAACAAAATAAAAATAGATCTTTAATCTAAGTATCTAAGTACAATACATATTACAGCGCAGCAATCATTTCTGCAAAACTCAGGGGTGTGATTTTGTTATGCCAATTTTCAAATTCCCTTAAAGCTCATCGACAGTGCTTTCAGCTAAGTTCTGTCTGAGAGATGTTTGTGTTTGCATCTTGGGGGGGCGGTTAACTCCTTGTTCTGTGAGTGAGAGTCTCCTTCATTTCCAAAAATATTTCTATTAAGATAAATATTTCACTCCTCTTAAAATACTTTAAAACTCAAACTCCAGGAATGATAACAAGGTAAGAAAAGACTTGTGCTGATGCTGAGAATGAGGCATATTAAGAAGTCACCTAATGGGTTAGATGGGGAAAACTGAGGAAATGACTTCACAGTGAATTTGTTTGCTTTCTTCTAAAAATGGGAAAATGGACAGTGTAGAGTTGCAGATAGTTTGCATGAGGTAAAAGCCTGCCCAGATAGTAATGATTTGTTACAGGCCAGCAAAGGAAATGCAGTTCTATTTAATTCAGTTCAATGAGCATTAAGTAAGTGCCCACTGTGCACTTGATAATATTTTGGTCACTGAAAATGCAAAGTTGAGTAGGACACAGCTTCTATCCTCAAAGGATTCAAAAAAGTTATACTACAATCATTTAAAGTGAAATGGTTTCAGTTTCATGCTTAGACTTACATTACCAGATATTCAGCATGGATCACATTTTAAACATTCAGATTAATATAGGTAAATTTCACCCAAATCAACAAATATGTATTGGGCAAGGGGTAAGGAGTACATGATAAACAAGACATAGTACCTACCCTCAGATTGTTATCAGCTTCTCGTAAGAGTGGCAGAAGGAAAAGGAATGATACAGTGTATGATACACATTCTGTCAAAGGAAGAATCATTTGTAATTCCTGACGAGTATATTTCATAAATAAGAGGTATTTATGCCTCCTCAGTCTCTGAGTTTGGGACCTGAGTTCATTGAACGCCCATGAGTTTGTGCCTGGGTAGGAGGATAAGGGCAGTTATGTCCTATGACCATGTCACCTTCAGGAACAAGCCCAAGTGTATTTTAACTGAGATTGTCAGTTAAAATTGTGTAATTTGTTTCACACTTTGGCACATTAATGTTGGCTCAAATTGGAAGTAAATGTTAACAAAAAGCTTTGAACTTAAGCAAAAAGATGAGATGGCTCAGATCCTGTGAGACCAAAAGATGATCTGGAATCAAAATGACTGACCACTTCTTCCTCTGTGTACCTGCTCTGCCATATTTTAACCTTTAGAAAGAGTGTTGACCATGGAACTCAATTTTTGACAGTTCTTTTTTTTTTTTTTTTTTTGAGAAATTTAGACCTTTATTGATGAAGAAACATTTTACATTTAATGTGGTTTGTTTCTTTCTTTTATTTTATTCTTATTTCCTTTGAACAATTTTAAGTAATTGGGAGTATGTTTTAGGGGCATGTTCTGTGTTTAAATAAACCTAATATGCAAAAGGTAAAGCTTAGAGATTTGATATTCCAGAGTCCTAGTAAGAAACAATGAGGATTTTTTTTTTTTATTATAGCTTATTATGGGGGTACAACCGTTCTGGTTAAGTATATTGCCCATGCCCCTCCCAACCCCCCGAGTCTGAGCTTCAAGGGTGTCCATTCCCCCGACAGTGCACATCGCACTTATCATGTAGGTTTACACCCGTCCCCTCCCCCACCCCCAACACCCCAGAATTTTTGACAGTTCTTTAAGATTCTTGAATGCAAGGACATTGTTTTATTATTCTAGATCTAGAGATTGGCACAGAGTTGAGCACATACATTTCTCTTCACAGACATTTTTCAAACACAGAAGCCTGGAAAACATCAACAAGTATGAGGTAGTAGGAAAGAAAGACCAGTGAAGCGCATTGTATGGTTTCTTTATACTGTGTTCCAGACATCTACACCTCTTACTATTCCATATAGTAGCTAAGCCACCAATAAATATTGAATGCAAAATGAAGGAAGACAAGATTAAGGAAGACAAAAGTCATTATGCAATTTTTAAAAATGCATAGGAAAAAAAGACAGGCATTGTGTCAATACTTTAAATCTTTCTATACAGTGGGATTATGGGTGATGTTTTCCACATAGTTAAAATTTTTTTATATTTCCAATTTTCTAAATGTAGCACGTCTAAGCTTTACAATAACTTTGTGAGTTCCAAAATTGACTACATATGCTATATATGCTCCTTTTTCTTTTGGCTGCTAAAGAGATTAAATCCAAATATAAGAAAACTATGGGAATTATATAGGTTACTGTTTGATTGGGTTGTTATGAGAGGTCATGTCAGTTATCTGAATGAAATGGAAATGTTTTGAATATATGCTGTCTTTCTGCAAAAAAGAAAAAAGAAAACAGAAATTATTGCCAGTTCACTGAGATTTTCTTCACAGTTATTACAATATCAGTAAAACAAGTAATAAACAATAATTTTATATTTCTTTCCCAGCGTATACATTAACCTTTTCCTTTTTTGCAAAGGATTTTATAAAGGAAAATTCTAATTTAAAATACAAAGTGAATAACATTTGCAAGTAAAACCACAAAAACTCCTAGGGGCTTACATTTCTTTAATGTTGGAAATATTTGTTAAAAGTTATAATTCCTTTTTTTATATATTTAATGAATATGACTTTGCCTCCAGAGTCTCTGATTTTTCTTATATACTCTCCAGAAGCACTTCAAAGAGTATCATAATCAAATCTATTTTTAATGCTTAGAACATATTAGTAATAATTAGTGTTTCATGTATACTTTTTTGTATGTAATGTTCAACCTTTGGAATTAATTTTGAAATACATGTTCCTAAACCTCTACTCAGGCTCTTATTTAACTAAATTAGTAAACTAAAACCTGATAAAAATCACAAAGGTTTTCAATATTATTCAAAGGAAATAGTTTTATTTAAAGGCTCTACTGTCTTAATTTGTGGTTCCACAAATGTAGGAAATATTTTTGTCAGCACATTTCTGAATGCTGGATCGAAGGCTGTATTAGGCACTACCAGAACACAAGGTTTGATATGGACTGTATATTGCTTGCAAGAAGCTTACAGTCTGAGAAAAACAAGACATGAGAACACATGCAGTTAAAATATAACAAAAGCGATAAAGACAAGAAGCACAGATAAAGCACCATGGAAATAAGAGAAGGGAGTAAGCGATTAAGTAGCATGTGAGCTAGGATTGGAGAAGTAAGACACAGATATCTGGAGATAAGTGTGACAACTATTACAGCTTTGAGCACTTATCTATCCCATTAAATTGTAACTATTGGTTTACATGTCTATTTCTCTAGACAATGAAGTCTGAAAGCCAGATGCAGGTCTTATTCCCTTTGTATATCCTCAGCACCTAAGACAGAAACCCAAACGTCGCACTGCCACGTATTTGTTGAGTGTTGAATGACTAGAATGAGAATAAATACAACAATGGTAAACCGTGAAAGCTTTGAGGAGGGGTGAGGGCAGTGTATTGAGTGGTGATGAGCTTAATTTGCTGGGGCAATAGCAGTACAAAGAGCAGTTGTAAAGACCAGATGAGGAATCTGAGCTGGGAACGGCTATTAGAAGCCCTGGAATGTCAGGTTCGGACTTTGTCCTATATGTAAATGGGGAACTGATGGATATTTTGAATAGGGAAGGACATGCTCAGAGCTGTAGGAAAGGTTTGGTGGCAGGATGTGAGGATGCCATTATCACCTGGTTCGAGAGATTACTAGCCTGTGATAAAGTAGAGGCAGTAGGTGGAAGTGGGGAGTAAAAGTAGTAGATGAAGAATATCTGTCACACATAGAACCAACAGGACATGGCAACTGAGTGAATTCAGGGCTTGCAGAAGGAAGAGGATAGATGGTAAAAGTTTTCTATTTCAGCAGTTGAGAACAGTGTGCTCATTATTATGTGAAAGAAGTGTACATGTGCCTATTTTGAATGTCCTGGGCATAGAATGCCCAACTTTACCCAGCTGGCAAATGGCCAACGAGTCCTCAAATTCAGATTGTCCACCTCTGACAGAGTGCTATTTTTAGGACACAATAGCCTCTTCATTCTGA
This sequence comes from Varecia variegata, assembly GCA_028533085.1. Lineage (NCBI taxonomy): Eukaryota > Metazoa > Chordata > Mammalia > Primates > Lemuridae > Varecia > Varecia variegata. The sequence continues at coordinate 40,879,272 of CM052445.1, read as the reverse complement.
GTCATAAATTCTTTACCTAGGCCGATACCCAGAGAAGTTTTTCCTACATTTTTCTTCTAGAAGTCTCATGGTTTCATGCCTTATGTTTTATCCATTTTGAATTAATTTTTGTGAGTAGTGAGAGATCTGGATTCTGTTTTATTCTTCTATATGTAGCAATCCAAATTTCCTAGTACCATTTATTGAATAGGGCTTCTTTTCTCCAGTGTATATTGTTGTCTGCTTTGTCAAAGATCAATTGGCTGTATGAAGATGGTTTTATATCTGGTTTCTCTGTTCTGTTCCATTGGTCTATGTCTCTATTTTTGTACAATATCAAGCTGTTTTTGTTACTATAGGCTTGTAGTATAGTTTGAAGTCTGGTAATGTGATGCCTCCAGATTTGTTCTTTTTGCTTAAGATTGCTTTGGCTATTCAGGTTCCTTTTTGGTTCCAAAGAAGCATAGAATTATTTTTTCTAGATCTGTGAAATATGACAGTGGTATTTTGATGGGAATTGTGTTGAATCTGGCAAGCACTTTGGGCAGTATGGACATTTTAACAATGTTGGTTCTACTGATCCATGAGCATGATATGTTTTTCCATTTGTTTGTGTCATCTGCAATGTCTTTCCTGTGTTTCATAGTTCTCCTGGTAGAGATCTTTTATCTCCTTAGTTAACTACATTCCTAAGTATTTTATTTTCTTTGTAGCTATTGTAAATGGTATTGAGTCTTTGATTTGACTCTCAGTTTGACTGTTGTTGGCGTATAGAAATGCTACTGATTTGTGTACATTGATTTTGAAACCTGAGACTTTGCTGAATTTGTTTATCCAATTCCAGGAGTCTCTTGGTGGAGTCTTTGGGATTTTCTAGATACAATGCATGAATGGTTGGCTCCAGTCTGAAATCTTCTACTGAAATAAATTTCACCTGTACTTTGAAATAAGTAATACATTTCTATGGATTGAATTGTGCTCCCCCAAAATTCATATGTTGAAGTCCTAACCCCCAATGTGACTGTATTTGGAGATGGGCCTTTAAGAGGTAATTAAGTTTAAATAAGGTCATAAGGGTGAGAATGTAATCTTCTGGGGTATTATTTGAAGAGGAAGAGAGAGAGAGAGAGGTTACCTTCTTGCTCCTAGCACACACACCAAGGAAAGTCACATGAGGAAGCAGCAAGAGGGTGGCTATCTAAAAGTCAGAAAGATATCCCTTACCAGAGCTCCACTATGTTGGTACCCCACTCTCAGAATTGCAGCCTCCAGAGTTGTGAGAAAATAAATTTCTGTTGTTTAAGCTACCCCGTCTATGGTATTTTGTTATGGCAACCCAGGTTAAAACATGCATGTTTCTATACAGGGCAATAAAAAGTTTACCAAACTGCAAGCTAAATTATCATTCCAACCCAAACTCTACTTTTTCTCTCAAGTAGCAAACATGTTTTTTGTGTGTATTTTTACTTTTGTTTTTAATAAACTAAATCCTCTCCACTGGTCAATACCTTGTAGGGTTTTGGGAGTAGAACCTAGCTAGTCTACCATGGTGACTGCCACACAGAGGACACTCAAAAGTTTTTTTTTTCTGAGTGAATGAGTATTTCTTTCTGTGCATGGATAGTAGGAAACTACTAAATCTAAACTTGAGCAGAGATGCCCTTAATCACTTCTTGTCTTCCTCAGAGACCCAAATGACACCAACATAGAGAATATGTAATGTGATTTTTTCCAAACATGGTATATTCATCTTTTGATTCTTTTCTCATTAAAAACACTTGTTGCAGTCAACCAACATCACCAAATAAACAACACAGAAATGGTTTTATATAGCTCACTAACAAATATAGAATAGTAGCTCTATTTTACAGAACTATTTTAGCCCATTGAGACAAAAAAAATTGCCTGTAAATTGCCCAAATGAAGACAAATATTAAACAATACAGCAGAGCAAATGAAAATATTCTACCTTTATTTCTACATATCAAAGAAGTGAGGTTTAATATCAATAATTTTATACTCTATTGGGGAAAAATCCAATACTTCTCTGCAGTTTAATGGCATAATTTTACACTATTTGGTCTTAATTTATAAGAGTCTACAGTTGACCCTGCAATATTGCCATGTTACAATGATCCTCTACTGCACATCACACAATTACTTCAACCTACTGGCACAACCTGGCGGTTACTTTTCATTTCAGTGGCTTGACTTCGCTTGTCTCATCTTCTTCAAACCTGCCCTAGTGATCAAAACATACCAATGTCAGCTTTCCTTACATTAGTCAGAGACAGTTCACATTGTCAGGTAACTGCAAAAATATTCTTATTGAAATGGAAGTAAGCATGGAAAGTATGTGACTGCAAAAACTTACTAAGAGAACCGAAATGACGCGGCTCTGAAGCTAATTCACAATGAGAGAAGGCACAATTCACAATGATTTCTCGGAATATCTAACCTGATTGTGGTCATAAAGCCCGTCTGTTCTGCGGTTTGTGACTGTTTATCTAGGATCCATCCCTATGAGTGAATGGTATTCATGAGGCAGATCAGTGGCGCAACCCTGTGTTGGGAACTAACAGGCCATTACTGACTCGTTGTCTATTCATTTTAGAGTGTTTCTATGGAGGATTTATAGAAACAATACCAAGGTGGCACCAAGGTGGCTATCAATGCTGTTTACAGACAATTTAGAGGAATAAACCTGCAGTTATGCCCGGGCTGGCTTCCCTTGTGGTCCTGGGGCATAGTGTTCTAATCCTATTGTGACGTGATTGTTTCACCATAAAGTGCTCCACAGAGGCCTGTAATTGGCGTACAGGTTCAAATTAGATTGCTGTGTGTTTAGGAGAGCTAGGGTCATTTCACATCAGCACCTCTCATTAAGAAGCAGGCGACGAAGTTCTCCATTACAGGAAATCTAATGTATATATTATCTTTTATTATAAAGACAATACCCAGAGTACCTACTCACTGACACACACACATATGTATTACCCATCTTGTCTTTCATCACCATGAGGAGGAGGGTAATGTGAAAATGCAAAACACACTTCTGAGAATGGCAATTAAATATTTACCAGCAATGTATCACAGAACACTGGCTTTCAGAGCTAAAAAGGGGAGACAGGAGGGAAAATAATGGAGGAAAAAAAATCCAACAATTAGTTCTGCTTTCTTCTAATAATATTATGACATAATGGTAGCCTTTCTCTGGAAGCTAAGAAAGACTATGGTGTCTATGTTTTCAACTCTAGTCCTGAGTGAACTCAAGTAAAATTCAGGATAAAACATCCTCACTCAAAACTTCTTTTAAGTTTCTTTCCAAATTCCCCAAATAAGTGTTCAAATTACTGACAACCAAATGCATTTGTTAAAGAATAATCTATACATGGTACACAACAAATGCATTTGTTAAAGGATAATCTATACATGGTGCAAGGTTAGTCTCTGGATAGTTAAAAGCTAGGGCAAACAATACTCCAGTAGAAAGAATAATAAAAATCTCATAATCCAATAACATAAATGAATAAACATTTTTCATGTCTTTGCTTCAGCCTTTCTGAGACCCATGGAGGAAAAGAAAAATCCTTAAAAGAGGCTGAAATCAGAAGGAACTCATATAAGTCAAAAGGAATGTAATGTTAAGAAAAGAAGAAACAAAACATTTAAAAATTAATTGTGATTATGAGAGAAGAAGGATTATGAGGGACAGTGAGAGAATCAAAAAGCAAACAGCACAATGTAAATATATTAAATATATTAAAAAGTAAGGGGAGAGGTGGTCCTATGGTCTGAATTTTTATGCACCCCCCACCCAGAGTTCATATGTTGAAATCACAATCTCCAGATTGATGGTATTAGAAAGTGGAGCTTTGGGGAGGTGATTAGGTTATGAATGGGATTAGTGACCTTATAAAAGAGACCCCAGAGAGCTAGACAGCCCCTCCTACCATGTGATGACACAGTAAGAAGGCACCACCTAGGACCCAAGAAGTGGGCCCTTGCCAGACCCAGAATCTGCTGGCACCCTGATCATGAACTTCCCAGCCTCCAGACCATGAGAAATAAAATTCTGCATGTACAAGTTACCCAGCTTATAGTATTTTGTTATAGCAACCCAAATGGACTAAGACAGAGAGTAAGCGGGAAAAGGATGAGGGGCACAAAGAAAGAAGGGACATTTTCCATTTCAAAAAAGGAAATTGATTAGCTTTCAGATGGTTGAAAACTGTGGAAGAAACTTCCATCCTGAAGAAGTCAACTAGTGTGCATGCACACACACACACACACACACACTTCAAGAATTTATCTGGGATTCAGGGTAGGGGAGGGGATGGGTGTATACGTACATAATGAGTGCGATGCGCACTGCCTACGGGATGGACACGTTTGAAGCTCTGACTCGGGGGGGGGGCAAGGGCAATATATGTATCCTAAACTTTTGTACCCCCACAATATGCTAAAATAAGAATAAAAAAAAATAAAAAGAATTTATCTGGCATTCAAACACAATTCCTGGCCATCAGCCATAGAAATGAATCTCACAGAGAGTAAGACAAAGTCCTTGTTATGGGTTGAATTGGGTCTCCTCCCCAAATATTTTGAAATCCTAACCCTCTGTACCTTAGAATGAGACCTTATTTGGACATGAGGGCTTCAAAGAGTTAAGTAATCAAATTAAAATGCTCTAATCTAATCTCAAATGACTATTCTTAGAAAAAGGGTAAGTTTGGACACAGAGACAGACGTGCATAGAGGGCAGATGATGTGAAGAGACACAGGGAGGAGAGGTTTTCTCCACGCCAAGGAGAGAGGCCTAGAATGCATCCTTCCCTCACAATCCACAGAAGGAACTGGCCCTCCTGACACCTTGATTGCAGACTTCCAGCCTGCAGAAGGTGAGACAATGAATTTCTGTTGTTTCATGGATGAACCTGGAGGATACTATATTAAGTGAAATAAGCCAGGCACAAAAAGATCATCTGCATGATCTCACTCACACGTGGAATCTAAAAAAGTCAAACGCATAGAAATAGAGAGTAGAGTAGGGGTTACCAGAGGTGGGGGAAGGACGGGAAGAAGTTGTTCAAATGGCACAAAGTTTCAGTTAGACAGGAGGAATAAGTTTTAGAGTCCTATTGTTCAGCATGGTGCCAGTACTTAACAACAACATGGTGTATACTTCAAAATGGCTAAAACAGTAGATTTTAAATGTTCTCATCACAAAAAAAATATATGAGGTGATGGATATGTTAATTTGCTTGATTTAATCATTTCACAATGTAAGTATATATCAGCACATCACCTCGGACCCCATAAATATATGCAATTACTACTTGTCAATGAAAAATAAATACATTTTTTTCTGTTGTTTAAGCCACCCAGTTTGTTACAGCAGGCCTAGGAAATTGGTGCAGTCTCACTGCTAGGAGTCTGACTCTCAGGTAATAGATCCTTCAGCAGCCCTCTCTCCGCCTTCCAAACTCCTCAGGAGTATCTTTAGGAGGCTTTTAAAGATGAACCCCATGGCTACAGATGCTTTGCCTTCTGCACAGCGACCTATGAATTCTTGGCTACTTTTTTTGCTTGTGCACATCAAGTACGCATAATTACCCATTGGCAAATGCTTCTGGCCCACTGTCTTCAGGGACCTATAATGTTCAAAGCCTGCTGGGATAAAAGAACCTGCTCAGGTTCAGAAGCATAGCCTAATAGCAGCACCCGGGGAAACCACGCAAAGCCTTGTCCATGATGTCTCCCGCCACCAACCAAAAAACTATCTTCCTATAGGCACGGTTTTGATAGTTTCAATAGGTCTTCTGGGGACAATGCACCATCTATCCCCACAGAAAGTGGGACACAGCAGCTGATGGCTTTGTGGTAGGGCCAGTCCGGGATCCCCATATGCTACTGATGTATGCTCTGAATCCCTGGGAAGCAGTCCCCCTCACCTCACACCATAGCCAGCTGCCTCCTTGCTAATATACTATCTACTCTAATTTCAGGGAAGGACCTAAAATATATGCTTCTTTTACTTAGCAGGGATCTTAGTGGCAATTGTAACCTGGATGTCCCAGGGACATTGATCATAGGTCACGTCCTTCCTGTCTTTTATCCCTGAGAAGCATTGTAGTATGGTAGTAAAAAGTCATAAATAAGATGTGTGACCTTGAGTCTAGACATCAACCTCATCACCCAGAAAATGAGGGGAAAGTCTAATAACTATATTCCCGGTACTTTGAGGAGTTCTTCTTTCTTAAATCCTCTGTGTTTAGCAGTCTTGGAGCCCTTCTCAAAGTGATCCTTTATCAGCCCTGTCTGGCTTCATCAGAGTTTTCTTCAAGGTGAATGTCAGATAACTCCTTCTGAGTCTCTTTTACAAGAATGAATACTCTATACCCGGTATGAAACCCTAGCATGTCGGTGGTTTAAGCGGATTCCTTTCACCATCAGAAAGCTCTGTTACGTAATGTAACTATTAGGCCAGGCAGAACTTCATCTGATGATAAATGATAGGTCACAGAAAGTTCATGCCCAATAACAGAGCCAACGCATCCGTATCACTGGGAGCATACACATGAAAGGACAGAGGAGCCATCAATAACCATGTTTGGTCCTGATAATTATTATTAGCTTAGTAATAGTTATTGCCATCCTCCCTCTTTTCTGCTGATTTAGAAAACAGCAACTAATAACAATGAGGGGTCAAATGTACAAACCAAATGATACTCCTTGCCCAGACACATAATGCAGTTTCTAATGAGCTAATAAATGCTTTGGGGTGTGTGTGTGTGTGTGTGCTTGTGTTTGCGGATGTGTGCTTAACCCAAGAAAATTAAACTTGCTAGGTGGCAGGGGAGTCACCGACTACTACATTTTCTTTTCTTTCTACTAAATCATAGACCTACCATAAGCTTTCTTTGAAACTCTGCAATGTAGCAGAGACTAGCAAAAGAATTCCCCTCCTGGCTGCACTTTGAATCTTCTTAAAACCTAATTCAAAGTATTGTCATTCTTTTGTAGACACAAGTCTATAAACTCATTCTCCAGATAGAAGTTTTGAAACAAAACATGGGGACTTCTGAGACATGAAGGGCTCCTTAGTAATTAAGATAAAATAAAGATTCCCACACCGGCTCTCTATTACAGATCTGTGAAACAGCTCGATACTGCACTTCACTGGGCTGAGGCCCATTCGGGCCATCAAGTTGAAAACTGCTGTATTATTATTCTTTGATGTCTACAGCTTAGTAGCACAAAGCTGGTCTCTGAGCACTTACTTTCTATAAAGAAACTCCAAATGTTTGGCCTTTGGGCTGTAAATATTGTGTCACCATTGATTTTTAACATATAAAGTGTATTTTCCTGAATGTCAAGTATTTTCAAAGTGCAGGTCCTCCCAGGAGCACAAAGTAGAAGGAATTAAAGATGGCTTAAAAGCTAGAGCTACAAGCAAGCAGGGAAGAAAGGCAAGGTAAAGAAGAAAGGAAAGGAAGGAATAAATGTGAACAATATTCCAAGCATTGTGTTCTCTTTCATGGTTCAGTTTAAAATGTTACATGGAAATTTACCTCATTGTCACTAAAGACATTTCAGCACCAATATTATCAGTTCCATTCCTTTACAATACCAACTATGTTCTAAAACACTACATACAGTACTACGGCAAAATTTCTTTGTCAGATGTGATCTCATTCATTTCTATGTCTCTTTAATTACTCTTCATAGTAAATAGATGCAAAAAGTATTTGTTAAATGAATAAATTCTACCAAACCCTCCCATTCCCAAACACATTATATTTCAAAGCAGCTGCCATCAAATACTGTTAGAACTTTTGTTCAAATTAGAAAATAAAGCTACTAGAAAATAATTCTGAGCAGTTGTTTATGCATAAAAAGTCTGACAAATATATCACCTTCATTTCTTGGCGTGGTGTTGAATACAGTAAGATTTAAAGCAAATACAGTGACATTTTCTTGTTTTTTATAAGTTAGGAGGAATGTCCTGAGCCGTGCCCCAGACCCTCGGCCAATCACCTTGCCCTTTCTTCATTAGCCTCCTGCTTCAGGTCACAATCGGACCATCAAGGAGCTTTGACCTCCTAGATGCAAGCTGAGATGCCGCTGGGGATTCAGATGAGCTGGGGAGCTATTCCCTTTCCCTCACTCCATCAGATCCTCACCAGACAGATGCAACTGAAGTTAGGAAGAACCTCTTTATACAACGCATTCCCAATTTGCATTGGCCTGTGTGTGAAGCTCAAAGAAATAAAGATATTGTCATCTATATTTTTTTGTTTTAAAATGGGATATAAATGTCATCAGACAAGCCTCCGAATTTCTCATTGCTTTATAAATCTTGAAATAATATATATTAATATATAATGCAAATAATTACTCAATTTCAAAAGAGTTTAAAATGTACACTTCAAGCTTGAAAGTCCAAAGAAATAAAATTGCAAAGCTAGTGCATTGCTGGAACAGACTGGAAGGAAATCTAAGGGAATAGATTTTTAAAAGCAAGCATATCAACTCACTTATATAAAAGATTAGGAGTAAATATTAAAACCGTCCTCCTTCAACTTCATTCAAATTACTAATCTCTTATAAATCTCTGCTGGCTGGCTTGGCAGTTCTGTGGTCGCTGTTTGTGATTCTTATAATCCATTTATCCCATGCCCCCCTCTGAGCCTCAGCCTCTATCTCCTGTAATTGTTTCTGACCGTCACTAATTAACTGGGAAAATGCATTGATATCTATCCTTCAGCAATTTATCTAGCAATAAATATTTGTTCCTTAATCATGCTACATCTATACTTAATATGACTTCCATACATGTTCTCTAAAGATGTTTTTCAGACTGCTAATAAGAAACAGGTTGATTATTTTTAATTCTATATAAAAGGTAAAGGAATTTATTCTGACTCGGTTCAATGTAAACCAACCAGTATTAACTAAGCTCTCCTCATTATCTTCAGCTAAATGCCGAGGTGGGTCACCAAAAGAAAAGCAAAGGAAATTAGCCTTTGCCAAGGAATGGGGAAACCTCGGGCCCACCTTATCATGGAGTAGCTGTGTAACCTTTGGCCGATCATTTCTCTGGCCTCTAGTTTCTTAAAATTAAAATAACTAGTCTGAATGGATGTTAAGGTCTCGTCAGTATTTCAAATAATTCCTGTGTCTTCTGAGCCTTTAAGACTGTGTAAGTTTTTTAATCATCCTCTAAGTGTATAGAAGAATGAGGTACAGACTAGAGAAAATGAAAAATAAAATTGAAGGACAAATTAGTGTGCAATATATATTTGTTCATTGTTTGACTACAAAGGAAAAATCTAAAGTCAAACAATGAACAAATATAAATTGTTTATGGTTATGAGACTACAAGTATTATATTTGTAAGAAAAGGGAGATATTTCCTTTTTATCCTATTTTATTCAGAAAATTGACTTATTTGCATACATGACAAATAGTCTGAAACACTGATAACAACAGGTTTAACCCAAAATTATGTTAAAGTAGAGATAATACCCAGGCCATTCTCTGAGAAAGTTTAGGACATTTGGGGTTCTTATTCTTAGCTGCAGTAATAAAACTCTGAATGGGCATAAAACAAAGTTATAAACCCAAATTCTACCTGATATCTACATGAAAAAAAATGACAGGCTAACATTGTAGATATGACATGGCAATATTAACTATAAAAATAATCACAGACTGAGGTTAGCAATGACGTCCTTATGAAGTGGCATCATATTGATAAAACTTTATTTCATCATTAATTATTCCTCTAACACATTAATTACTAAGAATGTACACATACCCAGGCTGGGCATCTTAAAATTCAATTCCCTTTCAGGAGTTTATAGTCCTTTAGATCAACAGTTTCCATAGATGGTATTTTGTCTTTCTCACTTCACTTTCTTGATCACATTTGATTATCTGATACTAATATATTCAGTACACAGTTTAGGAAAAAAATATGTTCCTCGCTTGATTACATTAGATAAAATAGTTTAAACACACATTGTTTCCCTATAACTATCCTAATTTAATGGTTAATATTTAGTATTAAAAGCTAATATTCATTCATTTATTCATTGATACCTAACTTTGTGCCATACATTGTTCAAACAGCTATGCCTACATTGCTAACCAGAACAGAAAAAAATTCCTTTGCCTTCTGGCAACGGATATTCCAGTGTTGAGAAAGCAGGTAATAAACATAATAAACACAAAAATTGAAAGTGCTGTTTAAAAAGTACAGTACCTATGTTGGACTATTTTTCCCTATATAGAGGTTCAGTCTTGATTATGAATAATGCATCTTGCTTCCACAAAGCATTCAGACACTGATATAATTAGACTCATTTCTGAGGTCCTCCAATAGTTCATGCATCAAACACAGGCCCTTCAGGCAGCTGTGTTTGGGTCTATAGGCATGGGATGTTAAAGAAATGAGCACAGTCATGCTAACACTGCCCTCACTCCCTTACAGATGTAGGATGACAGTGATTGCCCAAGGCATTCTAATTACAAAGTATTTAGTAGTCAGGATCTAGCACACACCTGCCAGAAATTTGAGAGGAGAGACACTGAACTAGGATTTTTATCTTACACAGGAACTCAGCTGGAAGCCAAGTTCTAAAGAGGCTGGTGGCTGCATAAAAACCACATGCTCTCAGAGTTTGGTTGGAGGTCCCTGGAATTCTCCCCTTAAAGATGTGTCTCAACAGTCCACAAGGATGAGCCACAGGCCTTGTAAATGAGAGTGTGCTTCTGACACAACTTGGAATTAGAAACATGATGTACAAAGCCAGATGACTATACATCTGACCTGGACATACATCTGAAGGGTTTTCCAAATGAGGTATGTGAGTTGTTTCCAGAAAAAGATAACGTTTGGTTGAGAATTATACACCACTACCAAAGTACTGCAAACGAATGGTTTTGAAATTACATAACAGGTATATGTTTAAATGGATTCTCAAATTTAAAACTGACCATGTTAAATTGTATTAAAGTAAAAATGCAAACTTCATAATGGCTTGGAAAAATTTATCACTGAAATGAAAAATTTGTAAATATTTTTCTAAGAAGATAAAAATTTTTAAATCTATGTGTCTCCTGTCATTGCTTCCATTTTTGTAGATCAAGTCCTCTATTCACTAACACTTTAGATTTTTAGTATGATACTGTTTTTTAAATGCTATCTCATATAAAAATCCCAGAAAACAGGAGGAAATCCATAAAATGAATCTGCTTCCAGACTGTCAGAGCAAACTTGGAAAAAAAGAGTCATCCATTTGCTTATTGCATATACCTGCTGTGTTAATCTGATAATAATAGGAGATATAAATAATTAACTGCTACCTCATATGCCACTTTGTAGGTGGAAATCAGGAATCTCATTTTGCCCATGATCAAATTAATGAAGCAGAGCCATATAAAACCGGAATTTCATTTTTTTTCTTTGCAACTTAGAGAATGCAAATTCCCATATGACTCGTACTGGAATTTTACTTTATTCATTGAATTTCTACTCACTTGCCTGTATAGATCTTGTTTGTCATCACATTATCTATAAAATAGTACTATGGAAATATTTCAAATGATAAAGTTAGGGACCAGATAGAATCGGAAATATTATGGAGCCCATGTGCCTGCCTTGTAGCAATATCTCCTCTCAAACACCCCAGACAAGTTCAGATCGATCCCCTTTTAAAGATGTTAACTGAAAAAGACTCTAAAACTTCCCTCTCTGGAAAGAACAACTTAGCATTTTTAAATGTCATTATTTGGAAAACACACATTATATTGAACTCAAGCTCATGTTGCCATAGTTTTCAATCAGTTTCTTTGGTCTGTTCTTCCCATGGATTGGGGGGAAGAGGGAGCAGCTATCGTCACAGGTTTATCATTTCCCAGGTAAATCCTACTGTCAGACCACAGCCAGCCTCTCTCTTCATTTCTAGTGCAAATGTTCTGGCTCTGCTACCCAGACAGCCCTATTTTCTAGTCCTTAAATTTTTACCGGCTACAAACCATTCTTTTTAGTATTATCATTATTATTATTTAGAGAATACTTTCTAAGTTTCCGTAATCAAACACATGTAGATAAGACCTTACATATTTAATACAGTGTGTTACCCCCCCCCCCGTACTAATGGAAAAAAACCTTTCTAAACCAATATGGCTGTTAATTTCTATACAATGCCAACTCAACGCGGTAAACCGGGATACTTTTTCCAAAGTTGACAGCATAGCTAACGTTTCCAAAAATTCAGATTTCATATATATATATATATACATATATATATGTGTGTGTGTGTGTATATATATTTATATAAAAAAGACCATTAATAGCAGCATGTTATACATCTATAGCAGCAACAGCTTTTCCAGGTTCTGCAGCCAGATAAACCAAATTATAGACACATCAACTCAGAGCATTCATGGTTGTATCTCTTAAAGTTTGTTTCATCCAGAAATACAGAAATCCTACCTCTAACTTCCTGGATATTAAGATTAGACTGTGTGGGTAATTTAGTTCAGAAGCAGAAACCTCCCAACGGAGACAGGACCCCTGGGGTAAGTCTCTGGATTTTTCTGCCTTTGAGCTGTAGAATCATCTCTGTCACCATGGACAGTGCCCTAGACTAGGCGGCCTCAGGAACGAGAACGTCAATTCTCTCCTTTCAATTAGAGAAAGTACTAGCTTTCAGATTTTGGTATGAGAACTTCTAAGGAAGTTTGGTAAGGCTGCAGGTTCTCTTTGTTGCAGTCTTCCCAAGCCCCCCGATTCTGACATGAGAGATCTGGGCCAGAACCCCGAATCTGCATCTTTAACAAGCCTCTCTCCACAGGGCTACCTGCCCCTCTACTACCTCCACTACCACACCTGCCCCAGTGATTCTCAGGCACGTTCTCAGGGAATTACACTTGAAAGAGGATTTCCTCTATCTGTCATTATACTTTTCTTTTGGATTTCTTTCTGGGGAAAGAGAGTCATGAGTCCATATTGGACTGACCAGAAGCAGGATTTGACCTGAATTCAGAGAGTACAGACAAGGTAAGTTCCATAACAAAATAAAAAAATTAGCTGGGCATGTGGCATCTGCCTGTAATTCTAGCTACTCAGGAGGCTGAAGCAGGAGGATCTCTTGGGTCCGGGAGTTTGAGGTTATAGTGAGCTGTGATCATGCCACTGCACTCCAGCCTGGCCTACAGAGTGAGCCCCTATCTCTAAACAACAAAATAAAATAATTTTTAATATTTAAAAAAGGTCTGGAATTCCACTCTTTTTTCCCTTCATTTCATTCTGCATCTTTAGTGATCTTTTCTAAATAAATTTGAATTTCACACATCCCCACTCCCATCTGAAAATGTCTCAATACCAATGCTCCTAGGATAGGGCATTCTTAACTTGTCCTAGGAAGACCTGCACGATCTGGGTGGCAGCCTCCTTTGCACCTTATACCCACTGCCCTCCAGACACCCTACTTTCTTTCAGTTCCTCAAACAGGATTCCTCCTTCCTGCCACTGGGCCTTTGCACAGGACATTTCATTTTCTGGTACTCTTCCCCTTCCTTTATCCTTGTTAACGCCCTCAGAAGCTTTCTCTGACTTAGATCAATTTCTCTCTAACTCTCTCTCCTCCCCCAGCACTAAATAACTTTTCTGTTACAGCACTTAGCAGAGCTAATATTACCTTCACCTGCATGCTCATCTAATTTTTGTCAGCTCTCCCCACCCGATGGTAAGCAAGGATCACAACTGTAGCTTTACAATCTCCAGTTCCTGGCACAATGCAGGACATAAAGTAGATCCTCAATAAATCTTTAAAGGTGGAGTTAATGAATGAAGATAATCTGAAGGTTTATTTCTAAAGATGTAGACCAATAACATACTCACTTTTTCCTGAGTTACTCAAAGAAATTGACACATATTTCTGGAAGTACCCTTACAATTGATACAGAAAATAATAGTCTACTTTCCTTCTAAATGGGATGTTTCACATTTAATTTCTCTTCTATTTTGCCTAATTGCAGAGAAACATCCCTTTTACAAGCAAGCAACTGAATCACAGTTTCAGACATGGGCAGTGTGTATCTGATGAGTCCTAACTCAAGGACAAAGAGTACTAGGAAGTGCCCCGAGGGGCCAGGTTACACCATAACCTCACACAAGTGAATGATCTCCAGTTTACTATACTATACAAATTATGGAATATGGATACTGGGTTTGCGATAAGAAAAGGTCAGCCTTTGGAGGAAGTCACAGAATCCACAGAGAAAGGAGCTTACTCTGCTGATGGCTGGGACCGCTCCCTGGGAAACAAAGATTCATGCAAATGAATTCTGAACCAGGCAGGCTTCTGCTCTGGTGTGCCTTTCAGCCACGGGTTGCCTTTTCAATCTTTTGGGCTGAAGCAATTTTTCTAGCCTGGTGCATAGCTAAGGATCTCACTTTTTACCTGACTCAACATGATCTATGTAAGACTTCGACTGAGAAGAAAGAACTAAGCAGAATTGTTGCAGAATTTTCCTCTTAGATTTGGAGGATAATATCAGCCCTAAGCTGAAGCCCAGGTACTCTATTTAAATCAAGTATATGATAGAAAAGACATATTCTTCTTATGTGTTGAATGTGGCCCCCCAATAAGTAAAAATAATATATAATTAAATGACATTATAGTGCATTTACATTTGCTTTTTAAAAAGGAAAAACTTAAAATATAGAGATTGCCTGTTATTTGCCTGTGTATCTTTGTGAAAGAATTATAAACTCCATTTTATGGCTGAGAGAAATGAAAAAGCAAGCTAATTAAAACAAGTTTAAAACTAATGTGTGTGGTGGAATAAGCTCAACTACCACAAAGTCTAGAGGCTTCACTGTCTTTGTTGGACTTCAGGCAGCTTTTGGAGAGGTAGTGTAATATAAGAATCATACACACAATGCGTTAAAACACTATGTAAAATGCAGTACATAATTGCCTTCAATGATAATCCCTTCCTTATAAGATGATATGGAAGTTAGGATCCTTTCAGAAATGTCAACTCCAATTGGCTTTTAAAACTGGACATATGTCATCTCACATAACAGGGAGCCGTAGGTAGGGCGACCCCAGGGCATTACACAGGGCTACAATTCCACCTTTTGGCATTTCTGTTGGCCGTATGCCTTCTATATATATCAGCTTTGTTTTCAGACTGGCTTTCCTATTGGTTACAAGAGGGCTACCAGCAGCAGCTGGGACACACACTTCCTCATTCATGTCCAGCTGAAAGAGAGAGCATATTTCTCTAGGCTGAATCAAAAGCTCCCCTTCATCTGATTGGTCTAACTGGGTCACATGTCCTCCACAGCTGGACCAATGCCAGTTACCCACGGAACGCCAAGTGCTCCCTGCCTTCTCAGGGTGCTCCTCAAGCTGAAGATGGATTCAGTGTCCACTGAGTGCCATGGGCTGCCGGGGGAAGAAGAGCTGCCTGAACAGAACTGGGGTCCTGTTTGGTGGGAGGAAGAGAGGAGCTGCCACAGAGCATGCGATCAGCGGCATACATCAAAGATGGCCCAAAGCAGTCTAGCTTTTAGTTCTAAAGCAAAAAACTGTCCAGAGAAGAATTTTTAATAACAAATTCTGTTGTGTTTATAATGCTTACAAATTGCATAGTTTAATCACTAAAACAACCCTTTATTCATCATTTTTGTTAGTTGTAATATCCTTTACTTCCATTTTCAATGTTCCTTTCTGCTCATTAGATTTTGGACCCTTGTTGCGTCTTCTGCTTCATCAGAGAGCCCACATGGCACTCGGTCCATTGCTTTGCATCCAGCAGGGACCAAACCATTTGACTGACTGCTCAGTTCCAGCCAATTGGCTGCCTTACTTCTTGGCCTTTTGGCTAAGAGCAAGCACAGCATCAGCTTAGTCAGCGTGACATCTTCTATCCAGGGAGTCTTCCCTGTCCTGGCAGGAGAACAAACCCTACAGGCTAATTACTAAGCATGTGGTTTTTAATTAATAATGCCTATGATTAACATGGAACAATTTTTATCTAATACAGGGTATTATATAGAATGAAAAAATATAAACGTCTGAAAACACTCTTGATTTTATGGAATAGAAGGAGCAAACATATCTTCAGTGGTTAAAACACACAGAAACACATAAACATGCACGCATGGGTCATGAAATTAAGGTTTCCTTGGTGTAGCAAATAAATTTGATCTAAGACAATTTTTATTATGAAGTATTGTGAAAGGCAATGAAGCCTGTTGGTAAATAAGGTAAGTAACTAAACCCTATCCACTTCTGACAATGTCCTTTAATAATTACCGTAGTTTTAGAACACTAAGTAAGTGCTATCGAAGTTTGTAATTACAGCTTTTTTTTTCTGATGGATGTAGTTACAGGTGAGTGACAGTTGCTCAATTGTTTGCTATTGACCCTAATGTGCTTAGATTGGTTCAGAGAACAAAGCCCATGTATGTTTTTGCTGACTCAAATGAAATTTCCATTAAAATTAAGAATTTGTATATGCACCAGTGAACAAAATAGTGCATATTCTCCACCTGGCTTCTCTATTTTGTTATTAATCTTTAAGAAGATGATTAAGTAGTCTGGTTCAATCTTGCAATTCAGTTCTTAAAAAATAAAAATGGGTGAGGTACATATTGTATGTCTTTTGCAACACAGGAATCCAAAGAATATTGTTGTAAAACACTAAATACTGCAAAATAAAATGTATTCAATATTTCCCTAAGTATCCCTAGGTGATGTTTTCAAATTTTTAGGCCATTATTTTTCCACTTCCCTGTTTCAACAATTTTTAGATAATAATATTTAGTAAGCTGAGCCCTAAAAAGTACATTTTAAAAAGTTTAATTTTTTTCACCATGCCATACTTTATTTAATTATTCTAAAGGCATTCACATTTCCTTGGGTTACATAACAGTATCCCACATGCTCTATATTAACCCTCCAATAGGAGCAGCATTAACACAGGTAATTGAAATTCAAAAATAAGCTCCAACTTAGTGGATATTAAAAACTCCCCAAAGCCAAATCTTTTATCAGACTTGAAAAAATATTAGTCACATTAATAACACTAACAGTAATTCTAATAGCACTTACTTGCTTTGCACGAATCATTTTATTTATTCCTCATTTCAACCCTAGAGTAAGTATCATCGTTATTTTCAGTTTATGCATTAGCAAACAGCCTCGGAGAGGCTATGATGATCACTTGTAATTTCTCCTCGTCTTTTGTATTAAACATGGCCTGGTACTCTTAACTAATGAATGGCACCATCACAGAGCAGTTATGTGATGGGCAAGAACTTCTTAAGAATTAGAGACAAGTGCAACACTCCACAGTTCAATAATGGAGAAACTGAGACAGGGATGAGGGAAGCAATTTGACAGCATATGGGTTTTAGCTCAGGTTACTAAATGCAGGCTAAAGAACCTGAGATTCAGTGATACTGTGCAGCAACTCCCTTGGCAAGGAGCGTCCTTCTCCAGTCTGGCATATCATAGTTGTCACTTTATTTAAGGAGAACAATATTTCTTCCGGGTACTTCATGACAATGAAGACTTGGGCCAAAAATCATCACATGGATTAAATATTAAAATGTAAAATAATAATAATCATAAAGATGATGAGGAGGAGGATAAAAACCATTAAAATACTAGGAAAATATTTACATAATCTTGAGGCATGGAATGACTTTTTAAATGTGACCTTAAAAAGAGAACCATAAAAAAACAAAGCAATAACTTTGATTACCTAAGAATTAAGATGGGAGGGACAGTTAAGATAAAGGCACTATAAACAAAGTCAAAGAGAAATAGGTTAGCAGGAAAAAGTAATAAGCAACAGGTATGGTATAAAAAAAATGGTTAATATCTTTAACATAGAAAGAGATCTTGCAAACACTGAGGAGATAAAACACTCATCCCCGAACACACACACATCACACAAAGAGCTAAGAATATAAACGTGCAAAAATTCATTATAAATGGCCAAGAAATATAATTTCAAATGCTTGTTTTCACTAATAATAACCAAACAAATGCAGTCTTATAAGAATAATATTTTATTATCTCTACCAATTGTAATAAAGAAAGAATAAAATAATGTTTAAAACTCATTCTCCTTTTTTCACTTGGAGATAGAATTAACTCTGGCTTTTTATCAGGTACTTTAAGCTTTAGGAATGAATAACCTTGAATTACAAATTTTACACTAAAGCAATGTGAAAATATAACGCATATATTATATTAATATAAAAGGAGTGCCTACTTCTAAAATTATCCTTGTAAGACCTCTCCAAAGTGCTATCTGTTCAGCTATTTGAATCTCTTGAAAAATTTCACAGGTTTGCTTTATAAGTGTTCTTTAACAGATACCTCTACTAAAATACATGGTAACTTTGGAACCGCAAAAGTGAACATTGGATGGAACCTTCATGTAACACGTGGTGATATTCCTAATCTTTCAGGGTTCCTCCAAGTTTAGGGTCTGTACCCAGAGTGCAGTGCTCATTTACAGGTTTGACTAAACATTGATTTCTTCTCTTAAATATGAAGTTTTACATATCTATTTAACTCATCTGTATTAAAAGAGTGAGTCTACTACAAAATCAAGTATAAGCACTTTATGTTCCCTTTAATTCGTGAAAACCCCATAGGGGAAAGTGCATGGGATTTGGAATACGAAAGACCACAATTTAAATACTGACTCCATCATTCACAAGCTTTGTGATCTTGGGTAATATCATACCTAAAGTTCAGTTTCTTTGTGCACAGTTGGAATTATAGTACCCTTTTGCATATTTTTTAAAAAGTTTTCAAAGGGTCTGGCTCTTGCTAGGTATTCACTAAATAGGAGCTGTTACTAATAAAGCAGGCAGAAGATGAGGATTATTATTTATATGACCACAGTGGATTGAATTGTGTCCCCCAAAGAGATGGGAAAAAGTTCCAATCCCCAATACCCATGAATGTGAGTTTATTTGGAAAAAGGGTCTTTGTAGATGTAACCAAGTTAAAATGAGGTTGTAGCGGATTAAGGTGGGCCCCCAATCCAATGACTGGTATTTTACAAGAAAGGAAGAGGACACAGAGAGAGCTAGAGACACACAGAGAAGGCCATGTGAAGACAGATTGGAGTGATGCAGCTACAAGCTCAAGAATGTCAAGGATTTCTGGTAGCGACCAGAAGCTAGGAGGAAGCAAGGAAGAATTCTTCCCTAGAGCCTCCTGAGTGAGCACAGCTCTGCTGACACCTTGACTTTGGAATTCTAGCTTACAGAACTAGGAGAGAATAAGTTCCTGTTGTTTTAAGCCACTTTGTTATGGCAGCACAAGAAACTAATACAATAATTTAGCCCAAATTCTCACTCAGGCTTTAGTGTATCTTTTAAGACGACATAACCATGATGTCTGTTAGCAGATTAGGCAAATTAAAAATTCCCTTTGAAAAGTATCCAGCACAGCACCACAGTAGCTGCACTAGGATGAGGCTAATTGCAATAATACAGAGTTAAAAAAGAAAAGCAACTTTTGCCAATGACATCAAAATAATTCAAGCAATTTTCAAAGATTTGGGTGTTGAATTATGCATCCCATTAACTTTAGACAACACCTTTGTGTATGTAAATATACACACTATTATCATTTCATAAAAGTCATAGAGAAGATAAGTTTTGACAAAAGCCTTATTCTAAAATCCTGCCACGATCCCATCTTTAAAATAAAGACTAATGAAAGAAAGAATTACAGCTAAGAAAAGTCAACCCACAAAATGATGAATGATGCTGACTGACTGATAGACACTAACAAAAGGGGAAAAAACAAGAAAATCTACAATACAGATAACACTTTAATTGACTTCAAAGGTTTTTAATAGAGCAAAAAAAGAGTGTATTCCATTTCTTTACTTATGCAATTAAGTTTATGCAACTCCATCTTATACATGTTTTTCCCCCTACTTAAAGTCAAAATTGAAGAACTTCAAATATTTTAGAATGGTTTTTGACAATTGATTTCTTGTTTTTTAAAAAAATCCTTTCAAGGTAAATCTCCCAAAGAAGATAAACTTTGAGTCCCAGACCAATTAAGTGTTCTGCTGAGTTTCAGCAGCAACAGTTTGGGACTTCAGGAAAACGTTAATACCAGCACTAAAATTTATTCTGTTAATTGCTCTAATAATCAATAAGTAATTTTCATTCTAAACTAGGTTCTTTATGTGACTTAAATAAACCACCTGAAGATCATTTACATCTCAATAACAATTCCTAATAATGTCACATCATTAAATTCCACCCTGGTTCTCAATAACATTGGTGAGTGACCAATAAAGGGACTTACTACCTTGGTCAGGTCCTCAGGGGCACAGAGTGAACCAGTGGGTGAAGGGTTTTCTTGCTGCACCATGATATTGAGTGAACTCTTCTTCTCTTGGGACTTTTGCTACAATTTAGTTGCAGAATGGCTGCTTTCTCTTCCCTTCCCTTCCTTTTCCCTCTTCTTTTCTTCTATTTTCTCTCTCTCTCCTTTTCCTTTCTTCCTCTCTTCTTTCCTTCCATATTTGCTTTTATTTATTTTATTTTATTTCTTTAATATATTTTTCTTTTCAGAATATTATGGGGGTACCAACATTTAGGTTAGTTTTGATCCTGGTATTGGCAAAAGATTCACAAAGGGAAGAATCTTCTGCATCCTACTTCTCATTGAAAAGGACTAATAGAAAAAGTAAAGCATTTTAAGAAACTCTCTGTACAGTGAATTGAAGGTTGCTTACACTGAAAAAAAATAAATAGGAGTAGATACTTGGGAATTATCTATGTATGTAGATTAGTATAGATATCCTATTTGAATACTATTTCTAAGAGAAATATTTTGAGCTTATAGTTCTAGGACCAAATTAAGTCACTTGCTTTTTTATATTGCACTGTATTGCTGCAGTGAGGTAGAATCCACTGCGTATCAGTAAAAAGTGTTGCTACAGCTAAACTGTGTATAACTGAAATAGTTAAAATCATTACTATTTTAAAATACATTTTTAACAATGCTTTTGTGATACCAGCACACTTGACGATAATATTGAAATTTTCATGTTAATTAAACAACCCCTAACCACTCAGTACATTTCAGATATGTACACTTTTGTAATTACCTCCATTATTGAAATGGTTGGCTTGATTTATCCATATCACAGTAACATTGTAGCTTCTGTTATTTTTGTCTTTAGAAAAACATAGGTCCCAGCGAGGGAATATAAAACTATTACTGTAAATTAAATATTAAAGCTAACTTATTCTTGCATAAGAACACTGTCAAATAGTGGTGATAACTGTTGCTAAGATAAAAACTATTTTTTGGCTTTTTTTTTTGGAAGCACAAACTAAAATCCAATTTTCAGTTCTTTTGGTAAATTGCATGTAGTTAGTGTGTATAGTTTTACTGATGGTAGTAGCTTAAGGGGGAGCTATTATACTCTTAGTTTAGCGATTAAGAAATACAACATTTGTTGAAGGGCTAGGCCTTTTAGTCTAGAATGGATTATCACTTGATCCTTCCTTAAGCATTTTTATACAGAAGTGCATTATCCTTGGAGCCACCCTGGGCTCCATGCCTCATTAGCTTGGGTGTTAGATAAATCAAAGGCAGCCTCAGAGACAAAGATAAGCAAACTGCAGGCCAGCAAGATGATGATGTATGGATCCAGGAGGCTAATAGGAAAGTATTGACAGGAAAATGGTGTGCTTATCCTGCAATCACTGCATATTGCAATGAGAGCTCCCAAAAGCAGATGGGATACACTTCAGGGAATGCACAACTATAAGACTGTTAGGCAGAAATGGATCCTTGTGTTTTAAATTCTAAGAACTTAGTTTCTTTTTAGCAGCACTTAAAATGCATTAAAATGTGTAATGGCACAGGCCATAGCAAACTCTAAAAAGAGAATCCCATTTTTGAGCACTGGAATTATTTTCACTCCAGGAGACTTTTTTTCACCAATATAACCTTTACATAGCAAGGAATAAACAGTTATAATGATGAAAAACATAAGTGATTGTTTGTAATGCATGATGAAGTTTGCTTCCATTATTATTATACATCTGTTCTATCAGTCTTTAATTCATTAAACAGTTTGCTTCTTGCAGGATTGAAAATGAACACCATTTGAGCAAATTTTAACATGGGAAAACACACACAAAAACACACATATTATTTGATGTGTTATGTAGCTAAGTAAGATTTTTTGATTCTCATCCACAATCAATATCTTTAGACTAAATTAGACTTTTAAGATTACATACAGTCTTATGCTTCGTCTTCTACTTGTGAGGGCTTTTTCTTTCTTTTGGAAATTATGCATTTTGTACATTTTTTAAGCCAATTCATCCATTTGTAAAACCTAAAATTTTAGTGTAAGATGATAATACTATGATGACCCTAGCCATTAGAATCACACATTAGGAAAAACATTCATTAAGACTCGTTTGACCTAAGCTTATTGGGGTTCTGCTGAGGGTTGAAGGTTAACTAACAGAATTGATTTTCCAACTCATGATGTACTCCTCCAATCACCTCTTTCCTGGCCCAAAATAGGATTCCCTGATTTACTCTAAATAATGAGACAGTCAACTTTTCTGAAATGAGAGCAGCTATGAGTTCTGTGGTTCACCTCCTTTATTTCTAGGACCATGGAAACCAAATATATTTATTCTGATGATGACCCAGGGATTAGGAGACTCCTGCAACCCCTCAAAGGCCCAGGTAGTTCTAATTCATGGACCACAGTTGTGATGGAAGCAGATCTGCTTTGGACTTAGGTCACTATCTTATAATGATGGGTGAGGGTCCACCTGCAGTCAGGAAGTGTGCAAGAATCATCCAGACAGGCTTCAAGAAGAAATCGCAGGAGGGCAGCTCTGCAAATTAGGGGCCATAATTTATAGTAATTGATGTCTTAATTTTGCAGTTGCTGAAATGCTCTGTCATCTAAAAACCTAAGATTTTCCTATATTTAAGGCACTAGGGTACTTCGTCTCATATACTATATATATGAGTTTAGTATAACTGTTATTATTGGAATAGATGGCATATTTAATTCATGGTAAATATTTAATCTACATTTCTGAATCCCTTGTTCAAAGGCAAGTGGAGACATATGTAGATTTTGTAGTTTAATTGCGTTTGAGGGGAATGAGCAAAGAATCAATGAAAACCCATTACATTACAAGTCTACATTTTACAGATGAGAAAAAAGAGGTTCCTACTATACCCAACTGAAACCACTTGCCAAAGGCCAAGCAATTGGTAATTGGCAAAGCAAAACTAGATTCTTAGGTCTGCTGACAAGTAGTTTGATGCCTCTAGCATGCTGTCTCTCTTATCAGCACAGAATTTGGGGGTGGAGGGGTGGGATATTATTATATCACAGTTACTAAAAATAAAAATAGAAGCAAGGTAATTTTAAAAAATGGAAACTGGATCACAAAATGAAAACATGGCTCTCTCAGACCACTAGATATCTCTAATACAATTTCATCATTGCAAAGAAAAAGAAATGCAGAAGACTGTTCCTACTCAGGTCTGAGTGACTGGCTAGACAGAAAGCACATCACACTGTCACTCAGCCCTGAAACCCTCAGGAGTTGCTCTTGGTTTGACAGAAAAGAAACTTTAGCCCTCCTAGTTTGCCCAGCTGCAACTAATTACTTACTACTTACTACTTGGTTCTACCCTTGCCCTTCCTTTTTCTCCAAGAATTTCTGACTTAAAACTTTTTCTAAACAAGCATTAGACCTATTATTTGGCAAAATGTGAAGGAGATTATACAAATCTTTCTGAATAAAAAGGATTATGAATAAATCACCTCATCTTATAGTTCATTTGCCATACAATTGCTATAAAAATATTTTGTTTAATGTCAATTGGTTCACCTTCCTCTAAATCATTATTCCTAAAAACTGTGAGTATCTTAAGCTCAGAGAAATAGTTAGGTCACATATTTTCAATTTCTGCTCTTAAAGTTTTGCTGTGTTTGACTAGAGGAACATTTCCTTCTCCTCTTCCTCCTTTCTCTCTCTCCCTCTCCCCACTTCCCACCCCCAGGAAACAGGAGGGAACTGTCAAGTGGTTCATCAGAATTCAAGTGGAGCATCAGTCAGAATTCACTAAAGATACTTTGGTCAAATTCTTTTTTTTTTAATGAAGATCATTTCAATAAATCAATTCAACTGTAATTTTAAAAAAATAGTTAATTACGTCTCCTGTTATATCTGGAGAGTCAGTTCAAACAATACTTTTGAAATTATAACCAGACACTTAATAGGACTCATATCAAGTTGTTGTTCCTCAGAAAGGATGCCCTTCACCCTCAAGCTGAGCTCCTTAGGAGGCTGCAAAGAAATCAGACTTCCAAGTGAGACAAGTCCAGGTCTGTTTTGCAAAGGGACATTGGAAGGAATAAAAACAGACGACCCTGAGCATGCTAACTATTTGTGCCTTCTGCCTGCAGTTTATGTTTGTGGGTAACTGTCATTTATTTTATTTCACCTTCCCAAAACCAACCCTGTAAACTCCCCACTGGCGGAGGTACCCTCTTCATCATGTTCTGCCTTTGTTCTGCCCATTAGCCCAGGGAACATTGTGATTAATGCACCACTCCGGGACCCAGCCCACAGGCCCGTCCTGTGGCTGCTCCCCACAGCTAGTCCTGAGCGGTCACCAGTGTCCCTGTGCCTTTAACTGCCTTCCCTTTATCTGCCCAGCCCGGGCCTGCAGCTGGGCCTCCCCGTGGCCTGACCGACCGCCTCTCCGCACCCTGGGACTCGGGCAGGGTGCGTTCATTACTCATCCTTGACAATAACCCATCCAGTAAGATGTAGAACTCAATTCCAGCAGAAAGACCCATAATGTCGGAGTCAGGAGGTTATCGCTGAGGGACCTGCACCTTGCTCCTCACCTCTCTTATCGAGAGCTTTACAGGCTCTGCTGGGGCCAGCATCTTGTAAAGCTGAGGCCGGCAGATTTGGCCTCAGATTAGCATACATCTTCCTAAGTGGTACTACATTTAATTAAAAAGTAAACCTTAGTTAATTTTTTTTTTTCGTTACTGTAGTATAGGAAAACAGGAGGCGTGCATTGTAAAATCTGGGTTGGCGGTAGAGAGGAAAAGAAAACAGATACCCTGAACACTTCTGACCCTGGCTGTCCCCAGCCCCCTCCCCTCCCAGTGGAGGCACATTACTCATTAGTGCCTGGGAGTCCTCTCTCTGTGTCCCACCATGCTTGTCCCGACACTAAAGGATCCCAGACCACACCTGGTGCTCAGCCCTGGAACACATGGTGCAACTACGCTGTCAAATCCCATCTCTCCTCATTCTGACCTTTGATATTTTCCTTTGAGGGGCAGCATGTTTGAGCTATTGACTAAAGTTTTCATGTGTGCATCATCATCCAATGGAGCATTTACCACCTCCTGGAAAATCTGATTTCATGGCAATTAGAAAACTTAAAAAGCCCAAGTGCAAAAGAGCTGGCATCAGAACAGGAAGAGACATCCCCCAAATATGCCTTTTTATCGTTTAATCGTCTTCTAGAATATTACATCACAACATTAAAATAGAACATAAGTGTTATAATTACTTCAATTTCATTACCTTAACAGATATTCATCAAATTGCAATAATTAACCAGACATCAGAAAAGATTCATTACACTTGATAAGAAAATTCAGGTCATGACCACAGTATCATCGAAAACCAATCATGCAATTAAATACTGCATACTGCTTAAAATTGTTTTTAGTGATTTCAAAACACATTCCTAGGCAGGTAATATTGCAAAGCCAAATTTTAGAATATTGGGAGAATACAAAAAATTGCTAACAGCAATTTTAATTAGGTTAAAGATAGAGTAAAACCCAGCAAAATAATACAAACTGTGTGAATTATTTAATATTAGTATAATAATAATTGTGTACATCTTTTCTAAAAACTTTGTAATGATACCATCTTCCTGAACCTTTATAAGGGTTTAACCTAAACTTTCAGTGGTTACCTTCTTATCTAAACAATACAATCTTCGACGGCTTTGCTGTTTTCTGGTTCTACACTATATACCACTTCACCAGTTTCTCAGCTTCTCCTACTACCATTTCCACTATGCCCAGCTTGTGTCATTTTCATCAGAAATATTCCAAAATACATAGCAGATGTCATCATTCCTCCATTCCTCTTCCTATTAAAAAAAGTACTCCATAAAGGATACAGATGTTTGCTTAGAAGGTAAAAGATATAGCCTAAATCACCACCTCCACAGAGTTCCACAAATCTTACTTCCTCAAGGTATTTATAGTTTTTTTTTTTTTTTTCGGTTGTGGTTGCTATTTGGGAAAAGTCTGAGTTAAAAGATCTCAACAAGTCTTCTCAGAACCTGTAAATATCACTATACATTGCAATAGTCTAAGAGACAAAAGCATTACTTATCTCTCAAGTATATTTCACTATAGAATCCCTTTTAGGTAGCATCTGTGAGGAGTAGCTTCCCATAGAACACATTAGAGAAGCCTGTGCCTTCACTTTTTCTGAATATGGCATATTAGGGGATTTGCTTATATTGCAACTTCCCATAGAGGGTCACAAGGTAGGAGGCAACATATCATAATGAAGAGCAAATTCAATGAAATGTGCAAAACTTTTAGTACAGTTCATGGACCATAGAAGATAGTATTAGTTATTATATTATTGCATAAAAAGTCACCTTCTCTTTGATGACTTTTGTAACTATCCCAGGAGAGTGTTGATTCCCCCAGCTTCCCTAGCAATCAGCTCCTATCTCTAGCATAGGACCTACTTACATTGCTTTATAATAATCCCTTTACATAAATGTCTCACCACTTCCTTCTTGGAAGAGAGCCAATGTCTAATTCATTCCTCCATCTCCATTTCCTAGCATCGTAGTGGGCACATAGGTGGCATTAATAGATGTTTGCTGAGGGGATAATTGAGCCAGTGACTAAAATTTTGTCTTTGCATACTAAAACATAGCATGTTTCTGAAAATACAATAGGATCAAGACCTACCCTCTACTACCTCCAAGAAATCCAGCATAACTCAGTCATATAACAGAAACAGTATCAACAACTACATCCACTGTGTATCACGCTCATTTTGTGCAAGAATTGCATGCTTACATATATTATCCTCCTAATCTTCATAACAGCTCCCTGAAGTAGATGTCATACTATTATCTCCACTAGACAAATCAGGAAACTGAGGCTGGAGGGGTAAATAGTGCACCTACAGTTGTGCAGTGGATACAAGGTGGAGCAGAAGGTTTTGAGTCCATGCTAGCCTGAGTCCGAACTCATATATTAGCATCTCTGCCCTACTGACAAGGAAATGAAATATGTAGGAGAGCACAGTGCTGTGTGATTCTTTTCTTCTTGTTTGGATGAGTTTGCACTAGCTGGAAAAAAAAGGACACCATTTACCTGACCTTACTTACCAACCTGTAGGAGACAGTGAAGCATGGTGGAAAGTCACCAAGTTTTAGTGCCAGATGCTTTGTTTTTGTAAGACAAATTACTCAATTTCTCTAAGTCCCAGTTTTCTTTTTATAGTGGACATTACAACACCTGTTTTGTCTGTTAGATGTAAAAATTCAAGTACAATACTTAGCAGATACTCAAAATATGACGTAATTATGATGTATTTTCCTCCTTCCTTTCAGAGTCATATCTTCTGAAGGGACAGTTGGAACCTGATGTCTTTGGGTCTCTACTCCCCACTCACTCTCTGATCCCTTTTAGCAGCTTCTCGCACTACCTTAATCTGCACTATCAAATTCCACCATTGACCTTGTAGTTGTCAAATCTAATGCTCTTTTCTCCATTTTTATTTTCATGCTTTCTATAATATTTACAACTGTTTTAAAAATAACATTTATTAGGGATATTTCCATTGAAAAATAATCCCTATGCATTGTGTAAAATCTTTAAATTACAAGAAAAATACAAAGAAATTAAAATCCCTTGTATACTCATTATTAAAAAATAAATCCATTAATATTTTGGTTAATTTTCCTTCAATTATTTTAATCATATATATTTAAATTTCACATAACACTATAGAAATTTTGAATTCATGTATATTTACTTAATAACATAATATAAGCAGTAACCCATTTAATTTAAATTTAAATTTTATTCTAAACCAATATTTTAACAGACATGGAATGTACCACAATTTATTTGACTCTTCCCATCTTATTTAGAATGCAAATATTGAGGTAAATATTCTT
>CM052445.1:40801029-40850462 GCA_028533085.1 Varecia variegata | reverse complement strand
TGTTTGCTCTCGTGACAGTTTCTTTGGCTGTGCAGAAGCTTTTTAATTTGATCAGGTCCCATTTATTTATTTTTGTTGTTGCTGTGATTGCCTTTGGGGTCTTCTTCATAAATTCTTTGACTAGGCCAATGTCTAGAAGAGTATTTCCAATGTTTTCTTCCAGAATTCTTATAGTTTCATGCCTTAGGTTTAAGTTTGTTATCCACCATGAGTTGATTTTTGTGAGAGATGAAAGGTGCAGATCCTGTTTCAGTCTTCTACATGTGACTATCCAGTTTTCCCAGCACGATTTATTGAATAAGGATTCTTTTCCCTAGTGTATGATTTTGTCTGCTTTGTCAAAGATTAGATGGCTGTATGAGGATGGTTTTATATCTGGGTTCTCAGTTCTGTTCCATTGGTCTGTGTCTCTGTTCTTGTGCCAGTAGCATGCTGTTTTGGTTACCATAGCCTTGTAGTATAGTTTGAAGTCTGGTAAATTGATGCCTCCCATTTTGTTCTTTTTGCATAGGATTGTTTTTGCTATATGGGGTATTCTCTGTTTCCATATGAAGTGTAATTTTTTTTTATATTTATGAAAAATGATGTTGGTATTTTAATAGGGATTTCATTGAATTTGTAGATAACTTTGGGTAGTATAGACATTTTAACAATGTTGATTCTGCTGACCCACGAGCATGGTATGGTTTTCCACCTGTTTATGTCCTCTGCTATTTACTTCCTCAGTCTTTCATAGTTCTCCCTGTAGAGGTCTTTTACCTCCTTAGTTAAATAGATTCCTAGGTACTTTATTTTCTTTGTTGCTATTGTGAAGGATATTGAGTCTTTGATTTGGTTCTCAGTTTGACTGTTGTTGGCGTATAGGAATGTTATTGATTTCTGTACATTGATTTTGTAAACTGTGACTTTGCTGAATCTGTTTATTAATTCCAGTAGTCTCATGGCAGAAAAATTGAAACAGCAATAAAAAAACCTTCCTAAAAAGAAAAGTCCTGGACCAGATGGTTTCACATCAAAATTTTACCAAACCTAAAAAGAAGAACTGGTGTCCATCCTGCAGAAATTATTCCACAACATGAGAAGGAAGTAATCCTCCCTAACACATTCTATGAAGCCAACATAACCCTGATACCAAAACCAGGAAAGGACACAACACAAAAAGAAAACTATAGAACAATATCCCTGATGAGCATAGATGCAAAAATCCTCAACAAAATACTAGTAAACCAAATTCAACAGCACATTAGTAAGATAATTAACCATGATCAAATAGGATTTGTCCCAAGGATGTAAGAATGGTTCAATATGTGCAAATTAATAAACATGATACATCGCATTAACAAAATGAAGAAAAAAAACCCATATGATTATGTCAAGAGATGCAGATAAAGCATCTGACAAAGTTCAACATCCTCTCATGATAAAAACACTCACACTCAACAAATTAAGTATAGAAGGAATGTACCACAACACAATAAAGACCATATATGAAAATTCCACAGCCAATGTCATTTTCATAGGGAAAAAAATGAAAGCTTTTCCTCTAAGAATAGAAACAAACATGCCCACTCTTGCCACTTCTATTCAACATTGTACTGGAAGTCCTAGCCAGAGCTGTTAGGTAAGAGAAAGAAATAAAAGGCATCCAATTTGGAAAGGAAAATGTTTCTGTTTACAGACATGATTTTTTATATAGAAAAATCTAAACACAAAAGAACTTTTAGAACTAATAAACAAATCTAGTAAGGTTTCAGGATACAAAATCAACATGCAAAGTTAGTAGAATTTCTATACACTAAGTGTGAACAATCTGAAAAAGAAACCAAGAAAACAATCTCATTTGCAATAGCTACAAAAAAGATAAAATACTTAAATTTAACCAAGGAGGTGAAAGATCTCTACACTAAAAACTATAAAACATTGATGAAAGAAATGGAAGAAGACACAAATAAATGGAAAGATATTTCATGCTCATGGATTGGAAGAATTAATACTGCTTAAATTTCCATATTGCCCATGGAAATCTACAGATTCAATGCAATCCTTGTCAAACTACCAAAGACATTATTCACAGAAATAGAGAAAACAATTTGAAAATTCATATGAAACCACAGAAGACCCTAAATAGCCAACACAATCTTTCTTTTGTATTTTTTATTGATATATCATTGTTGTACATATTTTGGGGGTACATGGGACATTTTGGTACTTGTATATAATATGTAATGATCAAATCTGGGTAATTGAGATATCCATAACCTCAAACATTTATGTTTTCTTTGTGTTATGAATACTACAATTATTTTCTTCTAGCTATTTTAAAATATACAATAAATTGTTACTAATTATAATTTCTATAGTGTGCTATCGAATACTAGAACTTATTCTAAATGACTATTATATTTTTGCCCATTAACCATCTTCTCTTCCTTCAGCTGTCTCCCTTTCCCTTCCCAGGTTCAGGTAACCACTATTCTACTCTCTACTTCCATGAGATTAAATTTTTTAAACTTCACATAGAGGTGTGATCATGCAGTATTTCTCTTTCTGTGCCTGCCTTATTTCACTCAACATATCCTCCAAGTTCATCTATGCTGTTGCAACAGACTTTCCTTCTTTTTTAAGGCTGGATAGTATTCCATTGTGTATTACACATCACATTTTCTTTATCCATTCATCACTTTATGGACACTTAAATTGATTCTATATCTTGGCTACAATGGTGCAATAAACATTAGAGTGCATCTCTCTCTTCCACATACTGATTTTATTTCCTTTGCATATATACCCAGTAGTGAGATTGCTGAATCATATGGTAGTTCTATTTAATGTTTTGAGGAACTTCCATACCATTTTCCATAATGGCCGTACTACTTTACATTCCCACCAACAAAGTACAAGCATTCCCCTTTCTCCACATCCTTGGCAGCATTTGTTATTTTTTGTCTTTTTGATAATAGCCCTTCTAACTAGGGTGAGATGATGATATCTAATTGTGGGTTTGACTTGCATTTCTCTAATGATTAGTGATGCTGAGCATTTTTTCACATACCTGTTGCCCATTTGTATGTCTTCTTTTGAGAAATGTCTTTTCAGGTCTTTTGCCCATTTTTAAAACAGATTATTTTTTTGGTTTTTTTGTTTGTTTGTTTTTGTTTTTGTTTTTTGCTATTGAGTCGTTTGAGGATCATTAGATATTCCGTTTATTAATCCCTTGTCTGATGGATAGTCCACAAATATTTTCTCCTATTACATAGGTTGTCTCTTTGTTTTGTTAATTATTTATTTTCTTGTGAAGAAGCTTTTTAGTTTGATTAAATCCTATGTGTCTATTTTTGCTTTTGTTGCCTGTGCTTTCAAGATCTTACCCAAAAATCTTTGCCCAGACCAATGTCCTATAGCATTTCCCCAAAGTTTTTTTCTAGTAGTTTCATAGTTTTGGGTCTTAGATTTATGTCTCCAATCCATTTTTAGCTGATTTTTGTATATGGTAAAAGGTGGGGATCTAGTTTCATTCTTCTGCATATGGATATCCAGTTTTCCCAGCAGCATTTATTAAAGAGATTGTCCTTTCACCAGGACATGTTTATATTCTTGGTACATTTGTCAAAAATGAGTTGGCTGCAAGTGCATGGATTTATTTCTGACTTTTCTATTCTGTTCCATTGTTCTCTGTGTCTGATTTTTGTGCCAGTATCATGCTGTGTAGGTTACTATAGCTCTGTAATATAATTTCAAATCAGGTAGTGTGATGCCTCCAGCTTCATTCTTTTTGCTCAGAATTGCTTTAGGTATTCGGGGTCTTTTGTGATTCCATATGAATTTTAGGATTTTTTTCTATTTTTAATATTTTTTTCTAGAATACTATCGGTATTTTGAAAGGAATTGCTTTGAATCTTTAGATCGCTTTGGGCAATATAGGCCAAAAAACTCTCAGAATTGATAAATGAATTTAGTGAAGTTGCAGGATACAAAATCAACATATAAAAATCAGTAGTGTTTCTATATGCTAACAGTGATCAATCTGAAAAAGAAATAAAGAAAGCAATCCCCTTTACAATAACTACAAAAATAAAATAACCACAATAAATTTAATCAAAGTAGTGAAAGTGCTCTATAAGGAAAACTATAAAACACTGATGAAGAACTTGAAGGGGACACAAAAAAATGGAAAGATATTCTATGCTCATGGATTGTAAGAATTAATATTGTTAAAATGTCTATACCATATAATTTTACAATTTGGATGACCTTCATTTCTTTCTCTTGCCCAAGAGATCTGTCTAGGCCTTCCAGTATATTGTCAAGTAGAAGTGACAAAGTGTGATGGGTACACCAAAATCCCAGACTCCACCACTATAGAATATATACATGTAATGGAATTCACTTGTACCCCCTAAATCTATTAAAATAAAACAAAGAGGTGATAAGAGTGGGCATCCTTTTCTTGTTTCTGATTATAGAAGAAAAGCTTTTAATTTTTCCCAATTGAATATGATATTATTTGTGAGATTGTCACATTTGGCCTTTATTGTGTTGAGATATGTCCCAATTAGTTGAGGAGTTTTGTCATGAAGTGATGTTGAATTTTACCAAATGCTTTTTCTGCCCCTATTGAAATGATTATATGGTTTTTGTCCTTGATTCTGTTGATGTGTTGTATCATATTTATTGATTTGTGTATGTTGAACCATCCTAGCATCCCTAGGATGAATCTTGCTTGTTTATGGTGAACTATTTTTTAATGTGTGTTGAGTTCTGTTTACTAGTACTTTATTGAGAATTTTTGTATCTATTTTCATCAGGGATATTGGCCCATAATTTTCTTTCTTTTGTTGTGTCTTTTTCTGGTATCTGAGTTATGATATTCTTTGTAGTTTAAAAGTATTCTCTCCTTTTAAATTTTTGAAATAGTTTGAGCAAAATTGGTATTAGTTCTTTTTTAAATGTTTAGTAGACTTCAGCAGTCAATCTATCAGGTCCTGGGCTTTTCTTTGACGGGATATTTTTTATTATTGATCCAATGCCATTACTCATTATTGGTCTGTTCAGGTTTTCTATTTCTCCATGGTTCAATCTTGGTAGGTTGTATGTATACATTTCTTCTAGGTTTTCCAATTTGTTGGCATATAGTTGTTCATAATAGTTTCTAATGATACTTTGTTTCTCTGTGGTATCAGTTGTAATATCTTCTTTTTCATTTTTTATTTTAGTCTTGTCTCTTTTTTTCTTAGTCTAGCTAAAGATTTGTCAATTTTGTTTATATTTTCAAAAACATTTTTTTGTTTTGTTTATCTTTAGGGTTTTTTTTTTTTAGTCTCAGTTACTTTTATTTCTGCTCTGAGCTTTATTATTTCATTCCATCTACTAATTATGGATGTGGTTTGTTCTTGCTCTACTAGTATCTTGTATCATTGGTTGTTTATTTGGAGTCTTTCTTGTTTTTTTTTTTTTTGATGTAGGTGTTTATTGCTATAAATTTTCCTCTTAGTACCACTTTTGCTGTATTACACAGGTTCTGGTATGTTGTGATTCTATTTTCATTTATTCCAAAATTTTTAAAAATTTCCTTCTTAATTTTTTTTTTTTTTTATTGAGCCATTGGTTGTTGAGGGGTATGTTGGCCAAAGCAATCCTGACCAAAAAGAACAAAGCTGGCAGATTCACACTAGATGAATTCAAAATATACTACAAAGCTATAGTAACAAAGCTTCTATGATTAATCTTAGCAAGGAAGTCATATCAAAAGCCAAGATCAGCCAAAAGCTAGGCTTCATGAGCCAAATAGCCAACTTACGAATGCAAAGAAAAAGTTCTTGAAGTAAATTAAAAGTGATACTCCAGTGAACACATGAATGATAAGAAAGTGAAACAGCCTCCTTGTTAATACAGAGAAAGTTTGTGTGGTCTGGATAGAAGATCAAACCAGCCATAAAGTTCCCTTAAGCCGAAGCCTAATACAGAGCAATGCCCTAACTCTCTTCAATTCTATGAAGGCTGAGAGAGGTGAGAGATGCACAAACCTACTGAAGAAAATTTTGAAGCTAGGAGAGGTTGGTTCATGAGTTTTAAGGAAAGAAACTGCTTCCATAACATAAAAGTACAAAATGAAGCAGTAAGTGCTGATGAAGAACCTCTAGCAAATTATCCAGAAGACCTACCTAAGATCATTGATGAAGGTGGCTACACTAAACAACAGACTTTCAGTGAAGATGAAACAACCTTTTATTGGAAGAGGGGCCATCTAGAACTTTCATAGCTAGAGAGGAGAAGTCAATGCTTGGCATCAAAATTTCAAAAGTCAGGCTGACTCTCTTATTAGGGACTAATGCAACTGGTGACTTTAAGCTGAAGCTAATGCTTATTTACGATGTGAAAATCCTAGAGCCCTTAAGAATTACATCAGATATACTCTGCCTATGCTCTAGAAATGGAACAACAAAGTCTGATGATAGCACATGTGTTTATAGCATAGTTTACTAAATATATTGAGCCCTTTATTGAGACCTACCGTTCAGAAAAAAAATATTCCTTTCAAAATATCATTGCTCATTTACAATGCACCTGGTAATCCAAGAGCTCTGATGGTGATGTACAAAGAGATTAAAGTTTTTTCATGCCTGCTAATATATCATCCATTTTGCAGCCCATGGATCAAGGAGAAATTTTAACTTTCAAATCTTATTGTTTAGGAAATACACTTTATAAGGCTATATCGGCCATAGTGAGTGATTCTTGTGAAGAATCTTGGCAGAATAAACTGAAACTTTCTGAAAAAGATTCACCATTCTAGATGTCATTAAGGATATTCTTAAATCATAGGAATAGGTCAAAATATCAACATTAACAGGAATTTGGAAGAAGTTGATTTCAATCCTAATGGACACCAATGAAAGACCCAAGAATTTGGTGGAGGAAATAACTGCAGATATGATGGAACTACCAAGAGGACTAGAATTAGAAGTGGAGACTGAAGTGGGACTGAATAGTTGCAATCTCATGATTGAAATTCAAGGGGTGAGGAGTTGTTTCTTACAAATGAGCAAATAAGTGAGTCCACTTTCTTGAAGTGGAGTCTACTGGTGAAGATGCTGTGAACATTGTTCAAATGACAAAAAAGAATTGAGAATATTACATAAACTTAGTTGATAAAGCATCAGCAGGGTTTGAGAGGATTGACTCCAATTTTGAACGAAGTTTTACTGTTGGTAAAATGGTATCAAACAGCATTTCATGCTATACAGAAATATTTCATGAAGGGAAGAGTCAATAGATGCAGCAAACTTCATTGTTGTCTTATTTTAAGAAATTGCCACAGGCACACCAACCTTTGGCAACCACCATGCTGATCAGTCAGCAGCCATCAACACTGAGCCAAAACCCTCCACCAGCAAAAATAATACAACTTGCTGAAGGCTCAGATGATTGTCAGCATTTTTTAGCAATGAAGTATTTTTTTTTATTTCAGCATATTATGGGGATACAAAAGTTTAGGTTATGTATATTGCCCTTGCCCCCCCACTCCCCTAAGTCAGAGTTTCAAGCGTGTCCATTCCCCAGACAGTGCGCATCGCACTCATTATGTATGTATACACCCATCCCCTCCCCCTCCCACATCTGCCTGACACCCAGTTGGTGTTATTCCCAAATGTGCACTTAGGTGCTTGAAGTATTTTTTAGCTAAGGAATGTACATTGTTTTTAGAGACATAATGGTATTGCACACTTAGTAGGCTACAGTATAGTGTAAACATAACTTATATATACTAGGAAACCAAAAAATTCTTGTGACTCCCTTTGTTGTGATATTCACTTTATTTTTGTGGTCTGGAACCAAACTCGCAATATCTCCAAGGTATATCTGTATTTTGTCTAACACTGTATTATTGGATACAAAAATTTACGTATTTGCAAAACCCATAAAATCATTCAACAAAAAGAGTGAACTCTACTGTAAACTATGGACATCAGTCAGTAATAATGTATACTGGTTTATCTGTTGTAACAAATGTGCCATAGCAGTGCAAGATGTTAATATTTTTTAATAGGGGAAACTAGGGAGGAGGAGAAATGGAGAGCCTGTAGCAACTCTCTGTACTTTCTATTCCAATTTTCTGTAAACCTGAAACTGCTCTAAAACATAAAATGTATTCATAACAACATCTTTTGATTGATTCCTAAAAACATTCTATCAAATTATAATTAAATAAATAAGTAAAGTGGAAAATCTTCCAGTTGGATTTATTTGGTAAAATTATAATATTGAGTAGTGGATATTCCACAGAGAGATTATCATATCCAAATGCTAATTGTACAGATTAACCTCTTTGTATACACACACACAGAGTCCATAGGGTCAAATTAAGGCTCAATGAAAACAATTAGGAAAGAAGTTTCCACAAAAGGGGGAAGACAGAGATTCTTTCAGTAACTTGTTAAGGTAAAATGAAAATTGAAAAGTCATCATATTTTTAATATTTGCTCACCAACTGATGCCTGTCATGCAGTTGAGTCTAAACTCTTTATAAGTCAGTCTAAGTCACATGTAAGTATAAACCCAAGTCACATATAAGTATATACTCATACTCTTTATCAGTCGTTGGAGTTACCTTTAAATTTTAGCTATTCTATCTGAGTCAAACAACTAAGGAGAATAAATGGGGTGAGCGCCAAAGAGAGGAAGTGATTCTGAGGATGTGGGTTTGGAAGAACACTATTGATTGATGTAATATTGGTCAGAGGGCTCTACTCAGAAGTCATCAATGGTTAAATGTCAGCCTTGGGGGCATATTGAATAGTGGTCCTCAAGGGGTCAGTCCTGCACCTGGTGCTGTTTAATGCTTTCACAAATGACTCCAATGATGGTCTCTAGATTGTGTTTCCTAACCCAGCTCATATTTTGGCAAAGATAATAATTTATAATCTATATGATGCAGTAGAGTGACAGGGAGATGTTAAAAGAGGGTGATACACAAAGTGTAAAGAAATTTAATTTAGAAAATGAATTCCCTGTATATGCCACGGAAGAGTCTTGCCATGAAATCTCCACTCAGCCCTGCTTTTGTGTCTTTGACTGAC
The DNA here is from genome assembly GCA_028533085.1 of Varecia variegata. NCBI lineage: Eukaryota > Metazoa > Chordata > Mammalia > Primates > Lemuridae > Varecia > Varecia variegata. The sequence goes on along the minus strand of CM052445.1, from coordinate 40,841,385 downwards.
CTGTCCCTAAGTAAGCCTGGGTAGGTTCTCTATTCCCCTGAGTGGAACCAGCTGAGACTATTTCTTTTTGCTGGATTTGGTCCCCAGTGAACAGCTTGGAATGCAGTGGGCCTGGGAAAGACCCTCAGATGACCCTGACATATAAATGGGCAAAATCTGTAGCCTCCACATTATTTTAGCTGTGATGGATACTACAGGTATCTCAAGGAGACCAGCTGAGATACAGAATGTTTATAATGTCCAGAATTACTTTGATGACAAAGATGAAAATCTTATAAATTGTAATATGTTGATTTATTTACCTATAAATATATACTTTTTATTTTAAAAAGTGTCTACATTTATATTTTTTATTTTTATTATGCTATACTTATTAATGACATAATAATAAGTACCAGAGGAATTCAGAAAATTAAAAAAATTAATTATTATGAATTAGGATGGACAAAGAACGTTCCACTGTAGAGCTGAGCTTTGGGAAAAAGGAATTACTTGGATAAAGCAAAATAGGAGATTTTCCTAACAAAATATTAATTAAAATTATGCTTCCAAGTAGGGTTTCTAAAGCTCAGCACTATTGACACCTGGGGCCCAACAATTCTTTGTTGTTGAGAGCTGTCCTATGCAGTAGAGGATGCATAGTGGCATCTCTGGTCTCTACCCACTCTGTGAATAGCAACCCTTCGTTGTAATGACCTAAAGTATGTCTAGACATTACAATGTCCCCGGAGCAGTGAGTGTAGAAGGATGGAAGAACAAAAGGGGAGGGAGGAAATCACCCTCCACTGAGAACCACTACTTTAAAGGACAAACATTAGACATCCAAAACCTCATTTTCTAAATGAGAAAGTTAAATTACAGTAAGATTAAGTAACTTGGTCTAAGTCAGAAAGCAAGGAAGACACAATGCCAGGTGTGGTGGCTCACAACTATAATCCTAGCACTTTGGGAGGCCAAGGCAAGAGGATCACTTGAGACCAGCCTGAGCAAGAACAAGACCTCATCTCTACTAAAAATAGACAAATTTGACAGGTATGGTGGCATGATTTTAGTCCCAGCTACTCAGGAGGCTGAGGCAGGAGGATCACTTGAGCCCAGGATTTCAAGGCTGTGGTGAGCTATGCTGATGCCACTGCACTCTAGGTTGGGCAACAGAGCAAGACCCTGTCTCAACAACAGCAACAAAAAAAAAAAAAAAAAGAAAGAAAGAAAAGAAAAGAGAGAAAGAAAAAGAAAAGAAAGAAACTAAGTAAGGAAAATGCAGATTCAAGATTAGAACCCAGGTCTTCTGGCTCCTAGCACAGGCTCTTTCACAACTTAATTCTGCTGCTTTGAGTTCTGGAGACCTGGACAATGTCAAGGAGGGCAAATTTGAAACAGTCTGTTTCCAACAATACCAGGGTAATGGATTATCTTTGAATATACCGTGGGTGATACCCTAGAACCCTCCGGGAGCTGGGAGAATAATATGTTCTGAGTCTCTCAGGACTGAGATGGCTTACTGCTTCAAGGGTAAGGACAGGATAATAAGAAGAAAAAGGAGATAGTTTGTGGAGCCATTGAACCCCCAACACTGAAAATAATTTCTAATTCACTGCTCAGATTTCAAGAAATCCACAGTAGATCAACTGATGTTTTGGGGGAAGCAGACCTGACCATCTTGCAATTAAAGTGATAGAGGCCTCCATTTGTTATATCATCTTAAATGTAGCAAATAGAGATTTCATAAGTTAATCCGACCCACACTTCAAAAAAAGTGAGTGAATGCTGAAAGCACAGCAATAAAAGAAAAAAATTGATGAATTGGATTTTGTCAAAATTTTAAAATTTTGAGATGTCAAATGACACCACCAAGAGATTAAAAATAAAACCCACAGAATGGGAGAAAATATTTGCAAATTATATATCTGATAAGGTACTTGTATCCAGAGTATATGTAAAAATCTAACAACTCAATAATAAAAAGATAAATAAGACAATTAAAAATGATCAAAGGATTTGAATTCACATTTTTTCAAAGAATATATAAATTGGCAATAAACACATGATAAAATGTTCAATATCATTATTCATCAGAGAAATGCAAATCAAAGTCACAATGAGATACCATCACATCCACTATAATGGCTATAGTCAAAAAGACACATAATAATAAGTGTTGAAAAGGATGCAGAGAAACTGGAATCCTTATATACTTCTGGTAGTAATGTAAGATAGTGCATCTGTTTGGAAAACATTTTGGTAGCTTCTTAAAAGGTTAAAAATAATTTTATCACATCACCCAACAATTTTACTCCTAGGAATCTACCCAAACTAAGAGAAAACATGTCCACACAAAAATTGGTACACAAATGTTCATAGCAGTATTCTTCACAATAGCCAAAATCTGGAAATGACCCAAATGTCCATCAACTGGCATATCGATAAACAAAATGTATTACATCCATGCAATGGAATACTATCAGCAATAAAAAAGAAAAGAAATTCTGAAAGATGTTACAACATGGATGAACCTCAAAAACATTATGTTAAGTGAAACATATACACAAAAGAACACATTGGATAATTTCACTTATATAAAATGTCCCCCAACAAAGCAAGTAATAAGAGAGACTAAGTAGATTAATGGTTGCCTAGGACTGGGAGTGGGAATGGGAAATAATTATAATTAGGTACAAGGTTTCTTTTTAAAGCAATGAAAATATTCTAAAATTATATTGTGGTGATGGTTGCACAACTCTTTAAATATACTAAAAATTCATTGAAATGGACAGTTAAATTGGGTGAATTTATGGCATATAAATCATATCTAAATAAAGCTGATTTAAAAAAATATTTTATTAAGATAAATGAAACAGCAAGACACAGACTGGGAGCACCATATATATGTCTAACAGGACTTGTACTCCACCCCCCAAAAAGTGAGCGAAATCTGAATCTTTGAATTTAAAAAGAGTAAGGTAAAACAAGTAATATGACAGTCTCAAGAGAGCATTTCCTGTTAAACATTAATATGACACAACAGATATTAAGTGGAGACTATAATATTTGAATCAAACGACAGGTTGAGAACTCGAAAGTTTTGATAAGCGTTGTTATTACAGTGAGTATACATGCAGAACAATCTATACTCCGTATCAGGTAGTTTCTAATAACAGTGCCCCCAAAGGAACAAAAAAAAAAGTGAGGCTGTAGTTCAAATAGCAAAACATTGTGGCAAAAGATTCAGTAAGGGGGTGGGAGGGTGAAGCATGATTTTAAAGTCCTTAGAGAAGAAGGTCTCCAAACAGAAGTGTTATTATGGCAATTTATTTGCAAATGCAGAACTTAAAAGATAAGGCGAACATGATACGCTACTGTGGGTAGCTACCAGCAGAAGGAAGGAAGGTTTATTACCCTGTTCAAAAGCCTCCTGTGGGTCTCAATGGAGAGTGAGGTATCCAAGGGCTTCCTTAACATGGCTATCACTCCAGTTTTCAATATCCTATAGAAGTGCCACCCTGCCTCCTGGGCTCTTTGGACCCGTTTCCCATCCACCATATGTGTTTTCCACCTCAGCCAACCATTCACGTTTTTCAGTATACAATGTCCTCCCCCAATCTTCACCTGTTGCAATCCTACCCAATTTTCAAAACCCAATTAAAAAAAAACCAAAAAAACAAAAAACCCTTCTTCCATGAAGCATACCTTAGTCTCTTACTGGAAATAAGTCTCTTTTCTCTCTTCCCCCAGCACTTTGTAAATTTCTCCTGGAATTTATCCCATCTTTATGTTACAGCTCTCTGTGCAACTGCTTTATCTTCCTCCAATATTATAAACTACTTCAGGTAAGCAGCTCTCCTTAGTCATCTCATATTCCTAGCTGCTTAGAAAAGGCTCGGCTCTCAATACATTCTGAATGAAATTTCGAAAGTAAGGGGTAAAGAAGATTTCACCTTGAAACAAGCAATTAAATCTGCCAAATCTACGACCCATATCAGTTTCTAATAACAGCGCCCAAAGGAACCAAATGAAATTTTCAAATTAGAAGTGATAAGAGGTTGACTCTACATACTTATAGTAATTATCAAGTAATGGTAATGGTACCTAAATAAAGTAAAACAAGATATTTTAAAGATGATAATAGCAAAAACCATAAGTATTCATTTAAAAGTTATAATTGAAATTCTAACATTATTGAGGTGTTATCTAAGTCACAAATTGAAGTAAATAAATCTGGAAGGCTTAAAAAAGGATAGGAAAGAACATAAAACAGATAATTATTCCTTATAAAGCATTAACTCCATTAACACTATCTAGCAGGAAAGACAATAGTGAAAAGGAAAACAAAATATAAGAACCTACTCAAGGTAATAAGAAAAAAATTCTTCAGGAATACACATTTATTTATTCACTCAGTCACTCAAACATATAAGCCAAAATATATTTGGTATACTCTATACCAGAAAATGGTACTAGGTGTGAAGGAAACAAAAACTGTTCATAAAGAGGTACAGATACATTAAAGTGCAAGTGAGATAAAAAGTTAGATGTGTTTTGGGTTCTAATGAGTACAGTAGAAACCCAAATGAGTATGGTCAATTCTAGCCTTGCAGAAAGTAGAGAGTGGTTCAGAAAAGGTTTTACAGAGGAGGAAACCCTTGAGCTGTGTCTGAAAAGTCTTGAAGGGTAAGTAGGCTGTCATTGGTGAGGGTATGGTAAAAGAGAAAGGGTGAAGGCTTTCTTTTGGAAGGAAGATTAGGAGCAAAAGCACAAAACGTGTCCTGGGAGCTACCAACAGATCAGTATTTCCGAAATCCAGAGTGCAAAGGAAGATACAGAAAAAAGATAATGGAGAAGTTTGCTAAGCTAAAAATTTAGAACTTTAGGCAAGGTAGACTCTTCGAAGAGTTTTAAGTTGGCCATATACAGGTAGATTTGCATTTCAGAGGAACCACTTTGGTGGGAAGGAGGAAGATGAATGAGAAGACTAGAGAAAAGGATGTAATTAGGAGACTCTTACAGTATTCCAGTCTAGAGATGACAGAGACTTGGTATGCGGCAGTGGGGATGAAGAGAGCTGACAGATTGGAGATATATTTAGAAAGCTGGTTCAACAGGACATGGTGATTAATGGCAAGTGGAGAGGAAGAGACAGAGCACAGTCCAGGTTTTTGGCTTAGGCAATTGGGACATGTCATCTTGTATTGTAGGAAAAATGGGAGGAGGGGTGGTTAATGGGAAGATGATGAATTCTATTTCAGACATCCTAGGTTTGAGGAAAATGTGAGGACATCAAAGTGGCAGTTTCCAATAGGCAGTTGGATTAATGTGTCTGGAGTTGAGAGGTAGGGCTGGAATTAGACATTTAAGAATCAACTCCATATATTGGTTAATTTAGTCCATAAGAGTGGGTGGGACTTTCAAGGTCAACGTGAAGAGTCTGAAGGGAAATGAAACTTGAAAGGAGCCCCAGGAAACACCAAACTTCAGACAGAATCCAACAAAAGTGGAAGAGATGGCTGTTTCAAAGAAAATGCTTCCCTGCTGTAATATTTTACCCAGGTTGTGACCTGCCAGCATTTTATTCCATCTAATCTAAGTCTAGTAGAATCCTTCCTGACCCTTCTTTATCAACATTGTAACAAGTGCTGTCATAAAAATTCTCTTCCTGGGAGTCTTAGTTCTATAGGAACAGGTTATGAACAACTTTATCTCTCACAAAGATAAGAAAAATTTTTTAGAAAATCCCCTGGTGCAAGGAAGAAAAAGCGCAAGCTCTTCTGTCCCCGCCACAAAAATTAATAGCATGTCCACATATTTTTTCCTATGTCACAATTTTTAAAGCATTTTACCCTATTTAAGTTAATTACTTCATTAAAAAACATTTGTTAAGAGTCTACCTTTTGCAATTGACACACTGATATGTCCGTATGTGGCACTACAGAGTTAAACAGATAGAAAGCCTTGGAATCACATGATTGATAATTTAGGCCTTGGAGGTGACTAAAGTATCACAGAAAAATCCTTATACCATTCCTTTTGAACCATCACAGTTGTCTGAGTGCAGTAAAGTATCAAGAACGCCATCATCAAATCATCAAATCAGCAGGGAGGTAGAAATTTAGGGTTTACCTGTAAGACTTCAATGTGATTGATCAGGACACAGGGTGAAAGCAAAAAGAATCCTAGATTGATGCATATATGGGTTGTTTTTTTTTTATAGTTTTCTCTCTACTTTTGTTTGCTTGGAATTTTCTTTAAGAAAAAGTTAAAAGAGAGAATCCCAGATCAAGAATGTACAAGACGAAAGTCAATACACCAACTAAATCTGGTCAACTAAAGAAAGGCAGGATGATTGAAGGAGATGAAATATAGAGTTAAAAATGTCAGCTCTGGAGGCAAACTCCTGCCCGTGAATCATAGTCCCGCCATTTACTCTACTATTACATGCTCTTAGAGGTTTGCTTAACTGTCTCAGTTTTCTTATCTGCAAAATGGTAATAACATCCATCTCTTTGAGGTGAGAATTAAATGAGATAAATTTAGCACATTATCTGGCACATAGTCAGCCACCATTAAATATTACCTATTATTTATTATCCCCAACAGACTAGAATAAGGTGAAGTCAGAAAGGTTTACAATCAGAAAGAAGAGTGATCAAGAATATGAAATGTACATTTCATGTTCCATTTGTCCATCAATCCTTCCACTAATTTATTTCATCTTTATTATTTATTGTTTAGATACCCTGTTTTGATATTTGACTTTAGATCTCAGGTTAACCCTGTTGGGCCTGATCCAGTTACTTCTTCACAGGATCTAGGCAAAGAGTACAAGATTTATTAAATTTAGCAAATATCCTAATGCAAATCCCTGGGTGACTTTAGCATGCTGCAGCCTCGTGCAAAGGCAGCTGGGTACATTTTGATCAGTAGGGAAGGCCCCAAAAGCTACTGTGGAGGGATGCTGACAGAGTTGGGTCAGACCACTGCAAATAATTACTTCCTTTAGAGGACAGAGAACATGCCTCTGTAGTTGACTGTTACATCCCCAGAACCTAGCACAGGGTCTGGCACTCAGTAGACATTCAGTACAAGTTAGCTGAATAAATGAACACATGAATGAATGAAAAATGAACTAGTAAACCTGCATCAAGATCCTGTGATAAGGGAATAGGTTATGGTTTTCCCAACAATTTCATTCTGAATAAACTTGAAATTTTAGCAAGAGTGACTTTATTGCTGATCAGTTCAACTAACACCCATGAACCTTCAAAGTCAGCTGAGCCCGTGACTCACTTGCTTTGCATGTCAACCCACAAAATGGAGCTGCTCAGGCGTCAGCAATGCCTGGCTAACATAGGATGAAGAATATGTGGAGGAGATGTAGGCCCTTCCCCACCACATCCTCCCTCCCAAGACACTGCAGGAGCCACACTGGTATGAACCAATGCCCACCGCCCCCAGGGTGACCAGAGCTGCTCAACATTTCAGCTTCTATTCAGCACAATTTTCACAATCAAACTTTTTCATTCCTGCATCAGGAGGCCAGTCTCTCTATTCCATTTCAAACATCTGCTCTCCATAATGAACTACTTTGTCTCTAGATTTAGGGAGTACACATGCAGTTTTGTTACATGGATATATCGTGTGGTGGTGAAGTGTAGACTTTTAGTTTACCCATCACACAAATAGTATACATTGCACCCAATAGGTAATTTTTCATCCCTCACCCTCATTTTGCCCTCCTCCCTTTAGGATTCTCTAATGTCTATTATTCCACTCTATATGTCCATGTGTACCCATTTTTTAGCTCCCACTGATAAGTGAGAACATATGGTATTTGACTTTCTGTTTATGAGTTATTTCACTTAGGATAATGGCCTCCATTTCCACCCATGTTGCTGCAAAAGGCATGATTTCATTCTTTTTTATGGCTCAGTAGTATTTCATGATGTGCATACACACGCACAGGTATATGTGTGTGTATCAGATCTTCTTTATCCAATTCTCTGTTGATGGACACTTACGTTGATCCCATGACTTTTCCATTGTAAATAGTGCTGCAATAAACACACAAGTGCAGGTGACTTTTTTTATGTAATGATTTGTTTTCCTTTGGGTAGATACCCAGTAGTTGGACTGCTGGGTCGAATGGCAGTTCTATATTTAGCTCTCTGAGAAATCTCCATACTGTTTTCCATAGAGGTTGTACTAATTTACCTTCCCACCAACAGTATAAAAGTGTTCCCTTTTCTCTGCATCCTAGCTCCCATTTGTAGTTTCTTGACTTTTTAATAATAGCCATTCTGACTGGTGTAAGATGGCAACTCTTTGTGGTTTTAATTTGCATTTCCCTGATGATTAGTGATGTTGAGCATTTTTTCATGTTTGTTGGCTGCTTATATGTCTTGTTTTGAAAAATGTCTGTTCATGCCCTTTGCCCACTTTTTGATGGGGTTATTTGTTTTTTTCTTGTTGAGTTCTTTGAGGTCTGTTGTATTCTGGATATTAGTTCTTTGTCAGATGCATAGTTTGCAAATATTTTCCTCCATTCTATAGGTTGTATGTATACTCTGCTGATTATTTCTTTTGCTGTGCAGAAGCTTTTTAGTTTAATTAAGTCCCATTTGTCTATTTTTATTTTTGTTGCATTTGCTTTTGAGGTCTTAGTCATAAATTCTTTGCTTAGGCCAATGTCAAGAAGAGTTTTTCCTAGGTTTCCTTCTAGGATTTTTATAGTTTCAGGTCTCACATTCAAAACTTTAATCTTGGGGCCAGAGGATCACTTGAGGCCAAGAGTTAAGACCAGCCTGGGCAACATAGTGAGACCCCATCTCTAAAAAGAAATGAAAAAAATTAACCAGGCACAGTGGCATGCACCTATAGTCCCAGCTACTAGGAGGTTGAGGTGGGAGGATCATTCAAGATCAGGGATTTGAAGCTGCAATAAGCTATGAACTATTTTTTAAAACATCAAATTCCATCCACTTTATCTAAATCAACAATGCCATCATATGCTGACATTTTAACCAAACATTTACACTACCCTATCCTTTTTCCCATTTTTTAATGTTTTTATTTTAATCTCTGGCTTTTTAAAATTTTAACTTAATTCCCATATTTTTATATTTTAGGGGTTCCCTCTCTGGGTATTCTTATTTACTTGAGTTTTTTTCTTTTCTTTTCATTGTTTTGTTATCAAATTGTTCCTTGGCCAACAATGTATTGGATGCAAATATATTGCAGGTAAAGTAAAAAAAAATATGTTTTAAATTATCTTATTTTAATCCATACTTCAACTTCACATGGTAAGTATGATTATTCCCATTCTACAGATGCAAAAAAGTGGCTCCCAAAATTAAGTAATTTATCAAGGCCATATATTAATATTAATAACTAGCAAAGTCAGGAACCAATCCACTCTCTTCTAAAAACACAGGCATGTTCTTTTTTACCTAGCATCATTGAAAATTAGAATGAGATTTGGAAGAAAAAAATCAATTCTCCATATGTAGTAACATCTCCCATATACAGATATACTTACAAAAAGAAACCGAAAATATTTCTTTTTGGCTTTATGGTTCTTTTTTGAAGCAGGCACCAAAGGCTCACAGGAAACAAATAAGTACTCAAAAGCTCTTTTCTGTTTCTCCCTCACTGAGCCAGGGCTGCTTAGGAAAGGAATCCTGTGCCAGAGCTTGAGTCTTCAGTTCACTTAGTAGTGACAGCTTTTATTTAAACTCTGTGGGTTCTATATTCCCTTTTTTCCTAAGAACTCTATGTCTCTCTTGGAATGGTCCATTTTTTTTTTCTCACTTGCAGCAGAGACAGAGGAACTGGCTCTCAGAGAAATGGGGAACTGCGAGGCTGACTCTGCAGGCGTGAGGCAGGCAGAAGAGCAGCCCCAGCCAGGGCTCAACGTGCTGCAAACAGGAAGCCTGTCCAAGATTTTCTGGAGCTCATGGGAGCCAGGGACCTGCAACCAGGCATTTATCTGTCTGTGCCTTAAACCATGTTTTTGAAAGACTATATAGTCAGTTGTATGATATAGGAAACCAAACATTTACACTACGCTACCCTTTTTGTCAATTTTTTATGTTATATTTTTTATTTTATAAAATAAAAAATGTATTCACTAGTGTAACTGTGAACCATGATAACCAATACATATTTATTATAGTACAATGTCATCTTTTAATTATTCACTGCATAAATGAAATAGATCTAATGACCATTTAGAGCCAAAATTATACTGAAAGTTTCTCAACTATAGCCATCGCTGACTTAAGACCCAAGTGTTGGTCAATTCTGCTAGCTGCTTGCTAGGAAACTGCATTGCTGAGGCCATTTTTCACAAAGGACATAAATTTGGCCCTCAGAACATGCAGATAAAAAACAGATGGATTTTTATCTATTCATTCAAAGTGGGGGGGAGGGGCCAAGTGATTTGTGTGTTTTTTGTATCTCTATTGGAGGACAATAAACTGATTGAGAGGGGTTTTTAGGAAAAGAAAAGCAGACCAAACTAAATCAGCAACCACCCCTTTGGATGCCAGCTGACCTTGGATGGAGATTTAGTGCTAGATTTAAAAGGCTTTGTTTACAGACAATTAAAAACCACATAAATTTAAATTGTCAACGAAGAAATGGTTTCCAAAGCTTCTAACAGCCTGATAAGCCCCTCCTCAGCCCTGTGCAGGAAAGGCCCAGAGGCAAATACAAAGCCACCAACCCAAATGCCTGTGGAGTTTGCCAGAAAGCCAGATCCTGCTGTTTCTGCCGCTTGCTACTGCTATTGAAAAACAAAATCTTATATAGCTTCAAATGTAGGTTCTTTGAGTGCTAATCAAACAGTGAGAAGGAGACAGACTACCACGGAGGAGGTGGCTGCATAAAAGTGTACCACAAAGTATGAAATTGTTACAATTAGGCCTTTAGGCAATCAATGAGTTTGAACCTTTTGTGTGCTTTCCATTTTTTCCCACTGAAGGTATTAGACTTAAAGATGAAAAAGTGATACACACTCCTAGAATCGTAGGGGTTTAGAATCTGGAACACTCCAGATTTTCTTATCTGTGTGTTCTACTTCTTCCCATCAGCCATCAAGCAAACGGACGTAAACTTCAGAAAAGAGCAGCTCCATAGGAAAAAACAAAAACAGAAAAACACCCTTGCGTGTTTCATCAATATTTGGTGCTGATGTTGATGAATAAGTAATGATGTGTAGGTGTTGATAACATTTATACACACCCCTGATTGGTTCTGACACAGGTGCTCCATGGAGGATGAAGTTTACAAGCCGAAAGCGGTCAGGGGAAAGCCATGGTTTCGGGCTGTCCCTCACAGATGCGGGATTTTGCACCTGTGTTTGAAGTTGCTCTTTCATTTAGTTTCTCTGCAGAAAAGCCAGGCACAATGTTCAAACTGGGAGCACCTGTGTTTGAGGCCAACTTGGACTATTTTGTGGCCTGAATATGGTCTCTCAGATTCATTACTTACACTTAACAAGAAAACTGTTTTTTTTTCCTTGGAGTTTCAAAATTTGGGGACCAAAAAATTGAGTTATGAATACACAGATCAGTCTCACTATCCAACCAAGCATATGCAAAGTGTTGTGTAGCTTGCTTACATTATTCAAGGACTTGGGTGATAAAATGCTATTAAAAATTGGATGAGGGCTGAAATCCTGCTCATTGATCGAAATCTTTGTTTAAATCACAAGGCGATTTTCCTGTTAAGGATGCAACATTTAGGTACCAGAGTCAACTTTAATTTAATACAATCTTATTCTATTCGAAGTTAAAGGCAGAAATTGAACATCATCCACAGTTAAATTAAAATTTGAAGGATTTTTTTCTCCTAATAAACTGACAACAATATTGATAGTTTCTTTACTTCCTGCTTAATTGAGTTAAGAACATTAAAAATTCTCAGTTTAAAATAATAAGTCTTTTGTAACCATAACTAATCTTTCATTCCCTAAGGTTTGGCCAGTGACAACTAGAGGCAAATCAAGAAGAATTTATCACTTGGAATCATGGCCACAAGTCTCACGTAAAAAATTGCAGGGAGAACAATTAAATGGCATGCTCAAATTCTTTGGACTTGGCATTCGTGAATCTAAGATCTAAGAACATGCACTATGTAAATCTAGTGATTGCTTTACATTTTTTAGTTAAATTTATAACATATAAGTTACATTTTAAAACAGACTATTTTAATTTTTATTAAAGAACAAGTGCAGGGGGAAATGATATACTTCAAAGAAATAAATAAGTTATCTTCAAAGAAATAAAATATAACTGACCAAAATTCTATTGATAAATTATGCTGGTAACAGCATTCTGAAGAAACAAACTCATTATTTAGTAGAGTTTACACCCAAGAGCAGAAGGTGTCAATCAAGTAATTATGTGTTAAATAAATATTGTGTAGTTGATATCATAAAGAGTATGCATAGATAAAAATGTTATTAATGATTTTTCACAAATAGTAACTGACTACAAAAAAATTTTCAGATTAACATTTGTTTTATTTTTTATCAATTAGCTAAGCCTTTGATTTGAATTCTCCACCCTCTGGCGTCAAAGAGCTGCCTTTTCTTTTCTTTTATTTTCTTTAAACAAAGGATTAGTCTTCCTCAAAAGGGGTTTGTCTAGTTCTTTTATTGTTTTATGTCACACAAGGGAAAAATGCTTTTGAGGCATCACTACTGAATTTAGCAGGGACGAGAGTTTACTGCTATATAATCATTAGTCAATGCAGTAGCTGAAACCTTAAACAAAAGAAAACAAACTACAAACAGGCAAGCATCCCCTAAAGGCACATCAGAACACCAGAGAGGGGCGGCATGGATTTCAAACAAGGTTGCCCAAGCATGTGCTAAATATTGCTGCTCTTGACTTTAAACTGCACACCAAGGAATACAGTTTCACCTTCTATTCCGAAACAATACTGAGAAGCAGGGGGGAAAAATGTAAAAGGTTTAACAAATGCATTTTACTACGACTCTGTGGCAACTTTGTGAAAATTATATTTTAAACCTAATAAAATCTCTCAATATAAAGAGTCCTATCATAAAGCTATTCGAAAGGGTTGCTTAAATTGCAAGCGTCTTTTTATCTTGAATCATGCTTTGTTACTTCATACCAACTACCACCATATACAGTCACAAATCCATAATGTAGCTGTGCCCTGTTAGAAATCTTGGGCAAGCACTTCAGCAGGGCTTCTTGCTTTCAGACTGATAATTTTCGTATCAGGTTCTTAATGATAGAGTAAGTATTAAAACTTGTCTATTATGAGTTACTCACACAGGCTAATAAGGAAGCACTGCTTTGTGAAAACAAACACACACACAAAAAGTACGAACAAGAAAGGGTATAAAGGAAGCAGTAATGCTATTTTTAAAAGCGGGGAAAATGTATATGGAATACATTTCACAGATAGGAATCTACGTGTTGGGGGGAAAATAGTGCATACTATAATAAAGTACCTTCTATAACATATTTTTTAACCTAAAATATTTCTTTAAATTATTGATTACAATTTTGGGGTTTTGTATGTATGTGTGTTTTCTTTTTAATTACTACAGTCGTTTTGGTAGTGCTATTGCTATTCAAACTTGTTGATTAAAACAGAGGTATAGTTAATCTCATAAAATAAAAACTAAGCTGCATTAGTTGCTAGTCAGCTTTTAACAAGTAGTATCAGGACCGGAAATGTCAATCAATGGCAATATTTTTACTATACATTCTCAAGTCTTATACACACTTCCCCACTCTGCCTTTCTCCCCAAAATAATTCTTACTTTAAAAAAATATTTTTCATATAAGTACAGGTCAATAAGCTATCATATAGCTAATATGACAATATATGAAATTCTAAATTATATATATATATATATATCTGCATTGTTTTTCTTGGTTTTTGATGTTATGTGACAAGAATTCAGTAGAACAGAGAATAGAAGGAATTTCATACCATTAACTACACTCCCAAAATAAGCGATCTAAAATTCTTGACAAGATAAAAAAAGTCACTGATGATAATGTTGATTGTTGTAAAAACTCATGGATAGGGTTTCCACAGTAACATATCTTGTCTGGGCTTGAGATTTTCTTCCTATATTAATTTATATGAAAATACATTTTATGTCCTAGAGCACCACAACAAACTGTTTCTTTCCGTTCATGTCATGTTTCTTTACATTTGGCTGGAAAAATTGCACAAAGTTGTATGACCATGAACTGAATTAAACAAATTGACATATGGAAAGATAGCTATAAGTGCCTTAATTAATTTATACTCTTTTTCCCCAAATTACAATTAGTTCATAAATTTGTGAAAGCACTGCCTATTTCAGTGTAGCTGAATTAATGTCCTTGAGAGGAGAGACTTCCCCAACCAAGTGCCCGGCCCCCACCTCTTGCCTGGGTTAATAAAAGTTTATTTAGTGAATGAATGTTCTGCCCAAGAAGGGATGGAAACCAAGAAACATAAATGAAATAATCGAAATTTGAAAAGACTCAGAAGATTTAGGGGAGGGTAAAAGAAAAGTCTATTCAGTACATATTTTCCTGAAATAATAAAAAGTAAGTAGGAATTTTCACATTTTAAAAATAGTTTTAATATAAAATACTCTAGTAAAATAGTATACAGTGTTTAACAGGTATAGTTATTAGCTGAAAATAGTGATGTGATTATAGCAAAATGAAAAATGAAAATAATGATCACAATCATTGTTTCCCAAATGTGTTTTGTTTTCCTTGGAAATCCAGGTGTTGACATTGTGTCTAGAGATGCACAAAAGATTGAGAAATGATCAAATGTTAGCTACTTATCTGCTCCAGACAAATATTTCAATTACCCTCCTGTCCCAAATTATCCTTTCAACCTACAGCAAGAATTTTTGCCTTAAGGATTCGGATTGCCAGAAATCTATTTTATCAGTGTACACATATTTATATCATGATAATAAAAAAATGTTTCATGTTCATATAGAAGAGTTTTAAAATTGATTATTTGATTCTATTTAGGCAAAAGTTATTTTTCATCACCAAATTCAAATTAGAACTTTTACAGATAAAATTAGAAATCAACTTTTTCATCAAAAGCATTTTTCTTGTACATGCCAAATGTCTCAGTTTTCAAAGTGTCCTTAAAAGACCATAAAAGTACTATTACAATGCTTGCAAATCTGGCTCTCTTTTTTATATAAGTTAATGATGTGGGATGAGAGATATTTCATCTTTTATACAGTTATTTGACAGTGATGAATTTAATTCATTCTATCACATTGAATGATACATTTATATTCAGTATGTAGTTTAAAATTTCATAAATGATTAAAGTCCCTGTCGTTTTAATTATAATATGCAGAGAGCAGCCAGAACTTATTTGCAAAGAATAATGTACAAGTCAATAAATTTGGTGAGTACTCCTGACAACATATAAATAATGACTTTAGAAGTATAACTACCTGTAGTTGAAAACTAAATAACAAGCGTCCGTGTTTGGGTTTTTATGAACTAGCTGATCTAGCTTTCTATAGAAGCTCTTTGGAGTTATAATTGCTTTATTACATTGGAAGCTCAATAATTCAATGACTTTATAGTATTAGTGAATCAATTTTAACCTAGAGTCCAACTTGAAATAATCCGGTTCTGGTGATGTTCCTACCACTGGATGTTGAGGTCCCCTAGGATCTTTTAAACCAGGAATTGTCTACAAGAGAGTCAGATCTCCTCACCTTCATGCATGAGGAACAACACTGAGGACCACATTGCCCCCCATCTCAACTACCCAGCCTAGATTTTACACCTCCACTTACAGCTGGAGTCATTTCCGTCAAAAAAGTGCTCATGTCTAGTCATTTGTTCACTCATTTATCAGCTATTTACCAGGCACCAACTATGTGCCAGGCACTACTATACCCTCTGAAGTTACAGTAGTGAAAAAGACTGGTAAAGTCTGCCCACAACCAGATTAGCCTGTATAGGTTAAAAAAAAAATGGAAGAAATCAGATGCCATAAAATTAGAAAGTATGACCCAGTCTCTTTTGGAACTTACATTCCATTTATTTTGGTGCATTCTTCTCTACCTCAGAATTCCATTTCAACTCAAGAAATTAAAGCCATACTAACAAAGCAGACAGCCCTTTCTTGAATCTTTCTTTATATTCAGGAATAATGAAGATAATCTAATTATTTTATGCCACTTAGTGATTAAAATGAGGCAGAAAGCCATGGGTATCTGAAACTATGGGTATCTAAGACTGTCCCCTACACAAAGTCCATTGGAGAAGTAGTCATTTGTGTTGCTTCCACAATCTTAGTACAATGAAGGCTGATCTTGGCCAAAATATCTAGTAGCTCAATCTTCTTGTTAAGATTATGAGCCTGGTATCATTTTATAAATAGATCAGAAGTGAGGTTTAAACTTATGCCTGGCATAATCATGTCAGGACAAACACAGTCATCATCTAAGGTCTGTGCTACATTCTGTAAGAACAGAAGACGGAAGAGAAGCTAAAATGATAATACCATATCACCTTTGTTTAGTTTTAAACATCTGTGGCTGAATTCTATAATTCCATAATAGGCAACATCTTTCAAGATTACGGCTACTCGATTTAGTACAATTTAGCTTTGTCTGTACTAAAACTGCAGGTTTGCATCTATAGTTTTAATTGTAACTGGTCCTTAGGATGTTTGCATTTTTCAAAAGAAAAGAAAAAAGGAAGGAAGAAAAGGGGGGGAAGGAACAGGAACAAAGGAAAGAGAGAAAGAGGAAAGGAGGGAAGGAATGAAGAAACAGAGGGAGGGAGGAAAAAAGAGAGACCGAAAGGAAGGAAGGAGCTTAGGAATATGAACGCCAAGCCTCTAACACATGAATTTTACACATGCAGAGGGATTGTTAACATCTCAGGGGCCACAGGAATATTTCTTCATAAGTTTCCTCTGTGATGCTCTAAATAAGAAAGCTTATATCCATTTTGGTCTAGTTCACTTTTCTTCACCACTTATCCTATCCTAAAATTTCTCACTCGAACCCTTCTACCCCTAACACCACCTCTGAAATACAGAAGAAATGCCGGTGTCTGCTTTAGAATTGAAATATAAAAATTACTCTTAGCCTATTACCAAAACAGATGCATTAACCAGCACCCCTTAGCCAGATAGCTGGTAGAAACAATGACAGACCTTAAACTAGATCACTGCTGCTGGGTCACAGCCTAACAAACCACCACCTAGCATCTCATAGGGTTAATAAGCCACCTGTCTTGAAAGTAGCAGTCATATTGGTCTTTGAAGCCTATCCCAATACTTAAACTCTTGATGAAGTTCTTACTGTGCCAAAGGAACTTACTAACAAAGCCACTGAGTCAATTTAACCTAGGGAAACTGGACCCAGTAGACTAGGCTATCAGAGTTTTGTGTTGAGATAATTACTGCACTAAAGAGAGCATATGGGCTGTCAGAGCTGGCACATGGCCTGCACCAGCTGTTACCTGGGTGCTTTGGAAAACCTACTGAACAGCATTTTGGACACAGCACAGCTCTGTGTAAGTTTTCCAAGGCTTCTACTGGGAGTTCTTCATAATAAATTTATTTCCTGTATCAGAGAGGATTGCACCCAGTAACGTAACTGGAACAAGCATGTTAAATTTTTCTGGCAGATAGAGTATCACTGCAGATAGCATTTCACTGGCTAAAAGGGAAAAACAATCTGGGGCATAAACAGGCACAAAGCCTACAACACCAGGAATAATAGAAACATTAACTAGAATAGGTCTCTCTGTCTTAAAAAATTAAAAAGGTAAATTTAACACATTGAGAATTTTCTTGAAAACCATTGGTACATAAGACCCAGCATTAAAAACACCTATTACAGTTCCTAGCACATACTAAATGGTAGCTTCTATTTTTATTATTATATGATGAGTCCTACCTACAAGGCATATTCAGGGTTCCTGAACTGCCACAATGTAGTCCATACTTCTAGCGCTGCTGCTAGAACTGTTTTACCTTAGGAAAACAGTTTTCCAAGAATGGATATCAAAGTGTCAGTCAATGAATGCCTCATAATGGTAACAACTTTCATTTCCATGTAGCACATTTTCTTCTAAAAGACCCAACCCCAAAACTTTGTAACTATAGTATCCATGACTTACAGTATCAAAATTCAGCCAACTCTGAAAATACCATACAGCCACATACCATATGTAATGAAAGATCTGAAGATAAACCCAAGAAAACAAAGAGGGGAGGAAATAATGTTTTTCAAGCTAGAGTTTGTACAAAAAGAAGAATTTCAATAAATATAACCAGAAAATATGTCATTAATCATTGAGCTTTAATGCCAGTAAAAATGTTATCAGATTGCAATTTACATTACACTTTTCTATGCATAAATGATTTATCCCCCCTTCAAGAATGTTAGGAAGAGTAACTTTGGGTGACAGCAGATGCCCACTACTGAAAAGTCACTAAAGCATTGATTCAACGTTCATATCCAAGCTGACAGTGAGCCTGGAGTTTTACTTCTAAGTCCAAACTCTATAATCTCTTTAAAAACAGAAATAGAATGATCATGACAGTTGAAGCTTTTCTCCACCTAGTTGGGAAAGCAAAGTCAGCTTCACTTCAAGAAAATAATTTAAAGCCAAGTTTACTTACAAAATAGGTCTTGTTCAAGATTTTCTTTGGAATCAGATCCTACACTTAGTCTCGATTAAATGAATTTACTTTAAGAAAATACACAGCAATAAAGACAAACTATGGAAGTTCAGCCTCTTCAGTTCTGTTGCCAGAGGAAGCACTGATTTGGGTTCCCAGACAAAGAAAGGCATGTTTCAGTGAAATGAGTGCATGTCCAACTCAGAAAAATTCAGTCATTAGATTTAAATTTTTAAAATGTATGCCTTAAAAACATTCAGGACATTTAGAAAATCTACCGCATTACATCACAGTAAGTGCATCACCGCATTATATTTTGCAAGCTTTAGCAAATAAAAAAATCCCCCAGAAGAATCTTAATTCTTATCTATGGAAAACATTAAACTGCTAAGCGCTAACAACTGGAATTAGTCCTTAAATCTCTAATGAGAATAATAAAACATGAGTGCAGTTTGTGCTGTAACTTGATAAGGCCTGAATTTACTTGCTGTTAGGAAAAGTCACTGATCCAGCAGTATGGCTTTTTACTCCCTGAGGTACAGGAAACAATATCTGTCCTCTAGGAACCTTCTCTGTGGTAAGCACTTCTTATCTGTGCTATCAGAGGACGGAGATAGCAGGCTAATATCTAGTAACAGCAGCTTTATGAGATGATCCATTACTGATTTAAATCAATCTCAAGCAGGTAGTTCTCCTTAACCCGTTCGGAGCAGACTTAAGCCCTGCCGCAGAGCACCCTCAAACTCTCTCTGCATGCTGCCCGTCCTGAAACTTCCAGGCAAGAAACTAACTGCAAAACACCACTTCTTATCCTCTGTAGCAAGCATCTTTTTAAAATCTTGCTGCTCTGAAAGGCTGCAGAATGGAGGCTACTGACCAACAATTGCAATTCAGTTTTAGTTACAATTATCAATTCCGTGTTCACTCACTAGTTGCACATAGCAGGAGCTTAATGAGCCCATTAGCAGTTTGCAAAGACCCAACAACTTGCTGTGAGGAATATGAAGATGAAACAACTCCCTCTTTCTACACTTGAGGAATTTTGTTAAAGACATATTTGCTGGGAAGCAAATCCCACTGTTTATAGGCACAGATCAGCATAAATGTGAATGGGGAAATGTTAAAGAGCAAATTAAGCCCTGCGTTTCAGGAATTAAGTTAGCAGGGACATCAGATGTTAAAGTACCAGCAACATATAGGCATACAATATTCGAGTTTCATATGTTCTAAATGAAAAGTGTTCTCTAACTTCTTAACCCTTGGATAAACAAATGCTAAAGATAGATTTCAGGCTTACTTATAGTCGAATGAATACATATACACACACACATAGATGTAAAATGATAGATATTAGTGTGTGAAGAGGCTTTAAATATTATCCATTTATCCCACTAATTTTACAGAGAGAAAACAGAGGCTTTGTGAGGTTCAATAACTCATCCAAGGTCACAGATAGATATTGACAGAATTAAAATCTCCTAACATCTGCTAATGCTTTTCCTAATATACTTTGCTTCTTTAAAACAGAAGTCTTTGTGAATATGTATAACTCCACATACATAAAGAGATTTTAGCACTTTCTGGATTTCAGAACTAATTCCAACTATGAACAAAAACAGAATTCATGTATTAAATATTAAAGATTACTTATATTGACTTTTGGGCGAAGTTTTATTTCCATATCAATTAGATTTGAATACATTCACCTTTTCACTCAGTATCAGGAGTGTAAAGTGTCAAAGTCAGATAAATTCAGAAAGAAAAACATCTGGCACCAGTTATGCATGATTTTGAATAGCATCCCTATTTTTTTCTTTGAAAAATGGAATAAATATTCAAACTTCTCCACTGTTATACAACTGCTAGTTTTCAAACTCTCTGAACTCAGTGACATTAGTCATGGCACACGGAATTGTCATTCTACTTTATCGCAATAGACATTAATGACAACAAGCAAACCACAATGCTTCTGACAGTTACTTTGTAAAATGGAAGCATACGTTTTGATTTTCTGATATCAACGTTTAAATCTTTTTCACTAATGCAACTTCTTTTCTTAGGTTTATTAATGGCTCTATTAATTAGTTGCATCTAGTCCACTATGGCGCTAATGATTGACTTTTCTTGTTTGTATTTTGTTGTTTGGAAATGTATTGATACTTAGACACCAAGAAACTGATATAAGAAAAGGGCTCTTTACCAACTTTTCTGCTGCAGATGCACTTCCTTCTCCTTCACCTCAGCCTCTGCTATTTGTGTCTCTTTCAGCTTCCAAACTGTTTTGCCTGATCATGTCCAATCGCTGAAGTGCGGGCGACCACCTAGAGAAGCACAATAACGGGCTTCCCCTTGAGAGAGCCGCATGGGACTTCTGTTCATTCCTTTCATGTAGAAACGGCACGCAGGATATTTTATGATTCATTTTTCCCTTTTTGATAAGATATGAAAGAAATATCAAAAGAAATTCAGAGATTTCCATTTTCTCAGAATGAGATGAAGTACAAGGAGCTTCTACTTAAGAAACATGCTTTTTTTTTCTGCGTTCAGGAAGTGAGAAAATTATTTCTACTGCTATTCTTGTTTAATGCCTAAAAACAAGATTCGGTGTCGTGCATTTTTAACACTTTCAAATTAAATTGCCTATGTCTATTAATTTAGTGAACATAAGAACTAAGCAGAACAATGCCTAGCAATTATAATTTTAGTAAGCACCAATAACCATTTGCTTATTAAACCAATAGAATTTCAAAAAAGGCAGCAGGAAATATACAAGGACAAAAATCTATGTGTCCCCAAATTTAAAAATACTGTGTTCATAAACCATACAATATATTCTAGCAATATATTTCAATGTGTTGGATATTTAGCTAATATGACATAAACATTTTTATGTAACATACATGATTATCTAAATATTGTTTTCACAGGCTGGAGGTTTATAGAAAGATTCTAACAGCCTTCTGTGTTATTTAATCACATTTTCTAACAAATCTTCAAATGACAAGGTTGTTCCTAAGATTTTAGAGATGGACCTTTTCATATTTTGTGTGCTATAGTCAAATTATTTGGACACTTATTGCTCCAACATGCTTTGGGTTTCAATGATTTTATGCATTCAGATTCCTGGATGTTTTAGCAATCTTATCAAATCACCACTTTAAAGAAAACCAGGATCAATGGATTTAGTATCACATATGCTGTATTTATTCAATGGCCTAAAGGTATAATTCTTCTCTCCTGTCTTATCTTTGCAATACTTAATTTGCTCATAGAAGAATATGAGACCCATATTAATATATTTAAACCAAAATAACATCCAACTATGTGATCTTTGTGCTCACTCTGTATGTGACTGTAAAATGCATGCTGACAGCATTTTACCTGCTTTGCCAATAATCTTGTTTACAAATGACCTATTATCAAATTCAAAGAAGTTCACTGCCAAACTACTGTTGGTTAATTTTGGAAAAAAAAAAAATCGGTTCAGTCAGGTACCATTAGAATAATTCCAAGACATTTTTTAACAAACACCAATTCACTATTCTTCTGCACTGGACATTACAATACTAAGAATTTAGAAGGCTTTTAAAAAAGGAACATTTGGAAATTTTTAAAATAAGCCCAAATGTGGTATTACATTGCAGTTGACTCTCTTCAATTTAGTTAATATCAAAGATGAAAGGGCAGGAATTCCAGAGCCATCAGAATATCTGTATACCAAATATAAATTTAAAATGGATTTACTTTTTGCTTATTGCTTCTACTACACTTGAAAATCTGATTTGAGTAAAAAATGTATTTCCCTCTTAGTTTTGAATCATTTTCCCACCCTAAAAAAGTATTATTCGTACATTCACACAGAAAGGAAGATAAGTAATAATACAGTGAAGGCTCCAAGTAAAATCTAGCCCAGTACAGACAGCGTAATAATGATGTCATTAAGACTCCTAGCTGAATGGGATTCAGACAGAACTGTTGTATAGCTGCAGACATAAATCTGAAAGAACTTTTTGGCTATATTCTCAGACTTACCTTGAGAGATATTTAGGAGCTCCAGCAAAATGAGTTGAGAGAAATGCACTCAAAAGAAGAAGGTATGCAGACTGCAGACAGAGATGTAGGCCCTAGAAGGTGCATCCTTCTGAGACAGAGGAGGAAACAGTTTGTTAAATGGATAAAGACAGAGAAACATTCTGAAGAAGAAGAAAACAGAAAACAAATAAACCTTAATTCTAGCACAAATAAATGAGAGAAAGGCAATTGCGGGGCTGCTCAAAGCCTTTTTGCCTAGCTGAATGAAAGCAATCCCTAAGACTGAATGGGTAATGAGATCCTGGCTCCTGAGATTTTAGCTTTCTTAATCATGTTCATAATTAATTCAAGAACATTGATAATTTCATTACATTCTTTTTGTCTTATCAATAAATGATGTGCCTGCACTTTTGGTCCTGTGTACAGGGAGAGAAGAGATGCTTTGGGTAATATTGCACTAGGAATAGTGGATATATATGATCCAAAAAGGTGAAGTGGTAATTATTATCCTTGACCAGCCTTCTATTATCAGAACACGATGACAAGCAGCTACAAATAATTAATAAGCTTTTTATGCAGAAATGCAAAGCCTTTGAAGAAAAATATGCTGCAAGTAGAATTCCTTACCGAAGATTATGTACATAGCACAACACGCTTCTACAGAGACAGTTTGAAATGGAACATGTTAAAATGCCTGCATCGCAAATACAAGAAGGAAATCAATAATGTGTCTCTAAAATATCATTTTTTAAAACTTTTCTTTGTCTTAATGTCTTATTTTAAAACAAAAAATTCTGTGTCCTTCTGATTGTCTTCCTAAAGTCCTTTCCAGGATTAACTTACAAAGATGTTAAACTGCACTACCCACTCAGTAAAACCTCCTTTTTAAAACCAAGATAGAAAGCTCTGTCATTATCTGTCAGTCATCATCAAAAGGGCCCTTTTCCTTTATGGTTTTCTGTTCACCCCCATGTAAATTTTCACAAACCTATCACTCATTAGTTTCACAATCCATTTGCAAGGGTTTGGAGAGAATGTTTAGTGCCATTTAACAGGATGAAACGGAGAGGCCATCTAGTCTCCCAAACTGTTTAGATAATTAACACCAAATTAAAAACTTGTCAGTTAGGAAGAGCTGCAAATATGAGAATTCTCCTAATTGGTATCAAGAATAACATTTCAGTTTTAAATACAGTGTGTAGCAAATAATCCATGCTGAAGTGCACATGAATGATACACAAACTAACAATTTTTAGGTAGACTAGCATGGTGGGACAAAATATCAGCAGTGGAAATCATTCCATAAATATGTCTCAGAACTAATTGTGCTCTTAAAGATAAAAAAAAATTATACCATGCTAAAAAGTATTCATGTTGGCACTTTGATCTGATTACTAAACAAAACAGTCTTTGAGAAGACACTGCAGAATCACTTAGTAAAGCAAGCTGTTGCCCATGACATTGATATATGGGACAGAGATGATGTATATACTGGGTGGATTTATCAGTAAATCACTGGCTCTATTTACTTCCCCAAGGAAAAAGGCCTGTCCCTGAAAGAGAATTCTTTGTTAGAACCACCAGTAGGGGATTGATATTGGCAAAACATTCAATTTGGATATAATCCTGCAGAAGATTCATAAAACAATAATTTAATAAGTTAATGGACAAAGATTTAACACATTGGCAGCATACAATTGCCTAGAGAACATTAAGTTTCTTTATTAATTTCATCAAATTATTTCTTTGTGAACTCAATTATGTAGGTTGTAGCTACCAGCAACCTATTTCTCAACTAAAGAAAAAATTTTTGAGAAGTTTTAAGTTCTTAAAAATAACTTTTCCATAACATGCAAAAATATCAACACCACACAGACTAATTGCTAATTAAAAGACTATTAAATGGCAGTTAAATTTAAGCCTCAGATGTCAATTTCCATATGTTCTACACATTTTTATACATTTCAGGCCTGGTTTTTAAGGTTCCAGATAGGAAATAGATATTTGAATATGTTGATCAATATTTCAAGTCAGTGCAGATCCAACTGAATTTCAGGGAGACAAGCTGGAACTATAAGTGCTTTCTGTACAGTTTCATAAGAGCAGCAAAATTAGAAAGAAAAACAAATATATAAGGTGAAACGTAGCTTGCACTGAAGTGTTTCAAATTTCATAGCTTTTGCATATTTACCACCAGCCTAAATCTCTCCCCCAGTGAACTCCAAACCCTTATGTACAGTTCCTGGGCATCTCCATATGGATGTTCCCTAATTAATTGTGTCCCAAATTATTCATCATCGCTCCCTTTCCCAAACCTGTTCTCTCACGATCCCATCTCTAAGAATGGTACCACGCTTTACCTGGTTACCCAAGGGAAACATTAAGGCACTGTTCTTGACATATCTCTTAACTCTCCCTCCATATCCAATCAACCATCAGGTTGTAATGCTTTGACCTCCCAAATGTCCCTATAACCTGTCCTCTTCTCTCCATTCCCAAAGCCAGCACCCTCATTCAAGCCATCAGCCCCCATTGCCTGAGTTGGTTTTTCTTAAATGTCCTCTGCCTCTAAGCTCACCCTCTCCTTTTTGCTCTCACACAACTGTCCATCATCTTTTCAAAATGCAAATCTGATCATGTCATTCTTCTCCTTAAGCCTTCAGTGGCTCTCATCACCCTCCTATAAGGTTGCTTACAAGGAAGGCTCTTTTGATCTGGCTCTTGGTTATCCCTCTTAGCCACATGGTTTAACCATACTGTTCCCCTGACCATACGGAATCCCTTTCTGTTCCCCAGGCTGCTCTCTCATTCAGCCTTTGGGACATGCAGCACCCTTGCCATATTCAGTGATCAATGGCCAGTTATTTTCTAGTTGGATTTTATAATAGTTTGAAGATTTTTCATTGCTCTTTGCAATTTCTCAAAGTTCACATTAAAATGGAGTCTTTATCAGTAGAACTGGGAGTTCAACTCCAGCTAATTCTTGCCGCAGTCCATCAGTGGGCTTTTGTGCCGCTCAGCCTACCTGGCAGTCATACTAACCACACCTGTCTTGTTCTCATTGTCTGTAGCCTCTGCTGTTAGTTTACTCACAGAACTGAAGAGTGTGAAGTATAAGTGTAAAGTCTCATCTGTGTTTAAATTTAATCAATTATAGTCTATTTTAATAAAAGCAAGGTATTGCTCTTTTCATTTCATTAGAGTGATATTCTTGGTCTTTTCTACAATTACTCTTATCAGACTCGGACACATTTTCCACTTTCTTCTGTTTTGCAACTGTGTTTGATTGCACAGAAAGGTCAAATTTGCTGAAACCAAGAAAACCAGATAAAATGGCTTGAATACATATCATAAAAATATGTTGAATTTTAGTGCACTTTGACTGCATTTTTTATATTTTTTTGTCCCTTGCTTCCTGAAAATTAAAAAAAATGTTTAAAATAGGGTAAAAATGTGTACTCCTTGATTCTTATGTATTAAAAATTTTCTATAATCTCAATATCATGACAATCAGAAAGAATATAATACAAAGACACAGAAAAGTGTACATAACATAATGATTTCTCAATAAATCTTCATTGAAATATTAATAATAAATAAAAGTAAATTTCTCCTGTAAAAGTCAATTTCTATGGGCTATAACTCTATATTTCCATCTGACTGCTTTGTAAGAAAAATTTAAATTTGGTCAATTCATTGTTAGCTAAGGCATGGGAATGCATGATATAGTTTGCAAAGGTTTCATCAATAGTATGTTTTTTTAAAAGTTATAGTGTTCTTAAAATTCTGTTACAAATAAAACTCACTTCTGGTGATATCAAATAAACGTAGTCTAATTGTAAAACACACGGTGTTGTACCAGAATAAAAAGAGAAGTGAGAGAAGGCAAAGGCATAGAGATTTACAAGGACTTAAGAAAGCTGTACTAGATCAGTAGAGGGGTAAAGTTATCACATTCCAAGCGAGAAAATAGCCAGGAAACAGTCAGAGACAGAACTATGTGGTCTAGATGGGAAGAGCTGGTCTACTATTTGACAAAATAGGTTAGAGAATTTCAATCAAGTATTAGTCTGTTACTTGATATTAAAATAATTTAAAATTTAAAATTTAATTTTACGAGAGCATTAACACTTAGAGAATGTTTTAGAACATGAAAATATTTATGTTACCAATTAGACATAAGGAGAACAGTATTTAAATTTTTACCCTTTTTCTCTTCCCTTTTCTATTTTAGAAAGTCACCTTCTTCTGATTAACAGCTGAGTTTGAGAGTTCAGAGGCCCAAATAGGAGCTAAAACAAAGTGCTTCAAATACAAACAGCAAAAGGAAGAGATTGTTTTTTCATATTTACTTTCCTTATATAAGAGATAATACTAAAACTTACAAATTTGGCATCTTTTAGAATTCAAAAAGATCAGAAACAAAATAGAAAAATATCTCATATAATCCACATAGGTTAACAAATATTCTTCAGAAGTGAATTTTTTCAGAAGCATATTGAAATGTTTTACTTTAATCTTCCCCTCCCTGTTTTTTTTTTTTTTTTTTTTTTTGGTGGACATTTTTAGAAGTTATTTCTTTCACAGCCCTAAACTCTCCTCTTAATCTGAAATGGTATGTATTAAATATTTGGTGTTTTGATGAGGCAGAGCCAGAACTGTGGTTGCTCAGCATGACTGCTCTATAAAACCACAGCCTCAGAGATGTGTGCATCTTACCGGCTCCATGTTGTAAATAACTGAGGCTGAGGCAAATGGAGTGGCCCTGGGTCACAATTCTTGTAAATGGTGAAAGTGGGATGTTTCCTCCTCACTCTATGGCTCTAATACAATGTAGGCCATCTAATGGCAAAAATTCAATTGAATTAACCAATTATGAGTGACCTAACCTTACCTTTGACCTACTGTCTGTGTGTTCTTCCCTTTCCATGTGGTCTTTGTCCTTTAGAAACAGGATCCCAGTAGCAGTGAATTTCTTCCCCGAAAACTTTCCTAGAAATCACAGAATTCCAAAAGGCAAAGGCAAAGAGACACAGTGCACCTTACTTGGAGTGTGGAGAAGGGAGGTGTTGTCTGAGTCACCTCTGTCAAGAAAGTGAAGGTTTAAAATACTGGAGCCTCACAGTGGGGCTAGGAACCCCGCAGGGCAGAGGAGAGTACAGCCCCAGGGAAACCAGGAAAGCCTCTGGCCTCAGCCTCCCACTGAGACAGAGGTTTGTTTTGGGGGTGGGTGGGGAGTAAGGGAGGAGATACAGTTAGGGGGTGAAGAATTTGCTCCCAGGAGACACGTGACAATTCTGGAAACATTTTTGGCTGTTACAACAGGAAGAAGGTGCTACAAACTTCTAGTAGGTAGAAGCCAGGGATGTTGATAAATGTCCCACAATGCACTAGATGACCTTCCCCGACCCCAATAAAAAAAAAAATCTGGCCTAATATGTCAATGGGGCTGAGGCTGAAGAACCCTGGTTTAGGATGAGGCCTGTGGGGACACCTTTCTTCTCTATCTTCCCTCAGTCTTGTTGAGGATGAAATGTTGGTCACGGAGATAAGCACATAATCTCTTTTTCATTCCCTTCTCATTTAGGCAACTGGAGTGAGCATACTTGTGAATTGGTTTTCACTCCATTCTCCTTCTTCAGGTGTTCACTGAGAGGCCTTGTAGCCTACGGGTTAGGACCATCGACTTTCCAGTCACACAGATCTTATTTGGGTCCTAGATTAGCCATTTACAAGCTCTGGAACTGCAGGCAAATTGTTTTTACTATTTAAGCCTCAACTTCTTCACCTGTAAAATTTACAACAAGTAGTACCACCTCCCACGATGAAGGTCAGCCTATTTTCTCAATTCCTAGTTCCATGCCTTTGTCTAGATCAATTTGGGGTGGGAGGGCTGGCATGGAATATTCATAATCTCTTCATTGGGCATAACTACTAATTAGGTCTTTTCTGCATGTCTACATTTCTTCACTTTGGGGGAATCAGTCCTTTTCTTAATCTAAGTTATTCAAGGATTCTTCCCCCTGAGTCCAGGCGTGGGTATATGACTAGACCTGATTAATTAGAATGCTCCATCTCTCTGGCAAGAGTAATTGGTTTGGGGAGCCCAATTCAAGCCAAAAAAATCCATCCCAGGGCTTTTGCTGGAGCTGTTGAGAAGTAGGTTCTCCTTTCTCTGGGATGTATTTTCTACAATGATGGAAAGTTAATGCAGCCAGGGAGCGGGCTATGCACAAAACAAACCCAGAGAGAAGCAGAGCCACAAGGTGCAAGGAGCGAGAGAGAGAGAGAGAGAGAGAGAGAGAGAGAGAGGAAGATTCCTGACAGCACTGCATGAGCACCTGAATCCAGCCATCCCTATAGCAAGTTCTACCTCTAGATTTTCAATTACATAAGCCAATTTTTTTTCCTTAAGTCTGTGTGAGGCAATTTTTGCCATTTGGAAAAAAAACACAAAAATAGTCTTGATCTCTTCTAATCTTTTTGCCATCAGCTTCTACTCACTCCACGTGTCACTCTGCCACCAAAGTTTTATGACATACATAACTTTTAATCCATTCACCTGTTTTAAAGTGCCACTGGTTCCATGTTGCCAACAGGACAAAATCTAAACTCCACAACATGATACAAAACGAAGGAAGAAAGGAAAGAAGGAAAGAAGGAAAAAGAAAGAAAAAGCTCTTTATGGCATCCCCAGCCTTATCTCTGTCCTATGGAAAAAGGAAATTACTGTTACACCAACACAGCTGAGTTATTCAAATGCCTTGACTTTGCAAATACTCTTTCCTCTCCTCATGTCTCTTTTTTACTTATTCTACAAGACTCAATTCAAATTTTACCATTTTGAACAGTGTTTCCCCAATACCCCTAGGCAGAGTTAATCAACAATCTTAGTTAAGATAGTTTAGGCTTCAAGGAACAGATAGGACCAGGCACTGTGGCTCACATCTGTAATCCCAACACTTTGAGAGGCTGAGGTGGGAGGTTTGCTTGAGGTTCAAGACCAGCCTTGCCAACATAGCAGACCCCACCTCTACAAAAATAGCTGGATGTGGAGGTGAGTGCCTGTAGTCCCAGCTACTTGGGAGGCTGAGCCAGGAGGATCAATTGAGCCCAGAAGTTGAAGGTTGCAGTGAGCTATGATGACAGCACTGCACTCTAGCCTGGGCAACAGAGTGAGATTCTATTTAAAAAAAAAAGATAAAGGAATAGAGTACCCACTCAAAAGGACTTTAATAATGAGGAAAATGTACAGCCTCACATGGTAGGAAGTCAGGCTTTCAGGTAGGTTAACTCAGCAGCACGGTAACCACATCAGAGATAAAGGACAAAGACTCTTGCAAGTTCTTCCTCTGCCACCTGCATCACTTGGGCTTTTGACCTAAGGGTTGATCTCATGGGCTGGTGCAGGTTAAGGTACCACATGAAGACACCACAAAGCAAGTTTAAGAAAAAAAAATGTTTATTCCTGAGCATCTTTTTTTTTTATCAGTGAGCAAAACATTTATCAGAAACCCTCTCATAGACTGCCTTCCACATCCCTTTGGCCAGAGCTGAGTCACCTGTACAGGCCTTGACCAGTCATTGGGAGGGGAATTAGATGGCTTTGATTGCCTCAGCTAATTAGGATTTGTGCCTCTGGGGCTAGTGAGAAGCTCCCTCCATAAGCAAATGGTAACATAAGAGGTGGGGGAAACACTCAAATCAAATTTGGATCTGCTGGCCATGGCTGTGAGAATGTATTTGAACTCTGGTTAAAAATAAATAAGTAAATAAAAGTAAAAATTTTAAATGGGGGCAGGGCACCCAGCTAAAACGAATGACTAAAAATATTTACAGGTGTTTTTCACAAGCCTCTTTCTGTTCGGAAGCCCAAGACATTTGTACCCACCTCCCCACCCCTGAGAGTCCCTGTTGCCTCCAAGCAAGAAGAAAGGAATGGATTTGAAGTGGACACCACCATCACTTCCCTTGCATTTACACAGCCAGCGGGTGTCTGCATTTGTCCCTTTACCTAATCTTTTATCTCCTTGCACATCTGTCTCCCCCACTAAACCCATAAGATCAACTAGGATGGGGATAGCTCTCATTTCCTTTAGTACCTGGCAAACAGATACCGCATTTCATTGAATCTAAGACACCATCAATTGTAAAATGCACCATCTTTGTTCCACTTGAGAAAGAAGAAATGGTGCTAATTAAACCATGCGATCCCATTAACTCTAGGACACATCCCAATTTCCAGGGTAAAATAGTGCATCTTAGAATTGCTGAGGTGTTATTGCCGTAGAGAGTAAAGGAATGGAATGTGGCTGGCAGTGAGGTAAAATACTTCATTGCCTTTATTTAGGTATAATGTTTTAGAGTTTATCTTTTATTGGTACCATATTGTAAGCTTTGACTATGTGAGATATTTTTGATTAAATTGATAAATAAATGTGATTAATTTCTTCTGCCTGGAGTCTTCTTTTCATCAGTGTTTCCTGCACATGAAAAAAAAATCATTAAGCTTTCAGTATCCAATATATCCAGTATACTATTATGGAAAAAAATGAGGTCAGTATCCTCGAACGGAGCCCTGTGGGACATAATCTTGTCTTGGTGACGGACAGGTGTCAGGCTACTCCCAGAGTATTGTCCACTTTGGCTTTTCATTTTAATAAATGTGGGGGCATTTGAGAGGGAAGTTAACTAAAGGAACAGTGACCGCGCCATGGTGGCCATATGTGGTAGGAAGAGGGGTTTCATTTTTTTGTACTTTCCTTATCGCCTGTTTTAGATGGTAATCTAAGAGTTAGAGACGCTGCCTTCATCTTTGTATTCCTCAGATGTGTAAGGAGATAAAAGATTAGGTAAAGGGACAAATGCAGACAGTGCTGGCTGTGCAAACACAAGGAAAGTGATGATGGTGTCCAATTCAAATCCATTCCTCTCTTCTTGCTTGCTGGCAGCAGGGACTATCAGAGGTGGGGAGGTGGGCACCAATGTCTTGGGTTTCCAAACTGAGAGAGGCTGGTGCAAAACACCTGTAAACAGCCTACTGTATTGCTTTTTACATAACAGGCCCTCAAAAAGGACCAATTAAATGGGATCTAATTCCTTTGAGAAACAGGCAGCCTAAGACTACAAGGATGAGAGGGTCGGGGGAGGGGAAGAGTGAAGTGGAAAGGAAAAACCCAAAGGCAGAAAGGCACAGGGTTCCCTACAGAGAATGGAGAGCCAGGAGGAAATGAGGGGAGTTGTTGGTGAGGTTAATAGAAACTGAAAGCCTCGGGGCTGGTGGGGAAGGAGGTGTTCAGAGCAAGGTAAGACAGGGAAGGGAACTGTAGCAATGGTCAGCGCCCATTCTGAGGTGGTGGGCCGGAGAGGCAGACCGTCAGCAGGACACGAACGAATTCCATGCAGCGAGTGAGGTGGGCGCGGGGCGCCATCAAGGTGCAAAGGAGCGAACACAACTCAGTTGCGCCCCCTCTGGGAAACTATGGCATAGCAAGGAGAAGGTCCACAGCCAAGCGTGACCTGCGGCTTACTGAGATGGTAACTTTCTGTAAATTACGTACATCTCTCAGTTTTCTGCTTCATTATCTGCAAAACATAAATAATCCCTATACCTTAGGGTGGCTGTGAGAACTAAATGAGATAGCATGTGTGAAAGTGTCCAGCACAGTGCCTGCCAAAAAAATAGATGTTCAAATCCTTTGGGGAAAAAGCCAGACCCTAAAGAAGTACCCTAACTCACTGAAAATGTTAATTAAGCATTTACATGCACCAGGCAGCATACAAGGCCCTGAGGAGGCAAAAATGTGTAAGACAGTCCGTTCCCTAGAGACACAGTTCAGTGGGAAGCACAAACAGGTAATCCTCTTCATGAAAATATGCTTTGATAACTGCTATCATAGAAGAAAAAACAAACTGGAACTTAGAAAACGCAGAGATTCATTTTGCTTTAAATGCCAGACAAGGTTTAATTAACTCAGGCTTGGGAGTTGAAGAAGGCTTCAAAGAAAATGAGACATTTAGATGGAGTGTAAAAAGATCAATAGGAATTGTCCAGAATTTTTTTCAAGTTAAAAAGAAGAGAAAGTTATTTGTAAGAACTGGAAAATTTCTAAATTCCATTTAAAATAAAAACCACTGTGGTTCTGATATACAGATAAAAAATAAGCACAAAGATGTTCAACATGATTAGCCATCAGCGAAATGAAAATTAGAACCACATTTATGAGAATAACTAAAATAAAAAAAAAATAATGACAACACCAAATGCTGACTAGGATGCAGAAACACTGGATCTCTCATACATTACTGGTGAGAATGTAAAATAGTACAGCAGCTTTGGAAAAGAGTTTGGTAGTTTCTTATAAAATTAAACATGTGCTTTCCATATGATACAATCCAGCAAATTGTTCTCTATTTTAGACATTTATCCCAGAGAAATGTAAACTTATGTTCCTGCAAAAACTTGTACCTGAATGTTCATAGCAGCTTTACTTGTAATAGTCAAACACTAGAATCATCCAAATGTCCTCCAACTGGCAAATGGTTAAACAAACTGTGGTCTATTCATACCATGGAATGAATAACTATGCAATAAAACGGAGTGAACTATTGATAAACACAAGAACTTAGATGACTGTGCAGAAAATTATGCTGAGAAAAAAAAAACCACCCTCAAAAGTTACATATTGTTTGATTCTATTTATATGACTTTTTAATGACAAAATTTTAGAAACGGAGGAAAGATTAGGGGTCACCAGAGGCTAGCAATGTGGAATGGGGTCCTTGTGGTAATGGAACTGCTCTGTATCTTGTGGTGGGGAATGCATGAACCTACGCAAGTGATAAAATGGGTATAAATAAATACACACAAATTAGTTACGTGTAAAATTGAGGAAATCTGAATAACTTGGTTTATTTAGATGGGGATCATATCAATATTGGATTGCATCAATGTCAATATTCTGGTTGTGACATTCTGCCATTGTTTTACAAAATATTACCATTAGATGAAACTGGTTAAAGTGTACAAGAGATTACTGTGCATTATTTCTTACAACTGTGTGTAAATCAACAATCATATTAAAAATTTCAACTAAAAGAACACTATAGTTTTGTATTATAAAGTACCTGAGGTTCCATTTAACCTAATTTATGAATACTTTTAAATTTTTTATTCAGTAAGGATATATTGAGCCCATAATTCCAATAACAGCTTGACATTTGCCATTAACAAATTCCTATCCTGTGTGAGCTTACCCCAGTGGGGCCAACCCTTCCTTCCTTTGGCCTCCACTGTGCATTGTATTCCATCTCTCTTATTGTGACGAGGCACTAATTGAAGTCTCTTTTCTTCAACTCCAAACATGTTCCTAAAAACACGGTTCTGCCACCTCCTGGGCACAAAACTTGTCCACATTCCCCAGCTTTCCTGGCAATTAAATATGATCATGTGACCAAGTTTTCAGCAGTGGAATGTGGGCAGAAGTGATGTCTGTCATTCCCTGTCCCTACCCATCAACTCCTCCGGAGCTTATTCTTAATCTTCCACGCTCTCTCTTCTGATTGGATACAAGGACCCAGCTGAGGACCCCATAGCCCTAGGAGAAAGTGAGCCAATGGTGGGAGAAGCCCAAACCTCTGAATGACAACACAGAAGGCCACTCACCATTAAGAAGTAAATTTATATTGTGTTAAGTCATAAGAATTTTGGGTGTTTTTATGCTACAGATCATAATGTAAATTACCCTTACTGATACACATGCTTATCTCCACACTAGACTTCAGGCTCTTTGAGAAAAACTGGGTTGTGTTTACCTTTATGTTCCTGGAATCTGCTACAATGCCTAGCCCAAAGGATCTGCTTCATAAATGTTTGTTGACAAGCATATTCCCATCAATGACAGACTTTGATCTCATCTGCTGTATCATTGCCTTTGACACACCTTTTGAGTGTGGCAGGAAAGCCTGGGATCTCATCCCCAAGTCGCAAGTCTCACGAGTGGTCTTGAGAAGGGGCAGTTGCATGGGCGAAGGTCAGAGTTACAACTTGGTTTTTTCATTTCCTACTCTTAAGCACGTATCTATTTTCTTTCATTTTTTAAGTTTAAAACATATTTAGTTTATCAGAACCTCACTGATTTGAATGTAATTTAAGCTTAAATTCAATGTTTCACTAAATTACTGTTTCTGTAAAAATTTCACAGCAAAAAGCTCTAGTGAGAACTCATATTTAGACATCTTCACTATTTTTTAGAAAATACCACAAGACACTCACTATTGCACTATGAAATTGTATAAATAATTAACACCAACCCTCACACAGCAAAATAAATGACCTAAATACTTTTCAAGATATATTATCCTTGTACTTTGTGGGTTGGCTTGCTTACTGGATAATTTGCAAAAAAAAATTGCTCATCAAAAATATGTCACCAGGTCATGTGGCTGAATTTATGACCGTGGAATTCTGAAGTTTTGCTTCAGTAAGAATCACACGTCTTCTTTGTACCTATCTAAATATACACATGCATCATATTTTCAAGTCCCAAGAGAAAAATCAGACTATCTTGCTTAATTTATACTTTTATGAACATAAACTTTTTCTTTTAAGCCAGTCTGTTTTGTGTTATTTAATATTTCCTTATAACAATATTTTAAACTATTTTGATTACTATGTATAGCTACACTATCACAGTATTTGGCAATTGAAAAGGACTGTAAAGATCATCTGGTTCAATGCTTTCATTTACAGGGAAAAAAACGCATCTCTGAGAGGTTGTGTGACTGTCAGAGCTCGCATCAAGTTGAGAATCCAAGCTCCTAACCCTGGCCAATGATGCTCTAGAATTCTTGAAGATGAATTTAATGTTGACTGTAAGATCTTATAAGCTAAAACATGAGTTTTGGAAAGAATAAACTATTAGATTTTATCCTTGTGGTGTGCATAAGAGATGAGTTGAATGACAGCTAGGTTATAGTTTCTTAATTTTTAATTCATCATTTATAAATTAAAATTTTACAGAGTTTTCTTTGGAGTTAGAATTTTTTCTGGTTCCAGATTTCTTTTTTAAGCCCCTGACAAGCATAGAACCCTCTTTAGAGTCTGTCATTATTTTTTTATGGCTTCAGTTTAATTCAAATTTAACTGTTTAATCCATGCGAAATTTATTTTCTTCTATACTATAATGTGAGAATCAAAATTTCTATTTTTCCACTTGACTAGCTATCTTTGTGCATTCCCCACTGAGTTGTGATGCTTCTTTACTACATATGATATTCTTTTAGATAATGAGTCTGTTTTCTAGGTATTTTTTCTATGCTGTTGAATATATTTTTATATCAGTATTAGCATCAGACAAGATAGACTAGGTAGTAATAAACAACCTCAAGATGTCAGCGGCTTGACAAAATACAAGTTTATTTCTCATTGAAGTTATATGCTCAGTGTGGGTCAGTAGGAGACTCTGCTCATCACAGCCACTCGGGACCCTGGCTGACAGAAGACCCACTCATGTGTGCTCCCAGGGTCAAGAAAGCCAGCCTGCTATCTGCCCAAATGCAAGTCACTTCTGCACTGTAACCTTCTTTCCTCAGTAAATTGTATAGATTTTTAAAATTATGGATTGCACAAATACCTTAGTAAAATTTTTCCTTTTAAAATAACTTTTAAATATTATCTCCTTTTAAAATAACTTAAATATTATCTATTCAGATTTTCTATTGTTTGAGTAGGTTTTGAGCATGTTCAGTTTTTCCCTCAAATAATCATCCATTTCATTTAGATTCAAATTATTAATATAAAATTGTACATAGTATGCTCACATAAGTAGTTATTATAACTTTTCTTTCTAATTTCACGTATTCATATTTTACCTAATTATCCATTAGATTTGTTAAGCATTTGTCTATCTTTTTGAATTTCTTAAAAATTAAAGTGGATTTACTTTCCAATCACACATTTTACTTTCTAATTCACTAATTCCTGCAATTAGTTTTATTGTTTTCATCTTTTTGCCTCCCTTGTAGGGGTTTCTTTCTTTTCTTCCAACTGTTCAGTTAATAATTAAATGATTTACATTCTCTCTCTTTTAGTAAGTAACATTTCTTAGTATATCTTTAAATATGCTATACATTTTGATATATGATATTTTCATATTTGTATGTTTAAAGTAATCTACCACTGCATTGTTGGTAGATGTTAACCAAGTTTTAGGAGACCATTTTTAGCTCTTAAGGGCCTGAACATTTCTATTTAAATTTATTTGTTTAAAAGACAGGGTCTTGCTGTGTTGCCCAGGCTGGTTTCAAACTCCTAGCCTCAATTGATCCTCTGGAGCTAGGATCACAGGTCCAAGCTTCATGTTAAATAAATTTTTTTGCTTCCTATACTATGGTGAGAGAATTTTACCTATATAACCTTGCAAATTATAGTTTCCAAATTCTGTAAAATTTTACTAAGGGCACATGTGCACACCCATGTATGTGCTGGGTGTGTGTGTGCGTGTTTCTCTATGTCTGGACTTGATCTTTTCCTGGTAACAAAATATGTTCCGGAATTTCAGGATGCATCAGCCCACCATTCAATTCAGGATGATTAGAGACTGGAAATGATAACATATACGAAAACGAAGCTGCTTGTTTGTTGGCCAACGTAGAAGACATGTCATAAACAACAGGTGATAGCTATCCAGTTATCTGCCCCTACAACTACATCCAAGAAGCTGGCTGATAAGTCAATGTGTCCTCCATCCTGCTTGCCAGCCAGCCACGCTGTTCAGGTTCAAATGCATATGTGGGCTACAGCTGGGTTTTTCAAACCAGCGCCTCCAACCACAGATGGCAAGCCCTTCCTACTTTGGACTCTGCCGCATGGTTAAGTGTTAGCTTTAATTTTCAGGAATGTTCAAGCCTTCTCATATTCATTCCCTTTAATAGACTTTTAATTGTGATCAATTACTTCTAATTTTAAAATATATACATTTTGTCCCACTTTCCCATGCTTTTTAAATCGTCAATCAACAATTGTTTTCTTCTGTAGCTCTCCCTGTCTCTGTACATTTCAGTCCCCCATGAGACATTTTGGAAGTTTCCAAGAGCCTGTATTTTCCAAAAGATGTTGTCCCTGGATATTTTCATGGGAAGTTGGGAAAGGTTATTAGGGACTTGTCACCATCTTACTATAGAACATGTGTGGGTTTTTTAAATAGAAAATATGGAACAAGTACAATATCGTGTGCAGATTGTGTTCCTGTAGTTGCACTTCCAAATTCTCACAGCTAAGAGGAGTAATTACACAAATAAACAAAATATGCCCAGGGCTTATCACATCATCAGAAACACTGTTTAGCCTTTAAATAATGTTTGACATTCTTTCTTAGTAAAATTCAGAACCTGGGATGAAATGAGCCAGTGTAAACCTCAATATTAAAGATGATAACCAAATGTTCATGAGAATTCCAGCTCTTACTCTGTAGAGTTACTGAAGGATATCTAGCATTAATAATTTTAATTATTGGTTATATAAAAACTTAAAAAGCAACTGCTAAATTCTCTGCATGCTTAAATAGCCTTTATTTTGAATATTAAACCAATCTTAATTCTCATGGAAATTATTAAATTGCTACAAGATGTTAGTTCTATCTGTTAAAAATCATATTCAAGTGGTATTATCTGAGATATTTTTAACACATAAATGTTTGAATAACCATAACTAATATACACACAACTAAAGAAAAGTAGGAATATTTCACAAAACATGTGCCTATAATTTTCAAAACTTAGTAGAGGTGTGGGGATCACACACTTTAAAATTGATAAAAATAAAAAAATAAAAATCTTCTCCAAAGACCACAAGATAGCAGCACTTTTTCCCACCATAGCTCCTAGATGGGCCTAACTCTCACATCTAGAAAGGATAATAGAAAATAAAAGAAAGGTGACATGGACCATGAAAATTTATACTAGACTACAATTCACAAAATGTAAAAGTCTCAAAAGGATATTGATGCAAAACAACATGCTCAAAATCTTTCTCTTTTTTGGTAATATTTTGTGTCTTATGTTTTAATCACAAAGCTTCCTTCAACACCTGCCACATGCAAAGCATTGGCTGTGGTCGATATAAACATTGGTAAGACCTTGTTTCTGCTCTTAAGGATCCACTCTTTAGCACTGGAAGTAGACACAAACATAAACAATTCCAAACAAAGCTGCTTAAGACACATGTTTTAATAGGGAAACCTTAGAATTTCTATGAAACTGAAGGAAAAGGAGAGAGAAATTCTACCTCCAAGGACCTGAGAAAGAAATTATGGTTTAAATTAGGGCTTGGAGGTGAAGGAGGTCTTTAGATGGCACACAACTTTGTGCCAATATCATCAATTATCAAATGCGTCTACCAAGCCCAGGACACAAGGCTGCAAAGAACATCAATATGGCAAAGCAGTGGTCCTGGATTTGGGGCCAACCAGTGTACCACATTGTTCAATCCAGTGGCCACGCCCTTGCCCAGAAAACGTGCAGTTCATGTTGACTCTGCTTTATCCAGCATTTCCAAGAAAACCAAAGGCACTGTTGGCCTCCAGGGAATAGGGTCAGCTTTACAGAAAACTATGCATATAGGAGAAGCTCTCTCTCTACAGGGAGAACCATTCTAACAATAGCCAGACCTTCCTCCCCTTCAAAGACAAACGATTACTCTGTTCATTTTCTATATAGGATAAAATGCCGTACAGATCAAATGCTTTACAGATCAAATGACATCAAGCATGTGTGAGAGCTTTTCAAACCATAAAATCCCACATAAATGTCAGGTGCTGATATTACCATAATAATCCTGAGTGAAAAGAAACACAGTAAGAAGTGACATAGGGAGGTGCTTTCTCACCTGCACCCTGAGCTTGAATTTGATTCGTGGGGTCCAGGGAAGAAGAATTATCTTAATAACCCCATGTCTTTCCATCTCCCTACCATCTTCTCAAAGATCCCTACATATACTGAAAGTAGTAGGTGGGGTCTTTAACCCCTTAGAAAATTTGTGAATTTTGCACTAAGAGAGTGTTTCTCAAACTTTAATAGTTCACATACTGACTTCATGATTTTTGCTATAGCCTCATAGAAGGTATAACATTATTGATTTAATTTTCTTTACATTGACTCCCTTTTCTAAAACATGTACTTATTTAAAAATGAAATTTTACATTTCCACCATACATAGAAAAGTAGTACAACTGGTCATAAATATAAGGTAGCCATACCAGCATATACAATGAAAACAAAAAAAAAGGTCATAAAAGTCCCATGAGATAAGATTGTTTAGTAAAGGCTGTGCGAATGCAGCCACAAGGAGAGCCCCAGTGAAACCAGCCAAGTGGTCACCTAGCTAACACAGAATCATGAGAAATAATAAATTGTTGTTGAAGCTGAATCGTTCAATGACAGGTCTCTCGCACCTTTATGTGCATACAGATCAGCTGGAAATCTTGTTAGAAGGCAGATCTTGATTCCTTAGGTCTGGATGGGGCCTGAGATTCTGCTGTTCTTACCAGGTCCAAAGTCCTGTCAATGCTGTTGGCCTACGGACTACATTCTGAGTGGCAAAATTTTACAGCACATAATATTTTTCATTCATTACTTTTTCGTTATTGTATTAGATTGCTA
>CM052445.1:40782564-40800529 GCA_028533085.1 Varecia variegata | reverse complement strand
GAGAATTGAATTCCCAACACAAGGAGAGCACCCGCCTCTGCTCATTAAGAGAGGGTGTGAGTGGCCTGCACAACGTCACATTCTGTCCCTCTTCATCTGCGGCACTAAACCGATACTCTGTCCCTAGAGTGCTCCTGAGGCAGCCTGCGTCTTTTCATTCAAGGACTGCAGGTGCTGGAACATTCCCCCAGCTGAAATCTATCTAAGCCACAGCCCCGTTGTATCCAGGGAAGGAAACAAAAGGCATCTCCTGCCCGTGCTTTTCTCTCGGGCCGATAATAAATAATAATACATGGTATTGACGTAGCACCTTTCTCAAAGGAGTGCAAAGTGCTTTCCAGACATTACCTCACAACATCCTTGTGATTCTAACCTGAGAAGTGGCTTCTAAAAGTACGGCTCTACTCAATCACCACAAAAAATCTAGAAACCAATGGGTAATATATATTCTTTTAAGGATAAAAGTGGGACTACTTAAATACCACTGAGGAGCTTTTTATTTTTATTTTTTTCAGAGTGCTTAGGTAATACAAGCAATAAGCATTTTTGACTGGACGATTACGTACACTTTGGACATCACATGTGCCAGTATGAGAGAGAAAAAAAGATGAATGTGCTCGCACAGCCATGCACTTTGGAAAGGTAGCCAACAGGCTACATACTTCCCATCTAGCCTTTCAGGCATTTAAAAGAGTTCCTACAGAAATACTGCAGCCACAGGACAGCCGCCGCGATGAAAATGGAAGAATGTGTTAGCCACAAAATCACTGCCGCTTCACAGCACCTGCGTTGACTCTTTTCCTTACCCCCGTGCTTTGGGAAATACACACTTTCACAGTGAGGTCCTGAGACCATCATTTCACCTCCTGATTTCTTTTCAAGTCTCTCTAGAGGTGAGGCTTTATTCGTTTGAAGATGAATAAAATTCTCTCAAGGGGAGCAGCCGTACCTCCTCCAGGCCAGCCACGGTAAACAGCCTGAGTTCTGGAGTTGCACAAACCCAGGTTCAAATCTCAATTGTTACTTACAAACTGTGTGACGGACAAGTCGTTTTACTCTTCTAAGTCTTCATTTCTCATCAATAAAATAGAAATGCTAATGATGCCTACAGCATGGGGATAGAAAGAGTATTAACCAAAACCACGTATTTAAAGAACTCAGTGTCATTCCTGGCATATGATCATGTCTTTGAAGAACATACAATAATTATGCAATAGTAATCACAATTATGACTATTCCCAGTTTTATCCATTATACTAGAAAGTTGTGGAATAACAAAGCAGAAGAATACTGCAAGAGAAATAGGAGTCCTCAAACTCTAAACTTCACAGACCCATATCCCAAAATAAGAAGCATCACTTGGGCCCACATCCCCCGTGACAGCAAAGAATATTTTGTTTTGTAACATGCTGCAAAAATCTTCTCAGCACTCTTCCACTGGAGTTTTATATACGGCAATGCTCTCTAACACACAGTTTAGAGAATTAGAAGTGATAACTGCAATTTTGGCAAAATTTTATTTTAAAATAAAATTATGGAGAAAAATAGCTGAACTCCCTATATTAGTTTACAATGAGAACCCCTTCTTAATTACTGATGCTGATTAACTTGAGTTCTCATTTATTCTGATAGGCTGAGCAAGGTTTTTGTTTTTCTTTTATTTCAGGGTTATACTTGTTCTAAATAATGGAAAGTTGTCTGTGTAATGATACATACATATCTGAGTTAGGAACTATTATTTTCTCTGTCTTGAAAACCCTTGATGGTATTTACATTCTAAATTAAACTGAACACTGTATATTGATTTTAATATGTTAAGATGAAATCCAATTTCATGAGTACTGATAACATCACAGAGCATGTAGGATCAATGTGTTTGCTGATTTCCTGCTTACTACCAATATCTCCCCAAGGGTTTGATACACGATTTACAAGAATATTGTTTCTGAAGATGTGCGCATAAATATGCTATCAAATAAGCTACAATGCATTGCACATTAGGCAATGAATGATTTGTTTGCTGCATTTTAATCAGCCTTGCATAAATGCTGACATATTCTTTGGAGAGTTCTCTGTAGTTGGTCCACCTAGCAAAGCTCAATTCCTATCTCTGGGAGCAGAGCTGGTAGGAGGGTCTTCCTGTGGCTGCTCTTAGAATTTAACCTCCCCCAAAAGCAGGAAGTACATTTCAGGTAAAATAGAGCTATAGGTGCTCAGAATACAACTGCAGAGATGGCAGAAGGCCTGATGGCCATTTAGGTACCAGTAAGTACAATCATGCACCATATAACGACATTTTGGTCAACAAGAGACCACATATGCTGTGGTGGTCCTCTAAGATCATGATGGAGCTGAAAATTTTCTATTGCCTTGTGATATCTTAATCATGACCCCATGTAGGCCTAGGCTAATGTGTATGTTTGTATCTTAGTTTTTAACAAAAAAGTTTAAAAATTAAAAAAAAAAAGAATTTTAAAATAGAGAAAAGCACATAGAATAAGGATATAAAGAAAGAAAATATTTTTGTACAGTTGCACATTTGTGTTTTAAGCTAAGTGTTATTACAAAAGAGTAAAAAATTTTAAAAAATTAAGTTTATAAAATAAAAAAGTTATAGTAAGCTGAGATTAATTTATTATTGAAGAAATTTTTTAATAAATTTAGTGTAGCCTAAGTGTTCAGTGTTTATAAAGTCTACGATGGTGTACACTGATGTCCTAGGCCTTCATATTCACTCTCCACTTACTTACTGACTCACCCAGAGCAACTTCCAGTCCTTTAAGCTCCATTCATAGTAAGTACCTTATACAAGTGTACCATTTTTTAATCTTTAATACAGTAACTGTATATTTACTGTACCTTTTCTATGTTTAGATATATAAATACTGAACATTGTGTTACAATTGCCTACAGTATTCAGAATAGTACCATGATGTACAAGTTTATAGCCTAGGAGCAATAGTCTATACCACATAGCCTAGGTGTGTAGTAGGCTATACCATCTAGGTTTGTGTAAGTACACTCTATGAAGTTCACATAATGATGAAATCACCTAACAATGCATTTCTCAGAATGTATCCCTTTTGTCAAGTGATACACAACTGTAAATGTGTGTGTGTGTGTGTGTGTGTGCATGCGCACGAGCATTGATCTAGTGTCACACAGTCTTCCTTTGACAATGGAAGAGGCACTGTAATGCAGTTTGGGCTTGGAGTTGAGTAGCTCTGGAGTCAAGTCCAGGTTATGTCATTTATCAGCTGGGTGATTTGGGGCAAATTACTTAACCTAGCTGTGACTCTATGCCTTCATCTGAAAAATGGGAAGAATAATAAGTACCTCATAGAATTGTGAAGATTTAATGAGACAATACACATAAAGCTGTCCCCACAGAACTTGGCATTGAGGAAGAGCTCAATAAATGGTAGCTATTATTATTAGATAAAACTCTTATACCAGTCATTCAAACACAATTTTGATTGAATTATCCATTATGATGAAGACACTGTATAGACACTTAGCAGAATGCAAATATTAATACAATACATTTCCTGCTTTGGAGGGGCTTACATTCTAGTTGGGTAGATGGATGCATAAATAACTGTAAGGGATAATAAAACATGATGATGTCTAATTTCTAAAAGAGAGTCTTAATAAAGAGCTATGGGAGTCCACAAAGTAAACAGATTACTTCCTGCTGAGAAGATCAGGGAAGCCCTCTTAAAAAGAATGCCATTGATTTTTGACTCTTGAAGAATGAATGAATTTTGATGTGTAGAGAGTTGAATGTGCAGAGGAATAAAGGTATAGAAACAAGAATAGGAGACAGAGATGACTAGCAGTACTGGTTGTTGGGAGGTGTATGTAGCAATCTCATGGAAAAGAAGTTTGGAGAATAGGTTGGAGGAAGACAATTGAGGGCACTGAAGGCCAAGCTCAGAGCACTGAAGGCCAACCTTAAGAGACTGGTCTTTATTTGGTATGAAATGGGAGTCTGGCTGCAGCATCCATGCCCTTGACCACTAATCACACAGTCTGCTGCTCCAGAAGATGAGAGCAGAGAGAGA
Organism: Varecia variegata; assembly: GCA_028533085.1. Taxonomy (NCBI): domain Eukaryota; kingdom Metazoa; phylum Chordata; class Mammalia; order Primates; family Lemuridae; genus Varecia; species Varecia variegata. The sequence goes on along the minus strand of CM052445.1, from coordinate 40,796,465 downwards.
GGCCCAGGGAGGAGGCCACACCAGAGGGCAGCTGAGACTGAAGGGCCTGAAGTAATGTGACTAAGGGAGAACCATGGTGCAGGGAAACGACCATGAGGACCATGACACAGTCGCATTGACAGGACTAAGAAACCAGTTTCATTTCACATAATGAGAAAATGAGAAAGAGGATTCAAATGTGGCCCACTCTGTCTCTAGAAGGAAGACAGTTAAGGGGATTCCTCTGCGAAAGCAGGACAGCAGGGAGTGATCCAAAGAATGAATGCTGTCATCTGGAAGACTCTCAGGTGATGGATAAACTAATACGTGTGCAGTATTAGTTTATCCATCAACAAAAGTAAAGATTTGTAGGGTTATTTTAGAGTAAATAAAATATATAATGCTCCTAGAAGTGGCTGCAACACAGGAGGCACTCAGTAAACATTCACTTCCTTTCCTGCTGAGAAGGTCAGTGAGCATGGATGAGAGGAGGGCAGGATGAAGGGTGGAGGAGGAAGATGCTGCCACAGAGAGTTAACCTCTCCTGCTCTGGCCAAAGTTTCTCTGTTTTCAGAAACTCCACAGGGGACTTGCAGGGAAGGTGGAAGTTGAGAAGCAGAGACTGAAGTTGGAGTTGGCCTAAGGCAATCCTGGACTCCCATTTGCGTGGTCAGGGTGAGTAGAGAAAGAGAGAGAAGGGAAGATGGTTGGAGAGAAAAGGAAGCTTCCTTGGCCCTGTGGTGGAGCTGACATTCTGACATTGGGACTCACAGTGAAGGCATGTTAAATAAGAGAATGATGCCTGTGTGCAGAGTTCCTTTACAAATAACCAGCCAGCACCTGGGAAATGTCTTTGGCCACATGCTACAAAGTGACTTAGTGACTAGTCTGGACTCTGAACTTGAAATTTAGATAATGGCTGATGGATCTTAAACCTTTAAGGAAGCTCTGGAGCCTCATTCCACGAGGAGAGGGGGAGTCCTTCCTTAATACACTTTGCTGCTGCTGAACCAGGTGCCATTTTAATTACTGGATTCAGGAAGGGCCAAAGCAGGCATCAGGAAGAAGTATCACAGAACTGATGAGATTAGATCAGTTCTACAGTTGGATTCCCAGGGAAATGAGAAAACCTTCAAAAGATCTGAACCTACAAACTATTCCTCAGATTGCTGAATTGGCCCATCTATGCAGATAAGAGAACAAAAGAAATGGCTGCTCAAAAAAAGGGAATGTTATGAACTTTCTAAAAAAAAAAAAAAAAAAGGGAAAAAATCCCTTAGAGAAAAAGCTGGATAAAGCTTATAGGGAATCCTTTACCTACTAAATAAAAGGGTCACCTCAGAAACATTAAGCAAGGCTTCAGTATGAAGCATCGGAGAGACTAAACAGAATTTTTTAAATGCCTAAAACAGTGGGCCTGAGCTACCTCAGATTATAAAGCAGCAGAAATGTTGTTCAGCAACCAGCTCACACTCCTCTTCTGGATGAAGCCTTCATCTCCAGACCTAGCCTCTGCCCTATAAATATCAATGGTTGGACCTCATTCTAGGGCCCACACCTCTTTACTCTTGGTTGTTTCTTCCTGGTCAACCTGGATTATGTAGACATGCTTCGTCTTTAGATCTGAAACTCTCGTGATTTGAACCAGCCACCACAGACCTCGAGGCCATGTGTCTGTAGCTGATGACTCTAGCTCACCAGTACAAGAGCAGTTCTCAAAGTACGGTCCGTGGAGCCCAGGTCCCTGAGACACATTCCTGGTACTCAAAAGATCTTCCCTTTTCCAACTAGGTGTTGATATGAAGGAAGATTTTCTTTATACACTTCAATCAATATACACTTGGGAGGCCAAGGGGGGAGGATCATTTGAGGCCAGAAGTTTGAGACCAGCCTGGGCAACAGCGAGACCTCATCTCTACAAAAAATAAAAAAATTAGCTGGGCATGGTGGCATGCACCTATAATCCCAGCTATTCAGGAGGCAAGGGGAACCCTTGAGCCCAGAAGTCTGAGGTTGCAGTAAGCTATGATGACACCACTGCACTCTAGCCCAGGCAACAGAGTAAGACCTTGTCAAAAATAAATAAAGAAATACACTAACTAACTACAAGGACATCTTGCAATACATTGAATGCTGGCATACATATGGAAATACAATAGTCTTTTGTAAAGCCAGACATTTTTAAAATATTGGCAAAAAAGTAAACAACAATATTCTTCACAATTTTTTTTGTTTTGGAAAATACAGTTTTTTTTTAAATATCATTTGTAGTAGCATATAATGAATTCATTATATTATATTTAAGTCAATTAAATATATTTTAAAATTTCTCAATTTTAATTGAAAATATCATCAATAGAAATAACCCATCTAAAAAAAATAACAAAGCAAAAGCTCTTTGGAGGTCCTCATTGATTCTTGAGGGAGTGTAAAAGGATCTTCAAAAAATTTGAGATCTGCTGTTCTAGAAGGATGGCATCTATTTTGTATTCCATGTAGGCTAAGATTTCATCTTGACTAAGGGGTTAAGATTCTTTAGACACTTACATTACAAAAACTGCCATCCGGGGATTGTGGGGACATTCTCACTCTGGTAATCCGATTTCCAAACTGATTGTCCTTTGGCAAATAAATACAATGCTGTTCTCTATATTCTTCAGAACTATTATAAAGAAATTAAAATATAACCACAATTCACAGAAACTGCAATAAATCTCAGCTTCTAACCACCGCTGGAATTACTTTCAGCCACCTGGCTAACCAGACATCTAGTCTTATCTAATCGAGTTTATTTCATGGTGTTAATAGCTGCGGTGCAAGTGTTAACTACCAAGCTAACACAGGATTGCTTCTTAGAGCAGTGATTCTCCAGGTGCCCATTCTTGAGCTCCACCCTAGATCTCCTGATGTAGAATCCCCAGTCTGAATCTAGGAAACCTGCATTTTTTATAAGGACCCCAAGTGATAGGATGTGCAGCTAAGTTTGAAAACTAAGAGTATTTTGCCTCAGCAGAGCTCCCAAATGTACCTGCCCTAATTCATCTTTTTTTTCTTACAAAGCAACAGCCTTTACAAACCTTTCATGACTCAGATACACTCTTACTTCCAGTTTTCCATTCTTACTATTTCATTTAAGCTTCTGAAATATTTTTAAATATCAGAGGCAGTTGTTTTGCCCCAGTTTTTACTAATTCTCCATTGGATTCCATGTCTCCCAGTGAAAGACAATCTTTGCATGTTTTTTATAAAAGAGAACATTTTGTCACAAAACAACCATAATTAAACACAGTTAAGTACCAAAATATCATCAATAGGATAATCAGGGTTGTGGTCATCACCATAAACAAGGAAAGGAGGTAGGTGAAGTTGCAGCTCTATCAGAGCTGGAAGCAGTAACCAGGGTGGGTGGGAAGAGCTGGGTCAATGAATATTCACTTTCAAATGCTTCCCCGGACATCCCTGGTGGCTTGTCCTGGGATCTCCCTTCCCTTTGGGGAGGAAAGGGGAGACAGATTCATATTAGACTTTGGATGTGGACTGTTTCCAGAATGAACTCTGGCTCCCTTGCATTCTGAGACTTAAGATTAGACTGGAGACCATACTGGGTGTTTTCCTTTCTTTCTTTGTTGCTTTCTTTTTTTTTTTGTTTTGCTTTTGTTTTTTATAGTAGACAGGTCCTTATGAGAGACATAGAGTGGAGCAAAGCAGAGCAAGCACACATAAATGTGCAGGGGTAGATGAGTTAGCTTCAGAAGCCTGGGTATGATGGTGGTAATAAAGGCCTTTGATTTGTTCTAAATTATTTATACTTGGCTCATTTTTTAAGTAGGCATCTAATTTATAATAGAAACAGAGACTCGAGAAGGAGGCCATCCATTCCTCTCTCCCTGTCAGCGCTGGGTTGCTTCCTGCAGAACATTTTGGAGTGCTCCGTCTTGCAGACACTCTGTCTAAGTCTGTTCCACAGGAGCCTAATGCAGGAGTGGTGCTTGAGCAACGTGCAGAGCCGCGAGAGCAGCAGCAGCAGTATTAAGAGCCCAAGTAGGCAGAATCCCAAAGATGGGGCTTTACCGCTCCTCTGAAAGACAACTGCCCATTTGTATTGACTTGCTCTGGGAAAGTATTTCCTGAGACCCTTTCTAAAGTTTCCCCTCGCTTCTCTTTATGCCATTACTAGTAGTTAGGGCTTTTGGCTGTCGTTGATGGAGAGGTGGGGATGCCATCATTTCTAAGTGCTCCTGGAAAGTGCTGACTTGGCGACCCCGGAGAAGAAGGGTTTTAGATTATCCCCAGAAGAGGCAAAACCTAAGCAATGGCGGCCAGAGTTTTCCACAATGGGTTGCCAACAGGTTTCCAGCTTGCTCTGTAAAGCTTAATTCTTGACTTTTAGATTTAGGGCCAGGAGAGGTGATTTGAATTGGAAGGTGTGATGGTCCAGCTAGACAAGCCCAAATTAATTTCTCATGAACCAAAGAACAGCCAGACATAATTATCTTGATTGCTTGATGCCTTATTTAACTTCTCCTAGCAACTCTACTGACCGCTCCCAAATACTCATTTGATTTTCGAAAATACCATCAGGTTAAGGTTTGATGTTTTTAACTTTTTCAATTAGAGCTAAAATGTATGAGCATGAATTGGGGAGATGCCTTTAGTAAGAAACCAAAAAATAATTTATAGAAAAAATCCTTTAAGATGTATCGTATCTATCCTTCCTCCCTTCTCACATCCCACATCCCTGAGGGGAAATGGGATAGAGCTAGCTACTGAAGTCTATTCAAGATTTATTACAAAAAAAATCTTTGAGACAAAGAAGAGCTGAACATCATAGGAATTGTTATCTACTCATATTGAATTCCATTGAAAACTGCCTCTTGGAAAATTCTGATTCTTCAGTTCTATTCCAATCTCTCCACAACTTGAAACAAGCTTCCTGCTAGAAATAATAGTATTACGTTAAAAGTATAAATAATTATTAAAAATATATAGTCTTAGAAACCATTAAATTAGTTCCTTAAGCAGGTTTATTACTTTTCTGCACACTTTCATGAAAATTTATCTTCTACCAATTTGACGTAAAATAGCCAAGATCAGATTTATTCATCTTATCAATACCATTATTTTGTACTGTCAGATATTGAGAATATTATCTGGGTAGCAGGTACAGTTCTTCAAAAAACAGACTCTCCCCTCCTCCCTCCCACCAAATTACCAATGCTGAGCAATTATTTTGTTTGTTGAAAAATAAACTTAGTCTTATATCAAAGGCCCTGCCGCACCTATAGTGATTTAGATTTCAAATGTGGCTAATTTATAAAACAACCACATTTCACTGTTCACAGCAGGAATCAGGTGCTTAATACAAACTCCATTCAGAACACAGTTTCTTTTCTTGGGCCTTTTGCTTTCAGAAAAACCTCTGCTAATACTAAGAAATGTTTCCTTTCTTTTAGCCTCCGAGAACTCAATCACAGAGGCTTAGTAGAACAACATTTTGACTCCATATCGGAGAACCACAGACTTGGCCAGAATACAGCCACCTGCATTTTGTTTGGCTGAGAGAGCTCTCAGAGACTGACAAGTGGTGCAGTTTATGAACACTCCAGATTTTCCACCCCGTAAACCTACAAGAATAGCAAACCAGGCCCAGGAGACGTTAATGGAAAGCAAGAGTAAGAGAGAGAAAGAGTGTGCACAGTGTAATCTTCTATAGGACATTTGTCTCATGAGTGAAACAAGATGGTAGGCAGAGTGCATGCTCAAAGAAGGAAAGAAAGGGGAAGCTGGGAGTTTTCTAAAATAATTTTAGCAGAGAGAGAGTCACAGCCAGAGAGACTGAAAGATGGGGACAGGAAAGGGTTTGAGAGGAAGAAAGCGAGGAAAATAGGAGGACATAACTGGGTGATTTAGCCATGTTAATCACGTAGCTCTGGGACTTTTTTTCTTTTTTCTTTTTCTTTCTTTTTTTTTTTTTTTTTTTGAGACAGGGTTTCACATCACCCAGACTGGAGTGCAGTGGTCCGATCATAGCTCACTGCAGCCTTGAGCTCCTGGGCTCAGGCAAACCCTCTTGCCTCACTCTCCTGAGTAGCTGGGACTACCCATCAACACCACCACACCTGACTAATTTTTTCTAGAGGTTATTGTAGTTTTATCTCCTTTTCTTGGTTCTTTCTTTTCAATTAGGGTGGGTTTTTTTCCTATCCAAAATCTTATGTCTGTCTTGACAACTTTTTCTTTCATTACTCAATTAGCACGTGAGTTAGACTTTTCTCACTGAATCCATCACCCATCTGGGGCCAGACACATGACCTCCTATATCTGAAACAGTTCAGAAACACAATTCCATTTTATTAAATTTTCCATGAAGAAATTACTTTCCATATTTATATTCATTCCTACATAAAAGTTTGGAACCTAGTGTTTCTCTAAAGAAGGAGAAGGATGAAGAGAAGGAGGATGAGGAGGATGAGAAGAAAGAAAAGAAGTAGAAACCAATATTTGTAGGATTTCACCCTAAGTGTTAATGTCATTTCAACGAATGGGCTGACAGCTCATGAAGAACGATCATGCAAAAGTACCTGGGTTCAGATTGAGCTGTCAGCTTCAGAAAACACAAGAACCAGGGCAGTATACAGAAATTTTGGTGAGGAGCACACAAACAATGATTCTGCTCCACCCATCTTTACTCATTTATCACTCTGTTCAAGGAAAAAATCCCCAAAAGATGAAGTATGGCCCAGTTTGAGCCACGGACTTGCCCTTTGGCCAAGGGGCAGGAATGGAACATGGGGCACAAGGGCACTATGATTTACAGTTCCACCAGGACTACAGAGAAGAAGAAAAGAGAGAGAGAATATGAGACAATAAATGCTGAGCTGCCAAAATTCACAAATCTCTACTTTATCACTCAAAAGACTTTCAGCTCTGAACTCAACTTGTCTGTCTCTGTCTCCTTAAAAAAATAAACTGATTTATTTATTTTCCAACCAACTCCAAGTGGGATCTAAGATATCTAAAATACGCTGGGACTCTTATCTACCTAGTTATAGCTTATGCCTGAGATTACATACGCTTTTGGCAGCCACTTTACATTATATGTTTATATGAATGCAAAGTCAGCTGAAACCACTAAGTCTTTTTCACATGAATTGTATTTAAGTCAAGATTTACTAAACATACACTAACTTAATGTGTACAGCTGATTTTTTAACTTAAATGTAGAATTTCACATTTATATCTATTGAGTCATTAATTTCAATCTACCAGAACCTTTTCAAAATCTCAATTCTGTCATCCAATAATTTGGCCACTTCTCCAAGCGTGGAGCCATCATGTGCAGATTTATAAGCTTCTGTAGCAAGTGGTGGTTTAAGAGGGCTAGGAAGCCATACAGCCTTTATTTGCATCCACACTTCACCACTTACTAGCTTTGCAAACTTGGAAAAATTCCTTAGTCCTTCTGGGTCTCAGTTTTCCCATTTATAAATTAGGAATAATACTACCTGCCTTGTAGGTCTTTTTTTTTTTTTTGAGAAGGTTAAATGAATTTACACGTTAAAAGCTACTAGCATTCAGTGATTGTTAATCAATATATTATCCATGTCAGAGATGAAAATGTACAGTATAGAATCCTGGCAGAGCCCTTCCTTCCATATGAACACTATCTGCATATCACTAAAAATTATCAACATATCTCTTCCACTTTGTCAACCCAAATCTAAAAATAATATTAATATTTAGCTGTGTTCTCCCATAGCATTTTAATAGGATGCCACTCTGTGTACCCTATTCCATTGCATCCAGAGCAAACTGTCCAATGGCTGCTTGTAGGATCAAGTGTATTGGACACAAAATTATTTTTTTTTATAATTTAAAGAGATTTATTCTGAGCCAAATTTGAGGATCATGACCCAGAGCTACACCCAAGAGGCCTTGAGCAAGTGGACTCCTGGACACAAAATTAGAAGACTCTGCTTCCAGTCCTTGCCCTTCGACTCTTAGCTGAGTGACCATAGGCCAGTCGTTTAACCTCTCTGCATCTCATTTTCCTCAGCTGAAAAAAGTGAACAGTTGGATCAGAGTTGACTTCCTTAAAAGTCCTTTAAATCCTCCTAAAACTCCTTCATGTCTAACTCTAAACCACAATACTCTAAAATTTCTGGAGCTATGTGTTCCTGAGCAGTAGCACTGCCTGGTGTTCTGTGGGGGTTTGCCATTGCATGGTGCAGCTTTGTGGGCCACTGTCTCCATCTGGGCATTGTGACAGAGTGGTTCTCAGTAAGGAATGTATACTGTCCCCACAGCACTTAGAGCAGTGAGACCCAAGTGTGTTTGCAAACCCCTCACATGGAAATCAGATTCTTAAACTCTGCCCCAGATTTGCTGAATCAGTATTTCTGGGGATGGGACCCAGGAATTTGTAATTTAATAAACTCCCCAGGTGATTGTCACACACAACAAAGTTTGAGAACTACTAACCTACACAGGGCTATATATCCTACAGGGAATTCACAGATGCTCGTTGGATGAATTCATTCTCTGCTCATGAAGAGGAAACCTGCCATATATGTTGTTAGGAATTGAATACAGTAGTCACCTTTATCTTTCGTCTGCTCGCTTGCACAGAGCCACACCAAGCTGATAATGCACAAGTACCCATTCTCTCCTCCAACGCCTCATCTGTGATATCTTCTGCAGCGGCACTCAAACCACAGAATCTACTCTTATAAATTAGTGCTGGAAGACACTCTCAAAAATAGTCAGAGATGAACTTACCCATCAGGGATTTCCTAAGTCACTTCTACATTAGAAAATAGATTATCCTTTTCCCTCTGGCTCTTGATGATACATTAGAGACCCCACAACTAAAGCAAGGCTATTCTTCCAAAACCTCAGCCAAAGCACTCACAGGGCACCACACAGCAGTGAGTCTCCAACATACTGTACATGAAAGTAAGACCTCCAGGGAAGGATGGAGGGTGTGAAAGACGATGCCTCTCCTAGCAGAGAGTCGTTTGTCCAGCAGGCAAACCGCGACAACCCTACAATAGCATCATCAAAAGCTATGAGTTTTAAAAGTGGTACTGCTTACTCCTGCCCTCTTTCCCCCACTCTGATTATCGTTATCCTGCTTTTACAATCCACACTGGCATATGAAGGAATGTGAAGTATGCTAGTAAATAGCCTTCTGATGCTACGAATACTAAGCACTACTGTTCTTTTGAGTCTGTTTTGCAGAGAGATGTCATATTTTTAGAGCTCTTAAAATGACTTCCATCCACACTGAATTCCGTTTAAAAATTAGCTTAGTAAAATTTTGCGAGCCTCTCCAAGGGGTAGGAGAGGGTAGAATATTTATATTAATTACTTATTTTTTAATTTTTAATTTTTAATTATTATGAGTATATAATAGTTAAATATATTTATGGGGTATATGTGATATTTTGATACAGGCATACAATGTGTAATAATCAAATCAGAATAACTGGAGTATCCATCACCTCAAACATTTAAATTTCTTTATATTGAGAACATTCCAATTCTACTCTTTTAGTTATTTAAAAATATACCACAACTATTCCTTAATTCAGTCTTCTTCCTGCCTATAGTTAAGAAAGCTGGCTAAGAATCAATGAAAGAAGTCTGAACTCAGGACATTTTCTTTTATTTACTTTTTTAATCATGCTGATTAATCTTTGCCAACATCTCCAAGTTCTTGAATGCCTTTTCACAAGGCATATTGTGTGTTCTCTACTGAAATTCTATTTCTTTGCCAGCATGTAGTCATGCCGCTGAAGAAAAAAAAAAAGATTTTTTTTAGAACATTTGCATAGTGGAACTTTGACTCTGTATGTTGATTGATGTAGAGAGTTGAAATAATTGGATGGATTGCCAAATCTTAATTATTATATTTTAGCAAATTATTATTAATTATGTAATCAATGATTAATGTTTTATCTAATATGTAGATATTATTAATTATTATATTTATAAAATTAATTATTATATTTATAAAATTAATTATTATATTTTAGAAAATATTTAGTTTTATTTCTTTCAAGTAGATGTAGTATCTATATTTAACACTTAGACATACTTTAATGAGTAGATGATAGATTTTCATATCTCCCTTTCTTGTTAGAGCTCTTTGTATTCTTAAAAGAGTTTTAAATACCACTCTCTGATCCTGTTTATACTATCAATTTTCTCAACAAACATTTCATTCACTGTTAATATAAAGATAAATTTAACTTCACGTATAATTATAAGTTCCAATAATTAGAGGAAATTTTTGAGAGAAATTTAAGAGATTTCTGAGACTTACTGTCTGTCTGAGGATAAAGATTCTCGCAATAAATTATTATGTAAAATGTGCCAAAATATTTAGATTTAGAGTCTTAAAAAGTGCAGAGATAGAGAGAAACTTAGGAATCCACTAAATGATTGTTTCCTCACAAATGAGAAAGAAGCAATTCAGAGAGGTGAATCTGAAAGCGCCGAATCCTAGCCACTAGACCACCAGGGAGAGAGAGGTGAATCTGAATATACAAAGTATAATCATTAGGTTCCAAGGGACAAAGTCCCAACCAAAACTAGGTAAGTGTGCTGCTTGGCATCAAAAGAAACTCCAGGGGTGATCAACTCCAGACCTTGTGGGATCCAAGAATTCAAATGTTTGTCACCCAGCTCATTCTCTCTGGGCATTCCTCAGTCCTGCCTTCCTCTGAGTTGGCTTTATGTGACAAAGATGGAGACTAGAAGCTACCAATTTAGATTATCATTTCCATTCATAATCCCAAGAAAAAGCAAATGCCTGTGTCCCGATAGTTCCAGCAAAATCCCAGGAAAGACACTAACTGGCCTGAATTGGCACGAAGGTCATTCATCCTTGAGCTAATCCCTAAAGCCAGGGAGGTCAGATGCTAACTCAGGTGCTGTAGGTTTACAGCACAGTCAGGTATGTGTATGGGTAGGGGAGGGAGATGGCTCCCAGAGGGAAAAATGTGCTGAGCAGATAAAAAGTAAGGAACACTCACCACCAGAGTCACACGGTGAGACAGTGGCAGTCAATAACACAGCTAGAGCTCCTGACTCCTGGTCTGGTGTTTTCTTTCATAGTTAGCTTTTGTTTTGCTTTGCTTTGCTTTGCTTTAATTTTAGAGCCTATTACATGACTATTTCCTTTTGGCATGATTTAGGAACAGGGAGAGGGAGAAAATCTTAAATAATATCATCTTGTGTCTGATAATATTTCTTATTTTTATTCCAAAAGAGTAAAACTGCATCTGTCTCTGACCCCTGCATAAATATATGCCTCTTTGTCAATGGAATTCCTCACAGAAGAGACATTCAAGAGATTCTTAATGTCTTTTTTTTTTTTCAGTTTCCAACATATGGTCCAACATGTGGCCAAGGAAATGCTGAGAGTATCTGGTTCCTTCACTCTGGCCAGCTGCCTAAAGGAGGAGGAAACACTAATATATGTCCCAAGTGACCCAAACCTTTAGAACCTTTGAACTCTTTCTTCCATGAGCCTTGTGCAAGGGTCCACATTTGCCTTAAATGAGCCTGTTTGAAAACAGCCACCTCCGTGATCTTGCTGGTTTTCTCTGAGGCGGGTGCACCATCTATTCACTAAGAGTAAGAGGGAGTAAGTGCACTCCATCAGCCTTCTTCCCTTTTCTATCAAATGTAAGTGGTGTTATAATATTGATATGATCAAGACTAATGAGCCATTAATTCTACTTCAAAAAAAATGAGGTAACTGAACATGATCTTTTACAGCACATTGATCTGATACTCCAAGATGAAGGCAAGGTTACATTTCCTCTTGGAAATATGCCTGTTCTTCACAAGCAATTTTAAAATACTCCCCATATGGATGTGCTCTTCTGTGTGCCAAAAATAAATCTAATAGAAGGAGACAAATATAATGTCTGAGGAGAAAATATGTCCACATTTTAACATTTCTTCATCCTTCTCCTTCCTCCAAGGCTCAGGCCTGGCGGCAAGTCATTTTGTAGGTCACCAAAATGTGCTTGGGAGAAGCACTAATTTCTTAATGAATGCAAGTATATGCAAAGGTCAGAAAACGTGTACATCTGTTATCTCTTCCCCCATATATACAACAGTGAACATCCAGAGAATTGAGTTTTAATTAGTGGCCATAAATACCATTTGGGGGCTAACTTCACATGCATTTGATTTAGGGTGAAGTTGACAATAAAGACATTTTATTCTGCCATGTTTAAGAGGTAATACCTGTAATCCCAGAACTTAGGAAGGCTGAGGCAGGAGGACTGCTGGAGGCAAAGAGTTTGAGACCAGCCTGGGCAACACAGAGAGACACCCCCACCCCATCCCTACAAAGAAAAGAGCTAACTCACTATGCCAATTTGAGGCCACAAAAAAGACTTGGGGTATGTTTTCAGATTACTTGGGTGCATTTTAAGAAGATTTGGGGTGGATTTTTCCATAAAACACTTTGTGATTCCTTTGAAGGAACTAGTCAACAACACATATTATTATTCAAAAACAATCTTATATTCTTAGAAACAAACAAAAAACCAAATACAGGGTATCATTTTGGAGATATTGGTTCTAGTGACTAAGACAAATAGAATGCTGAATGCCAGTCCTATAAAAACTATTTTAAGGTAGTTAAATGAAGTAGAATATGAAGACAGTCATATTCTGGTCTTCAGGGCATTTTGATAAAACTACCTTTACACGTAATTGCATAACAACTTAAACATGTACACACTAAATTGTGTTTGCCAAAAATTAGTAGTTTGAAGTCCTAACCCCCAGCAGCTCAGAATTCGACTGTATTTGGAGGTAGGGTCTTCAAAGAGGTAACTGAGTTAAAATGAGGTCATTAGGGTGGGCCCTAACCAAATATAACTAGTGTTCTTGTAAGAAGAGGAGATTAAGACACAAACATACTCAGAGGGGAGACCATCGGAAGAGAAGAAGATGCAGGGAGAAGGCGGCGGTCTACAAATCAAAAAGAGAGAGTGCTCAGAAGAAACCAACTCTGGTGACACCTTGATCTTGGACTTCTAGCCTCCAAAACTGTGAGAAAATAAATTTCTGTTATTTAAACTACCCAGTCTGTGGTAGTTTGTTATGGCACTAACAAATTAATATATACAGCATCAGAACAACTTTAATAAGGCCCTAATTCGCATAGTGATTATTTTTAGAAAGTGGGTATAACATTTTAAAAGAATCCAAAATTAATTATGCCAAGAATACAATGATTAGAATTATCCCTAAGAGAGGAAGAATCCAGTCTTCAAATGTTAATTCTACTTTTGGGAGAAAAAAAGTCATTTAAAATATCCAACAGAAATGAATCACCCATGAATGTTTAAAAGGGGATTTTAGAGGACCAAAACGTTTAGTAATTTGAATATGTACCATAAACTAATGTTGGGGAAATCTAATTAAAAATGAAATCTCCCAGTCCAGAAATCCTCTCCACAAATGGAGGAGAAGAAAAAAAAAAACAATGTTATCACTGAATAAGTATTAAACCCAAACATGATGCACGTCACAGGCAATCCACTAAGAGCTTGCAAAGACAGAAAAAAATGGCACCTTTTATATAACCAAGCAGATACAACCCATTACATGCATTTTATCAAGATAAACAATAACTAGTCCTCAAGAAAGAGGACTTGACAGCTCGTTCTAACTTTACTTGGTAATTAGGGCAACCCTCTGTGTTAGCTAATTGACTTTACCCAGAGGAAAAACAACTTTCTCATATCTGTATTACATAAGGTAGTTTTGCAACTTGGAGCAAGATTCCACCACCACACCATACCCCTACTCTGCCCCCCTCTCCCTCACTGAGGCTTCTACTCAGTTTTTTGGAACATTTCTTCTTCTTCTTTTTTTTTTTTTATTTCAGC
>CM052445.1:40729682-40782064 GCA_028533085.1 Varecia variegata | reverse complement strand
TGCCTGGCCTCATTTCATTTTTTAAAATTTATTTTTCTCTTTGGGTTTCCTTTTGTATAATTTCTAATTTTATGGCCTCACCAATCTTTGCTTTTGCAATGTCTAATCTGCCATTAATCCAATCCAGCATGTTTTTATGTCACACACTATAGTTTTTATCTCCAAAAGTTCAATTTGAGTCCTTTTTATATATTCCATGTCCACCCTTAACTTTTTGAAAATATGAAATAGTTATAAAAATTATTTTAATGTCATTTTCTGTTATTCTAACATGTATGTGAGTTTGTTTTGATTTATTGATTTTTATTCTCATTAATGGTCATATTTTCCCACTTCTTTACATGACTGGTGATCTTTGGGTGTCAGACATTATAAATTTTACCAGATTAAGTTATGGATATTTTGCATTCCTGTAAAGATTAAATACTCTTGAGGTTTATTCTGAGATGCAGTTAAGGCACCTGAAAACAGTCTAATCTTTTCAGGCCTTGATTTTAATACTTGTTAGTTGGGATCAGAGCTTTGTTTAGTGTAGGGCTAATTATTCCCCACTACTGGGATAAATCCCTTCTGAGTAACCTACCCAATGTCCCATGAATTACAATGTTTTCTAGTCTGACTGATGGTAACAGGCACTAACCTTAACACTTGTGTGGGTTTGAGGCATTCTTTTCTCTAATTCTTTCAGATGGACCTTTCCTCAACTGTGGAAACTGTGTAGTTTCCTTGCATTCATGTAATGATCAGCCTTCAGCTGAATACTCAAGAGGGACTCTCTCCAGATCTCTGAGGTTCTTTCTCAAGTACTCTGTTCTGTAAACTCCAGGTTCCTTCTTCTCCCTGGACTTATAGCTCCATCTCCTCAATTCAGGGAGTTTTCCAGTTCTAGCCTGAGTTCTTCTTTTTTGATCTGTGACTTGGAAACTCTCCATGCTGTGAGCTGCAAAAATCGTAGAGCTCACCTTATTTGTTTTCTGTCTCTTAAGGATCATTGTCCTTTGCTGTTTCAAATATTTTATCTGGTCTATTTGGTATCAGGTGACAGGGTAAATCCAATCCCTGTTACTCTATATTGGCTGCAAGCAGAGTATCTTTTTGTTATTTAAAATTCCCTAATTATAGATATCCAATACGATTATTCCACCAAGGAGATAGCAATTATAAAATACCCAAATAAGAGCAGGATTTCTATTGTGCTATATGATACATTCAGTGAACACTCGGATAGATTCGGTTTACTCAATTGGATTATAAGTACCATCAATGACAAGGATTTTATCTTACATTCTTTATGTAGCCTTCCCTGGTCCCCAGCCTGTATCCTGCAGACACAGGATAAATGGTGGTAATTACTAATTTGCATTCTCCTTTCACAGCCTAAGTGTTTCTTTTGCCTTAGCTGAGAAAATGTACCATTACAAATGCTTACTAATACGCCTTACTACATAGATCTTGAAAGAACTTCTTTGCTATTTTTTAATAGGCAAAAATAAATTTTCAAAACATCTCAAATCTAATGCCTTTTTATCCTATATGAAAAGATAAGTGCTATCTCACATGCCTTTAATAATTCTTACTATTGATCTGAGAAACGTTGGTATATAATGGCTGACTGGAAGAATTAAATATGGACGGTGCATATAAGGTTTATTTTAGGGGCCAGTGGAAAAGGACACTGAGGCAGCATGAAATTTTCATGCAGTTCTTAGAATCGGACATGTCTCAGTTTCAACCCTTATACCACAAACTGTGTGGTGTTAGGCAAGATTCTTGACCTCATTAATTTTTTATCTGATCATCTCTCAATAAGCATAGCAATATCACATTACAGAATTGATGTGACAATTCTGTACCATAAAATAGACAATATTCACAAACAGCACAGGCCTTGCTACCAAGTAGGAGGAGACATTTCAGAATCTGCAATGTGGCTCTGCTATTCATGAGTACTCATCTCAAGGTGAGCTCAGTTCTAACTTCAGTGTTGGTGTGAGGACTGTGGTATTAGGTTATTTAGTATGAAATGTCTGATTTCCTTAAGTACTAAGTTTGACAGTCGATATGTCTGACATTTCACTTTGACACTTCTTGTTTTATTTTTATTGTGAAGGTACATCTTCAGTCTTACAAATGCATATTTTGGCTTGTGATTATCTTTCACATTTTTAGAGCAATTTTTGTGAAACCATGGATAAATAAAAAATTCGAGTTATTTTCTAATATGAGTTCCATTGTGGAACCAATGCAGTGCAGACAGCTTGAAATACATTTGAGAAGGATGTGGCTAATGAACACAAATTATGTCAATGGTTTGAGAAGTTTCATTCTGGTGATTTTAATATTGAAAATGAGCCACGTGAGTTCATTTTCACCTGAGACCAAGGTGGATAATGATGAGCTGAAAGCTGTAGTGGAAGTGAATCCATCTCAACCTATACGTGACTTAGCAGCAAGGTTGACATTATTATTCCAACAATATTGACCATTTGAAACATATTTGCAAGGTAAAGAAGCTGGATAGGTGGGTAATATTTGAATTAAACGAGCATCAGAAAAAAAATCATGTCAAAGTTTGCCTTTCTTTGCTGTCATGACATAAAGGTGAACCATTTCTACACTGTATTGTTATGTGTGATGAAAATGGATGCTTTTTGACAGTCACAAGCATTTGGCACAATGGTTGAATAAAGATGAAGTGCTGAAACACAGTCCAAAACCAAATATTCGTCAACAAAAACTAATGGTGTCTGTTTGGTGGTCCAGCGCTGGTATTATCCACTATAGCTTCATGAAACCTGGTCACTCGATTACAGTGGATGTCTACTGCAACCAGTTGGATGAAATGATGAGGATGCTTGTGATTAAGCAGCGAGATTGGTCACTAGAGACAGGCCAATACTACTGTAAGACAATGCTCAACCACATATCGCACAAACAACACTGCTCAAACTAGAGAGGTTGGACTTGGAAACTCTCTGTCCTCCACTGTATTCACCAGATCTTGCACTAACTGACTACTACTTCTTCCAGGCTTTGGACCACTTCTTGCAATGAAAAATATTCAAATCTCAACAGTCTGTGGAAAACGCCTTTTGCGATTTCATCTCCACTCACTCTCCAGGCTTTGCTACTGGCATAAACAAGCTACTATTAAGATGGCAAAATTGTGTTGATAGTTTAGGCACATACTTAGATTAATTGTACTGCTTCTTGTTTGAGATATAATAAACTACACTGTTGATTTGCAATCGGACATTTCACATTTAATAGATAATGCAGATGCGAGCACTTGGAAAATTGTCAGCAATAAACACTTGTTGATTAATCTCTGCCTACTAACAAACACTTTGACAAAGCCATAAAACCTCTGTGGGATTCTTGAAGAAAAATTAAAACACTTAGGGGGGAGGGGTGACAGTGGATATTTTAGTCTTTCTTAAACCAAGTCTTCATTTTTTCCAAATCAACAGTACACTTTCCTCGGAACCAAAACATAGTTATTCAAGCACTGTCAAGATTAACACCCTAGTGTTCATCAGACCTAATTAATTTTTGCATTATTATTTTTTAAATATTTTATGTATTTTCAATACAAATTGATACAATAAAAGCCAAGCAAGAATACAGCATTTTGCATTATTATTTTATCAGGTCTCACATTTTGGCATTAAATAATGATATAAATCAACCAGAAAACAGCATGAAAACACCAATAAAGACAAATACTATCTTAACTTTCTCATATTGTTTTCCTGTGAAATTTCCTGTTAGAAATGGTTAGGAGGAAAAGAACAATACCTCTTAAAATGATCTCTGCGATAAATATTTAAATTTTGATGCTGTTCATGCTAGACAAAAGAAAAAAATCTAGCAAAAGAAAATGCAATACTGTCTTCAGTGGTGATGTAGAAATAAACAATAATAATAGCAGTAATGCACCACACAATACATAGAGAAATAAAATTGATAAAGAATCAGCAAATAAAGGTCCCTCAAGAAACTTTTTCATAGAGCACATATAAACAGGAATTTTGGAGCAGTTAGAAATCTTCTTTTATTTAATCCCATGTTGACTATACTCAGAATTGTCATGAATGTGAAAGAACAAATAATTTTTTTTCTCTTACTATAGTACCTACAGAAAAAATTATCCAAATATACTAAATATTGCAGGTACCGATTTCAAAATATAATTTTAAGATATTAAGAAATCCTGCTACTAATTCTTCCTGCAGAAAAGCCTCTGACATAGCAAAACCTGGTTATACAAAGCTAAATTCATTCAGAGATTTTAAAGTAGTGGTCCCCAAACTTTTGGCACCAGGGACTGGTTTCATGGAAGACAATTTTTCCGTGGACGGGGCGGGGGGGGGGGCAAGTGGGAGGATGATTTCTGGATGATTCAAGCACATTTATTGTGCACTTTATTTCTATTATTATTACATTGTCACTTGCTGCTCACTGATAGGGTTTTGATATGAGTCTGCAAGCAATTGATTTATTGTGGTCTCTGTGGGGTCAAACCTCTCTGCTAATGATAATCTGGATTTGCAGCCACTCCCCAGCACTAGCATCACCCCCTCAGTTCCACTTCAGATCATCAGGTATTAGATTCTCATAAGGAGCGCGCAACCTAGATCCCTTGCATGCTCAGTTTACAGTAGGGTTCATGCTCCTGTGAGAATCTAATGTCACCACTGGTCTGACAGGAGATGGAGCTCAGGCAGTGATGCGAGCACTGGGGAGCAGCTGTAAATACTGATGGAGTGTCGCTCACACACCTGCCGCTCACCTCCTGCTGTGCAGCCTGGTTCCTAACAGGTCACAGCCCAGGGATTGGAGACCACAGTTTTAAAGGGAAAAAAATCATTAGGTCATTTTTCAATAATTCATGGAAAGAATTAGAAATATTTATTTTAAAAATATACACATGTAAGTACACATACTTACACTCAAATACACACATACACCATCATTTCTATCTCTTACTCTTTTAATAATGCGAAGGAAAGGATGGGGAAGGGAGGGGTCATCAGAATTGCTGGGAGATCAGGGGGTCAAAGGCTATATGCTTTGAAAATTCTCCCTATATGGATTCTGATGACTCCCAAACACTCTGCAACTTTCCTCAAGTTTCTACTTTTCGAAAGTAAAAAACACTATTCGAAAGGTCCTAATTTCCACCTACATAAATTTTGGCCCTAAGTTCATTCATTTAATTACTTTAACTGACTTACTTATTTACACCTTGGTTTTTAAAGGTTCCAAGTTTAAAAAGGACCCCCCCCCCCACACACACACACTAACACACACTTCCAAGGAAAAAGCAGTGTGCATGGTAGGGAGGTGAGTGAGAGGAACTGAATCAGGGTGAGCTGACAGAGTAGAAGACAAAAGACAGTGTTCCCCAGCATCTGGGTGTCTTACAGCAAAAAGCAAACACCAAGGTGAGAGTGGGGGTGAAGGGGAGGAGAACTAGTTAGATGGGACAGTTCACGCTGAGACATTAGAACTATGACTGAAAGAATCCTCCTCCTCCTCCCTCCTTCTCTTCTCCTCCCCACAACTTATTCTACTATCTCCAACAAACAACAGTTCCTATGCATAAGACAGGATCTACCCAGTCTCTAAAAAAGAATCTCTATGTAGTAAAATGACTAATGTCAGATCAATCTTTAAACAGATGGAGGGAACAAAAGTGGAGCTATCCAAGGACACAGTACCTCCTAAGGTAGGGAAACAAGAATGATACAGCAGATGTTCAGCTAACGTCTTTGATGGGCTACTATGTCCAGCAACTGAGCTTGGTTTTTGTTTAACATGTTTAACATGACCAACATTTATGAAACATGCTAACAAAAGCTAACATGTGCCAGGCACTGTCCTAAAAGTTTTTTATGAACCATCGCATTTAATCTTCACAACAACCCTTTCAGGATGACTCTACCATTATTCCCCTTTTACAGATGGGGAAAGTGAGGCTGAGGAAATATAAACAACTTGCCTGATGTCACCCATCTCTTAGTTACGAAAGGCAGATTTATACCCAGGTACCCTGACTCCAGAGCCCATTTCTTTCCATCATTCTGTGTTGCAAACTAACGCTTTATTGGTAGGGGTTGGCAGGGTTGGATGGGCAGCGCTGACATCGTCCCTCATACACGTTCCTGACTGTGGTCCTTACACTGCCCTTTGGCTTCTCTATAGTTTCATAAACTAGATGTAGCTCCAGTTTCAATGTCTGTAATGTGGTGTAAGCTTTTCTCTACATGTATCTATTGGCACACACCCACTCAGCCTTTACATAGCTATGCTAATAATGGCAGAGCAATTCAAAAGGAGTTTGAGTGTATTGTACAAAGTTAGCATCTGTAGACTTTTCTTCCTAATTAGGTATCTCTTATGTTATTGGTAAAAAATAACTTGATTCCCTAAATCCAGATCAACTGATTATGAGGAAGTTTCATGAGCATCTCCACGGGCAGCATAGAGAACCCATGTGGGGCACCATGGAGGTAGCTGGGATGTGGAGGTTTCAATCTCCACTCTGTCACTCAACTCCTGAGTGATATCCAGACAGTTATAAACGTCTTTGAGTTTATCTACCCATCTACAGAATGGAAAAATAAAACAGCAACCTCCATAACAATATTGCAGGAACTAAAAGCAACAATATGTATAAGAGATCCTAGCACCCATGGGACAAGATATAGGGGTGGAAGAGAGTGATATTGATGACCCTGACCCTGTGTAGGCCTAGACTAGTGTGTGTTTTTGTCTTAGTTCTTAACAAAAAAGTTTGTAAAGTAAAAAAGAAAATTAAAAACAGAATAAAAGCTTATAGAATGAGGATATAAAGAAAGAAAATGTTTTGCTATAGCTGTACAATATGTTTGTGTTTTAAACTAAGTGTTATGATAAAAATGTCAAAATTTTTTTTAAAATTTCAAAGGTTATAAAGTAAAAAAGTTACAGTAAAATAAGGCTGATTTACTATTGAAGAAAGAAAATGTTTTTAATGAATTTAGTGTAGCCTAAATGTACAGTATTTATAAAATCCACAATTAAATATTATACAGTAATTTTCTAGCCTTCACAGTCACTCATCACTCACTCACTGAATCACCCAGAGCAACTTCCAGTTCTGCAAGCTCCACTCATGGTAAGTGTCCTATACAGATGTACTAACATTTTTTTTTATCTTTTATACTGTATTTTTACTGTATCTCTTCTATGTTTAGATACACAAGTACTTACCATTGTGGTACAATTGCCTACAATATTCAGTACAGTAACATCCTATACAGGTTTGTAGCCTAGGAGCAATAGTTTATACCTGTCCTTAAGCAAGGCTTATACAAGATATATTTGTATATCTTGACTATAGATATACAATGAAATATTGTTTGGCCTTAAAAGAAAGAAGGAGATCCTGTCATACAGCACAACATGGATGAAACTGAAGGACATTATATTAAGTGACACAGAAAGAAAAATATTGCATGATCTCACTTATATGTGGAATCTAAAGAAATAAAAGTCAAATACATAGAGAATAAAATGGTAGTTACCAGAGGTGGGGGTGGGGAGGAAATTGCGAGATGTAGGTCAAAGGATTCAAAGTTAGAGATATGGAGGAGAACAAGTCTACAGATCTAATGTACATGACAACTATAGTTAATAATATTGTATTGTTTTTGAGATTTTTGCTAAGAGAGTAGATTTTTAGGGGCTCTTGCCACACACAAAAAAAGGGTGAGAAAAACTATGTGAGACAATGGATATGTTAATTTCTTTAATTATAATAACTATTTCATTCTGTATATCAAAACATCATGTTGTACACCTTAAATATATACAATTTTAAAAAATTATTTTAAGAAGCTACTCAGATTATCATACTATTAGTTTCCCTTAAATATGCTTTGGAAAAAAGAATGCCAGAGAAAAGTTAACTCTAAAGGAAGCTTAAACAAAAAAAGTCAATGAAATTTTAAAAGGAAGGTTAAGAAACCAGTCACCTGAAAGAATTTCTCAGTCTTTAAATATTAGGTTATTAAGTATGAAATGTCCAATTTCCTTAAGTTTGACAGTTGATATCTCTGACATTTCACTTTGACATTTCATTTTTATTGTGAAGGTACAACCTCAGTCTTTCAATGCATGCTTTGGCTTGTAATTATCTATCAAATTTTTTTAGAGCAATTTTTGTGAAACCACAGATAAGTCAAAAAGTAGTGTTATTTGTGAACATGAATTCCATCGTGGAACCAATGCGGTACAGACAGTCTGAAATATCAATGAAGTGTTTGGGAAGGATGTGGTTAAGGAATGCACCATATGTCAATAGTTTGAGAAGTTCCATTCTGGTGATTTTAATATTGAAAATGAGCCATGTGAGCTCATTTTCACCTGAGACCAAGGTGGATAATGATCAGCTGAAAGCTACAGTGGAAGTGAATCCATCTCAACCTACATGTGAATTAGCAGCAAGGTTTGACATTGCTATTCCAACAATATTGGGCCATTTGAAACAGATTTTCAAGGTAAAGAAAACTGGATAGATGGGTTCCACATGAATTAAACAAGCATCAGAAGAGAAATCATCTCAAATCTTGCCTTTCTTTGCTATCACAACATAAAGGCGAATAATTTCTACACCATATCGTTACCTGTGATGAAAAATGGATTCTTTTTGACAATCACAAGCATTCAGCACAATGGTTGAATAAAGATGAAGTGCAAACACACTCCAAAACTGAATATTCATCAAAAAAAGTTAATGGTCTCTGTTTGGTCGTCCAGCACTGGTATTATCCACTACAACTTTGTGAAACTTGGTCAATCCATTACAGTGGACGTCTACTGCAACCAATTGGATGAAATGATGAGGACGCTTGTGATTAAGCAGCTGAGATTGGTCAATAGAGACAGGCCAATCCTCTTGCAAGACAATGCTCGACCACATGTCACACAAACAACGGTGCTTAAACTACAGAAGCTGGACTTGGAAACTCTCTGTCATCCACTGTATTCACCAGACCTTGCACCAACTGACTACTACTTCTTCCAGGCTTTGGACCACTTTTTGCATGGAAAAATATTCAATTTTCAACAAGCTGTGGACAACACGTTTTGCAATTTCATCGCCACATGCTCTCCAGGCTTCTTTGCTGCTGGTCTAAACAAGCTACCCTTAAGATGGCAAAGCTGTGTGGATAGTTTAGGCATATATCTACATTAATTGTACTGCTTCTTGTTTGAGATATAATAAACTACTTTTGATTCTAAATCAGACATGTCATATTTAATGACCTCATATATTTGCAGGTCTCTAAAAACAGTTAGGTAGATCTTTTATCTGCAAGAACTATTGGCAAAATTTTGTTGGCATTTCCTTGGGTGTTTTTCTGGACTGCTATAGCATTATTCAATATTCCTTAGACTGTGAAAGGATCTATGTATGTGGAAGTCATCAGCATTCATTAAGAAAATATTTTACTTTGGTCAAAGGAAATTATATTGAATAAATGATGGAGAAAACATCAAGCTCTATTCTCTGAATCTGTCTGCACAGAGCCAAGTACATTTTTCCAGATGAATTTGGCCATGGAAAAAAACTGTCCCAGACTTTAAAATAATTTGAAATACAAATACAAATGAATTGTTAATTTCCTAAGCCTGGAAAATCAGCCTTCAGCCTACCTATACATTTCAATATTCTTGTAGAAATGATGTGCTGGGAGAATGTGCCCACCAACATGTATCACTAAATTGCCCTTTAAATTACCAACTGGATAGAGATTCTGCATTTGATGCTGAGAAACTCTCCATGAAAACAATTCCTCACATTCCCACATCAGCCCCTCGACTAGCTTCATTCACTCTTCCCTAAAGTGGATGTTCCTATCTGGCTGTTCCACCCAAAACCTGGCTAGATATCCCTGCCATGGTAACCACTCTGCCCATGTGCCACTCACTCAAAACCTGGCAATGTTTTGCCTACACTTCATTTCATTTATGACTATTTGTCTCTCTAACAAAATTATAAGCTCCTCTAACAAAATTATAAGCTCCTCTGAGGGCAAAACCACCATCTGACCCCTGTGGTGCATAACTCACACCTTTGTATGCAGTAGGCATTCATTCAATAAAAATGTATTGATAGGAGTTGAGCATACTGAATTTCATGAGTATCCCCAAAGGTGCCATACCAGTCCTGAAAGCCACCAGGGTTTTCTTGGCCGCCCACAGAGCCACCGTCCCCTTTGCAAATACTGAGAGCCACTATGACCCTCCTCCATTGCCCTCTAAGCTCTCGATAGTATCTTGGCCTTATGGGATTTCCATCATTTTTATGATAGAAATCCAAACTTGAGTCTGGATCCATTTTAATCCATACATATCTCTAAGCAGTGGTGGAAAGAGAGAAAAATATCCTGCAGCCTTATTGGTCTTTATTTTCTTTGGCTTTGAGGCTAGTATTACTGGCAATCGGACAGATACCCACATTTTCAATACATGAAAAATATCCTCAAAAAATTATGCTTCAATATTACTAAAAATTTAAAGTAAAAATATGAAGAGTATATCTAATGTGGAATATTATTTCACCCACCATGATTAGGGGAGCACATGCTGGGTGTGGAATACAAGGATCAGTATGTCCAAAGAAACAGGGAAGCAAACCTCTACTCCTTTCTCGTGGCTTCACCATGCTGACATCCTCTCACCAGTAAAATCACAGGAGAACTTCATATTAATTACCATCATTCAATGCACTGTGACATTATCTACAGAAAAAGGATGTATTTTTCTTGACCCCATTCAAAAGGATTGGTTACTTAACAGCTTAAACAGGCTCATTAAAAAATTGTGTTGCCCATAAAGGCTCTTTTACACCAAGCATGCACAGGAAAGAATCTTTGAGAAAAGTGCCTATTCTATAAAATCAAAAGTTGTTTTTTGTTCAGTATCAGATTTTCAAAGGAGTAAACTTGCTTGAGTCCATGCAACAAGAAGAGTTCAAAGAAGGTAAAACGGAGCTGTCCTGCACCACGCAGTTGAAATCTTGAAACAGACAAGTAAGTTCCCTGATAGCAACAATCAAGTTGAGTACTTGTGCTCTTTTTGACTAAAACACTGAGACAGTGATTAGAATAATGAGAAACAATGCTGAAAAACAATAGAGAATCGCTGGCTTTTCCCCCCTCTGTGCTACCACTTCCAAATGATAGCTATAATTCAGCAGAAGATCATAGAGGCTGGCATTTATGCTGAACATCACTTCCTACCAGCCTTTTATTTACTAAATTTCTCCTAAATGAATATCTAGCTGAGGGGAGTAAATTATATGTGACCATCCCTATCAATAGCAAGCTAAAATATACTGGCATGATATCAAATAAATAGAGTAGATAAATATATCAGTCTGGCACAGGATTTCACATGGTGAGATGTTTTATAGGCTTGCAGCTAAGGAATAGAAGACATATTATAAATAAATGTACTGTACTTAATATTATTATCTCGTGTGAGAAGGCTCAATTCTTGCTAAATCAAATAAGAATTTCATGGAAGGATTTGAGCCATACTCCTAAGTTTTTTAATCAGAATGTAGCTCTTTTTCTAGAGATATAGGATTTCATATCTGAATGGAGAAGTTAAGACTGGCTGAAATAATGAATGCTGAATCCAAAAGAATGAGTTGTAGATTCTCCATCAAGAGAAACATGGAAATGTTTGCTGTTGAATAAATTTAAATTCATTATTGAAAACTGAAACAGCATGGCATTTGTTAAAATTAGCCTCAACTTTATATTACAAGGGAAACTTTGTGCACTATAAGAGAAAAGTGCTAATTTGTGAATTAATGACATTTTAACTCTCTCTCACATGATATGTCTTCAAAATGTACAATAGAAATACGACTCTTGTTTTGTTATTAATGTTCCCAGAAAGGAAGGCTAGACAGAAGGAAAACATTTCTTCCTCAATTAAGAAGGCTTTTAAGCCTTTTCGCCTGAATTTCACTAATGCCTCATTTCGATAAATCAATCATGTTGCTCTACTGTTGTATTAAAATGTACTTTAATAACAAATGTTTGAAATCAGAAGTGACATTTTTCTAAGATGCAGATCTAATAAAGTAACACATTTTCATCCTGCATGAAACAGCTGGACCATGACGAGATCACATTAGCACTAATTAAAATGATATTTTTTGTGCAATTTTTGCTAACCCAGCTTCATTGGACTCAAAAGGATTTTTGAAATCCATAATAAAGGCTATTATGTAATCTTGCCGTGATTCTCTTGAATCAGGCTACTGTCTAATTTCTCTGTAAAGATATTTTCTTAAAACTCACTCAATAAAATCAATATTAAGTTTTTACTCTTAAGCTCTTTTTCAATATATGATCCTCATTTAATTAAAAAAAATTAAAGCTTTAATTTATTTTGCTTGATGAACAAGAAAAATATAATATTAAAGACAACATTTTGCAATGTTTCTCTTTTTCCTCACTTTACTGGGTCCCTGTTGTTCCCAACGTATAATTTGCAAAACATATTGCTTCAATACTTACAATGAGAGAGGCGGCCCAGCTGTGGGAGGGAGAGGACAACAGCCTCCAATATTACCATAATAATCTGCCTAGAGTCCCATGAGCCCTCTGGTATATACAATTCTCTGTACTGCAGGCCCCAGCTGGAGAACATTCTCTTGACATGTATGCCAACCTTTGCCTGCAGGCAAAATAAAAAAAGGCAGAGAAGTAATCATGAAAATAAAAAATCTTGTCAACAGCATTAGGATGCAGTTCCCATGTTTTTGCTCACGTAGGCAGGCATTGTGCTAACAAAATATGAGACTTTAAAAGACTGCAGCTGTATGTACTTAGATCTAAAAAAAAATGTGTTATGTTAATTCTTCAATCCTAAAATTTGGAGGAGGGAGGGGGGCCTATGAGTAGTGATAGTTTAGTTATTACTGTCAATATATATGACAACTTTATTTACCAACTATTACTTGGAAGATTGCTTATTACAGGGATTGAATAAGAAGAAGCACCATTACAGTATTGAGGCTAATCACAGATGAAAATTTCAAATATTATTTATATTCCTTGTCAAATGAATGTAAGAGGAACTTGAGCAGTTGCTCATTAGTACACCTTTTAAATAATTCTGCAAAACTCATATTATATCTTCCCCTAAAAACTCAATCTTAAATTAAAGAAGTTATAGTTACCTTTAAAATAATGAGTAAAATACTGAAGGTACTTCTTGAAAAAAATGTGTGTTTTGAAACGGAAAGCTCAAATTGAGTTTTATCTTACTAAAGAGGCAATAAAACTCAGTGGGTTAGAATATTCAAAATTGATGTTGAAAAATCTAATATTCTTATCATAGCACTAAAATTTCCCAAACTTTATTTGTTGAAATAAAAGACTGTTCTGAAAAGGAATTAATTCATTTATATCTGTACTCACACACATTCTAAGCACTTTAATCTGGGTAGCATCCCATTGAATAAATATTCTGAACAGGTAATAAAATATCACCATGTAGGTAGGATACTAACTTTCTTTGTCAAATTAATTTTCCACATACTAGACAGACTGGAAGAGGGCAGTATAGTGTTATATTATGCTTAAACATTGCCAGGAAATGCTTAATTTTACTGTCTTTACAAATCTGGTGATGATAAATCTTTCTACTTTGTAGATTAAGAGACAAATTTAGACAATTTAAAGTTCACAGGGCAAAGGCAAGTCATTCATAGTTGTTGATTACTTATGGAGGCAGGATATACAAATAGGATTTGTAATTACATATTTATGAGACTATTTAATTAATGTTAATATCTCCCACTAAATGTAAACTACATGAGGGTAGGATTATTTTATTTTATTTTACTTATTAACTTAGATTTTTTATTTTTATTTTTTTTTTTTTTGAGACAGAGTCTCACTCTGTCACCCGGGCTAGAGTGCTATGGTATTAGCCTAGCTCACAGCAACCTCAAACTTCTGGGCTCAAGCAATCCTCCTGCCTGAGCTGGGATTACAGGCATGTGCCACTGTGCCCAGCTAATTTATCCTATTTTTAGTAGAGACAGGATCTCACTTTTGCTCAAGCTGGCCTCAAATTCCTGATCTCAAGCAATCCTCCTGCCTTGGCATTCCACCTCTAGAAAATTTAATCTACCATTTTATACCAAGTATGTGGCACACACTAGGTATTTGTTCAAAGAATGGGTATATGCATTTAGCTATTCATTCATTCATTCATTCACTCAATGAATAGTTACTGAGGCACTGGGGATACAGCAATAAATAAAGCTTGTCTTCATGACACAGGAGAAGACCGGTAATAGATAAGAAAAATAAGTACAATACATACTGTGTTACATGATAAATACTGAAAAGAAAAGTTTAGCAGGGAAATGGGACAGAGAATCAGAGAATATGTGTGAACAGAAGACTGCAAATTTAGAAAGAGTGGCTAGAAGGCCTTCCTGCAATGAAAGAGTGAAATGAACTTGGTTCTCTCCACTGGATAAAATTGAAGAGGCTCCCAGGAAGAATACAATAAAAAGGCAAAGCAAAGATTCAAAATGGTCATGTATTGATCATTTATGTAAATAACTGTATCTCCCATGAAATGATAAGCCTCTCTAAAACACTCAGCAACCCTTTTTGGATGTTATCTCTGGCACTTCGCACCGTACATTATGCATAGCAGATGCACTACCTGTTATGTTGAATTGACTTGGATTTATATTAGAATGAAAGGGCAAGAGTAGGAAGATCTTCTCTGCCCCCAGGAAGTGGTAAAAGGGTGGAGGAGAACCACCCAGCAGACTCTGTATGGCCAAGAGCAGGGCAGTGAAGTTGCCATACCCTATTGTGCAGCATATGGCTTGATTCTGCCCAAAGTTCCCAAACTGCTACACTCAGCTGCCCAGCACAGAAATGACCACCTTTGGTCCCAAGAGAAAGAAGGCAAGTTTATATGGAGAACTATGCCTATGTATCATTACAAGTAGAGAAATTAATCAAAGCCCTTGTCTTACTAATGGAGACTCACATTGAGATCATTTTCATCTAGAAGGAAAGCACACATATGTCTTTCTCATGAAAGTGGTTTTGAAGCAAGTTCGTGCCCCTTTTTATTCACATCTTTAGTTTGTGGAGCTGGACACGCATAAGTAGCAAATCACATGAGGTACTTAGGCAGATGCTACCAGGAAAGGTTAAACGCTGCAGTGTCAAGCAGCATGAGCTACAGGAACATTGCATTCTGCACTCTTCACAGATCTAGGAAAATGGGTCACTGGAGACAGGATGGGGGCTCTGGGAAAAACAAGTAACAGTAAGAGACAGATGCAAAAGGCACTGGCGTAAAAAGGGTTAACATAGTACTGCCCTAAGTTATGGAAGAATGTATAGATGGCAAAGTAAGAAAATTGCAACTAACAGAATACAGTAGAAGAAAAGTGTAAGATCATGTTCTTCCTTCCCTTCTAGCTAAATGCACATGTTCTTCCTCACCTCCAGCCCACTGTATATGCTCCCATTGTCTCCTCTTCTGCTGTCTAGTACTGAAGGTCATGGCTCTCTCATCACTAACTCTGTGCGAAGTCTGAAGGTTTATACCACTGAATCCCTAGATCCCGGAAAAGTGTCTGGAAAACGTAGGCACTCAACAAATATTTTTGCTGGGAACAATGCTTTCAATTACATTGGGCATTGACTTGGGTCTTTATTAAATCACAATGCTCACATTTTTAAACAACTTTATTGAGGTATATTGACAAATAAAAATTGTACTTATTGAAGGTGTACAACTTGATGTCTTGAGATATACATTATGTAGACATTGTGAAATGATTGCCATATCAAGCTGATTACTATATCCATCACCTCACATAGTTAACAGTTTTTTCTTTGAGGTGAGAACACTTAAGATCTACCTCTTAGCAGTTTTCAAGTATACAATACAGTATTGTTAACTACAGCCACAGTGTTATCCATTAGATCCCCAGAATTTATTCATCCTACATACCTGAAACATTGTACCCATTGACCAACGTCACCCACTTCTCACTCCCCTAGTCCCTGGTGACCACCATTCTACGCTCTGCTTCTGTAAGTTTTACTATTTTGGATTCCACATATAAATGAGATCATGCAGTATTTGTCTTTCTGTGTATGGCTTACTTCACTTAGCATAATGTCCTCCAGGTTCATTCATATTGTTTCAAATGACAGGATTCCCTTCTTTTTTATGGCAGAATAATTTTTCATTATATAAATATATACATATATATTTATATATCTTTCTCCATTCATCCATTGTCCACTGATGGACATTTAGGTTGTTTCTAATATCTTGGATATTGTGAATAATGTTGCGATGAACATGTACACAATGTTCACATTTTGCTAGGGGTAGAAAAAACAGACATCAGATGATGGAAATAAAAGGGGCAACAATAATCACTAAAGATAAGTAAATTTTAAAAGTAGATGTTGGTTAGCAGTGAAGAGAACCATAAAGCTCATTCAGTAATATGTGCTTTGGTATTACCAGGAAAGTATAGATCAGCTAGTCTCATCATTTTGGAAAATAACACAAAAACAGAGTAGGAGCACATAGGCATAATACATAATAAGAGAATTGATTTAAATATCAGCTAGAAGTTTGTTTGTGATTCTAAGAGGGTTAAAATATTTGTACATGCCACCAAAGCTCCATTCCTAGGGAATAATCACATAATATGTGAGTGATAATGTGTGCATGTGAGCGTTAGTGCTCTCTCAACTGTCCTCTGCTCTTTCCAGAGTCTCCATCACACCCATGGCTATAAATAGTTCCTCTCTTCTGAGGACCCCCCGTCTCTTCCCAGCTCACACGTCTCTTCTGCACTCCACATAAATTGCCTCCTGGACATCTCCAGTTATGCTCCATAGTCCTTCAAATTCAACATACTCATGATTTTGCATTCCAAATCCTTTTCTTCTATATTGTTGTCTTAGTAAATGGCACCACTGTTTGTCCAAGCCAGACACCTAAAAATAATTCTTAACTCCACCATCTTTCACATTTTCTTCCCACAATATCATCAGCCACCTAGTCCTGTACAATATTCCTCCTAAGTATTAACAAATCTTACACCTATCTCTTTATCTCTAACTCATTGTTGAGTACCTTGGCTCAAAATTTTCTTTTTTTTTTAAATATAAAAAAGTGCACATTCTATTTTAGAGTTGGAATCTAAGGACACATTTAAAGATATTGTGTTTCCAAAGCATTGCCTCTTTCTGAAATTCAGCACAACATGCAAATTAAAATGTTACAATAAAGCAGAAAATTCTTGACTTAGTAAGGTGTAGCATATATTAAACATTAATTTTATTTCTGAATGCATAAAGATATACTAATATGCTATTTGGATTTTTTTTAATTCAGGATATTATGGGGGTACAAATATTTTGGTTACATGAAATACATTTGCCTCGCTCAAGCCAGGGCCACAATCATGTCTTTCCCCCATACAGTACTCCCCATCTCCATTAGCTATCTTAACTGGATTACTGCACTTTGTATGACAAATCTTCTCAAAGGAAGAGCTTCCTCTCACCCCAACCAACACATACTACCTGAGTGATTTTTCTAAAATGCAAATAACTCATCACTCCTACTTGAAAATGCTTCAGTGCCCACCTACACATCCCCGTTGCCTTCAAATTAAAGTTTTCACTCTTTTGCATGCAAGGCCAACATCATGACTCCTTTCTATTTCATCTTCTCCCGCCCCTGTGCTCCACCAATGCTTCAGCCACATATAAAGACCTTTCTTTTCTCATGTCATTGCCTCTATTTCTTTTCTGATGCTCTAGTATTGATCTAAAATAACCTATTGGGTTTCTCCAGCTTAACTTAATATCCCTCATCCTTTAAGAATTCAGCTTAATCAAGACCTTTTTCTTTTCTAATCTCCCTCCCTCAACTAAGTTATGGGCCTCTTCCCTATGTTTATAATGCACCATATGCAAGCCTCTGGCATAGCACCTACCATACTGAATTGTGATTTTCAGCTTACTGTCTATATCCCCACTTGACTATGAGTTCCATGAACACAGAGAATATTTTTCTTATTTGTACACCTATTCTAAGCACAATGCTTATTGCATTGTAAGATGTTCAATCAATGTTTGTTTAGTGTATGAATAAAAGAATGAGTTTCCAGGGATAAGAATGAATTAGTGAAAGAAAAATACAACATCTACTTCTATATTAAAAGTAATCTGTTAGAAAAGATAAGAAAACAAATATTTCCTGTATAACTACTTAAACCCAGCACTGGATCTATTGGTTAGGAACTAAAATGAAAGAAAGAAAGAGAGAGAGAGAGAGAGAGAGAGACCAGCAGATCTTGAAGTTGAACAAAAATAGGTGATTAAAAAGAAAATTGATCTGGGTGTCAAAACAAATTCTGTAAAGGTCAATATGCATTTGTTAAAACTATCTGGTTTTAGTTTTACATGACACATTTTCTAGGCACTATTTAAAAAGAATCAGAGTAATGTCCATAATAAAATATGCAGCCATATAATTTTTTAAGGGAACATATAAGCCAAACTAAAGCATTTCTTGGTCAGGCCAAGGAGCATATAACACATGTGTTGAAACTGAGATTGGTTCTAAAGAATTTGCAGAGTCTAAAATGCAGGGCTCTTACCTCCTCCTTCCAAATCTCTTGCAGCACCTCATGACCCTTTGGAAATCCACCTGATAGGCCGTTATGCTCATGTTCTGCCAACTGCCTTCCATGATGATATGCCACTCAGGTCTGCTTTCTCTAATAGTATCCTCTAACTCAGATCTCGGTCCCGCCATCCAAATTTACCAGTCCTGTGGTCCATTGCCTCAGAATGTCCCAGTACCACAAGCAAAAATAAGTTCCAGTTAATGGTTCCTACCAAAAACTCAGTGGACTTCAAATCACAATATATAAGTAGCAGCTCCCTCTACCTTGTTTAATTTCTTAATGATTAAACTGGCTTTGCTCTTTCATCTTATTACTATGGTCATTCTCTTCCAGTCAAACTCACTCTCAATTCTGCCATAAAGGTATCATTTGATGGCCACATTAGTCCTTTGTTCACTGTGTTCCTAGTCACTCTATCTCACCTGGGTTAGCCATATGTTCACAGGGCTAAGAACTTATATTTCTGTTAAATAAACCCAGGTGAACCCAGCAATGGTAGACAAAAAACCAGAATTAGACAGTCTTAATGTACAAACTAACTAATTGAGTCTGTACCTAAACATGTGTTCCCCAAATCTCATGATATCTATATGCATCTATATGAAGTTACTATTTTCCAATTTTTACATCTTTGGACCATTTTATCTCTCAAATATGTCAAATACATGGAAATTATGAATGTCTAGTGATCTTAATAAGCTGAAGTTTTACTATTTGTAGCTTCCCTCCATTTTCTCAGAAAAGAAAATGATTATTTTTAATTTTATTTTTATCTTTTAAGTGAAAAAAGGCAAATACTTACTATTACTTTTCTTTCTGAACCTTTCATTCTCCTAAGAAATCTTTTTTTTTTCATGGTTATAGGTTTACATTTTTTTTTAACTTTCATAGTATTGGGGGGTACAAATGCTTTGGTTACATAAATTGCTTTTGCACCACCTGAGTCAGAGCTACAAGCGTGCCCATCCCCAATACCATATGCACAGCATCCCTTAGGTGTGAATTTACCCAACCCCACCTCCTCCTCCCACTGGCCCAACACTCTGTGAATGTTACTACCATATGTGCACATAACTGTTGATCAATTAGTACCAATTTAATGGTGAGTACATGTGGTGTTTGTTTTTCCATTCTTGAGATACTTCATTTAGAAGTATCTGAATTCCTTTTTCATGTCTTGTCAGGAAATTGTGGGATTAACCAGACTTCATTATGTCCTTCTGCTGCCAAATTCATCTTGCCTCTCACATAGTTTGTTCCCTGGGCTCCAGCTCCACTCAGGATAATACAATAGGTAATGCACCATTTTTTTTATGGCTCAGTAGTACTTCATGGTGTACATATACCACATTTTATTAATCCACTCATGTACTGATGGGCACTTGGGTTGTTTCCACATCTTTCCAACTGTGAATTGTGTTGCTATCAACATTCGAGGGCAGATGTCCTTATTTATACAATGACTTTTTTTCCTTTGGGAAAATACCCAGCAGTGGGATTGCTGGATCAAATGGTAGCTCTATTTTCAGTTCTTTGAAGTATCTCCATACTACTTTCCATAGAGGTTGTAGTAGTTTGAAGTCCCACCAGCAGTGTATGAGTGTTCCTCTCTCTCCACATCCATGCCAACATTTGTTGCTTTGGGACTTTTTGATAAAGCCATTCTCCCTGGAGTTAAATGATATCTCATTGTGGTTTTGATTGGCAATTCCATGATGATTAGAGATATTGAGCATTTTTTCATATGTTTCTTGGCCATTAATCTATCTTCTTTTGAAAAGTTTCTGTTCATGTCCTTTGCCCACTTTTTAATGGGGGTGTTGGATTTTTTTCTTGCTGATTTTCCTGAGTTCTATATAGATTCTAGTTATCAGCCCTTTATCAGATGTATAGCATGAAAATATTTTCTCCTATTCTGTAGGTTGTCTATTTGCTCTAATGATAGGTTTCCCTGGCTATGCAGAAGCTTTTTAATTTGATCAGGTCCCATTTATTTATTCTTCTTGTTGCTATGATTGCTTTTGGGGTCTTGTTCATAAATTCTTTGCCTAGGCCAATGTCTATAAGAGTTTTTCCAATATTTTCTTCTAGAATTCTTATACTTTCATGCCTTAGGTTTAAGTCTGTTATCTACTGTGAGTTGATTTTTGTGAGAGGTGAGAAGTGCAGATCTGTTTCAGTCTTATACATGGTGCTATCCAATTTTCCCAGCACCATTTATTGAATAGGGGTTCTTTTCCCCAGTGTATATTGTTCTCTGCTTTGTCAAAGACCAGATGGCTATACGAGGATGGTTTTATATCTGGGTTCTCAGTTCTGTTCCATTAGTCTATTCCTCTGTTCTTCTGCCAGTACCATGCTGTTTTGGTTACTAAAGCCTTGTAGCATAGCTTGAAGTCTGGTCAATTGATGCCTCCCAATTTGCTCTTTTTGCTTGTGGTTGCTTTTGCTATATGGGATCTTCTCTGGTTCCATACAAAGCATAGAATTATTTTTTCTAGCTCTGAGAAAAATTATGTTGGTATTTTAATAGAGATTGCATTGAATCTGTAGATCACTTTGGGTAGTATAGATATTTTAGCAATGTTGATTATCCTGATCCATGAGCATGGTATGGTTTTCCATCTGTTTACATCTTCTGCTATTTCCTTCCTCAGTGTTTCATAGTTCTCCCTCTAGAGGTCTTTCACCCCCTTAGTTAAATATATCACCACTTCTATTCAACATAGTGCTGGAAGTCCTAGGCAGAGCAATCAGACAAGAGAAGGAAATCAAGGGCATCCAAATGGGGGCAGAAGAGGTCAAACTATCTTGCTCTTTGCTGACAATATGATCTTATATCTAGAAAAGCCCAAAGATTCTGCCAAGAGACTACTGAAATTCATAACTAAATTCAGCAGTCTCAGGTTACAGAATCAATGTACACAAATCAGTAGCTTTCATATACACCAACAACAAACTGAGAATCAAATCAAAGGCTCAATACCTTTCACAATAGCAACAAAGAAAATAAAATACCTAGGAATATATTTCTCCGAAGAACTCTTTGGGAAACTACTATTATAGTATACCAAACAAACTTGGTTTTATTTAAGTTGATAAAAAAAAAAACTCTGAGGACTTCTTTTTCAAATATTCCTAGAAACAAAAGATCACCAATGGAGTTGGCAACACAGGAACAATCATTCACCTAGGGAAGTGGATGGTCCAGACTCTATTTGAAATTTTAACATCCTAGTTACTTTCCAAATATCTTGGGCCCATAGAGTTGGCAGCTCATGGACTCAGCCAGAGACTCTGGAAGAAAGATAGCAATTACAAGCACCAAATAAGAGAAGAAAAAAGTGGGAAGATTTCCTTAAATTTGTCTCAGTTTTCTACTTTGATTTTTTTAAATTATATTGCCTATCATTTTGTTGTGTTCATTTTTTGTGTGTGTATGACATAAACAATGGATCTCATTTTCAATTTTATTTAATATTTATTGTATTTATATGGATCACATACTCTCATTTCATTACCTATTAAAAAAGTGGTTGATAAATATGTGTTGAATTGAAGAGCCCATATTATAATGTACTGATTAATAAACTTGACCTAACTCATCTATATCAATCTTTTACTATAAGTAGATAGAAAATTTTTATTACTTATGATTAAGAAAAAACTTATAATAAATAATCTTTCTATGTTTTCTTCATTCTTTCATTTTCTACCAAAAAAAAGAGACTTGATATAAAGGAGGAAATATGTGAAAGAAAAACCAAAAAGCTAATAAAGTTGAACATCTAGGAATGTACATTGTCTTCTGTATGACCCATCTCCTTTTAAATCAAAATTTTAAAAAATAGATTTTTCTCTAAGTTGGACGCTCCCCTTAAACATGCATCTTTCTAAGGGTGTGTGCAGCTTCTGGATTATAATACTAAAATCTAAATAAATTCTAGTGGCACTGACAGCCAAAGTCAGCACTACCCCTCAGTTTCCCTATGGGCAACAATCTCTCTACAGATTTCATGGCTGCACAGCTTTGGAAGCTTGCAGAGTCCCCACGGGCAGGCAGCTGCAAAGAGAAATTTAAGCTGGAGAAGATTCAATCTTTCTGTAACAGGGGTGGTGTGGGGAGGAGCTGGTAGCTGTGTTTGCATATGTGAAAGCTCCTTCCTGCCCAATTGTCTCAGTATATCTTAGTCTTTTTGTAAATTCTTTGCAAAATGCATTCAAGTGTTCAGATTATTATGTTTCAAGAATGAGATATAATGTGTTCATAACAAAATGATCTGGTTGAATACTGAGGGAAAAGTGCTAGTGATCTTATAAAAAAATCACTGAAGTCAACCACTCAATTAACACTCACTCATTCATTCTACAAATGGCCTATGAGTGTCAAGTGCTTGGCTATGTGATGTACAGTTTTGAAAAAGACAGACAGAGTTTGCAGTCTATTTGGGGAGATCGATAATTAAACAAGCAATTTAACAATTAAATATGATGAGACATTACAAAATAAGCCAAAAAAAGTAGAAAGGAAAGAAAAAGAGCAAACAATATTACCATGAGAGATGATGCAAAATAAAGAATCAAATGAAGCAAAACGAAGAATTCTTCTTGATGTTTTCAAAATTAGTTTAAGTAAAAGAGAGGGAGAGAGAATCATGTAAGAAATCTTTCTCACCTGGATCTAGTTTTCCTTCTGTAAATATTTTGGCTCTTGTCATTGGGCAACAGCAAACTTCCTGCTGTACTTGAATGTATGTTCTCTGCAAAGCAAACAGGTGATATAGCAACAATATGTAAATTAGCCAAGAGAAATGGAGTACAAAGGCTATATTTGAAATTCTATGTGAGGAGCTAGTCTCCCAGTGACCTTACTGTAGAAAAGCAAACATTTCTGCCTCAGAGAAATGCACATACCAAAATAATCCATGCTACTCCATCTTTTTTTGATCTAGAAGAAAGCCCTCGGAGGAAGATAGACTATACAGTAAATGTTGTATCAGAAAGCCAAAATGCCATAGTGAATGGGAACATCAAAGTGTTGTGATGTTGTGTAAAGATAACCGCCCCTCACACATTCTGGATTATGCAAAATGATGACTATGAAATGCTTTTATTCTTTAATAAGGAAACTCACTCCATGTGAGTATGTGGCAGGCCAATGTCATCTTTTTTCATTAATTGATTTTTCCAGGGGCCCCAACCTAGCTAGTATTACATTTTTTATGTTTCACATCACTTCTACATCTTTAACCAAGTTCTAAACGTGCTGTAGCAATCGAAGTGAAGAAAATGAGAACTTCCTTTCTTTACTCTAATGTAATGGTTGATTCACCTTTTACAGCTATAGCCAATGTATGAACCAAGTAAAGTGCAGGAGAGAGAAAACGAACTTTGTAGTTAGAAAGACATAGGTTTGAAACCAAGTTCTACTACTTATTACTGTGTAATCTTAAGCATGATGCTTCAGTTTCTTAATCCATAAAGTGGGGTGAAAAATAACTACTTAATACAGTAATTGCAAGAATAAAATGAGGTAATACAGGAGCGTACCAAACACAGTGCATGGTGTGCACCACACATTTAGTATGTGTAGGAACTATTTTCCTGCTGGTGCTTCCAGAATTCTTTTTCTTTATTCTCCTTTGGCCCACCCCTTCTGCCTCTTCTTAAAGTTACCCTTGCTTGTCCCATAATTATCATTGAATAGATAGATTTCATAATCCAAGAATCTAGACTGTTGTTTAAAAAAAAGTTTAAAAGTTGAGCTGAGTAAGCTTCTTAACATTTTATAAAATTTGCTTAAAAAGGTCTAAGTTCTTTGTAAATAAGAATAAGAGAATATCACCAGAGACTAAATTTTAATTTGGATTTCGTCAAACTATAACAAAGTAAGAAATAAAATGTCTGGAATTTTTCAAAAAAGAAAACCACTAAAACAGCCAGGTGGCCCAGCAATCAATCAATCACTCTAATACTCAGAGACTGTCTCTTCCATAAGGGAAAAGACCATGTTATAAATCGGTTTTCTCAGGTCCCTTGGACACGGAACAAACTATACAAGAGGCAATCTGAATTTGGCAACAGAAGGACATAGTGAAGTCTGGTTAATCCCACAATTTCCTGACAAGACATGAAAGAGGAATTCAGATAATATGATTGGAATTTAATTAGGCAACCTAGAATATAGTCCTACAAATGAGTTTCAACCTTACCAAAAGCAACATCAGAACTATAAACCTTTAAATCTATATAAACCAGTGAGGCTGCCATTATATTTAACTCCTGTGTCATTATGGTCAGTACCAAATCCAAATAAAAATCAGTTCTATCACTTCATAGTTCCACCGTTATAAAAAATCTC
The DNA here is from genome assembly GCA_028533085.1 of Varecia variegata. Lineage (NCBI taxonomy): Eukaryota > Metazoa > Chordata > Mammalia > Primates > Lemuridae > Varecia > Varecia variegata. The sequence goes on along the minus strand of CM052445.1, from coordinate 40,756,922 downwards.
TTCTGTTTACTAATTTTACCCAGTAGACTTAATTTCAAATGAATTTTGCCATTTCCAGAAATCAAAGCTGCCCTAAAAGGAACAAGGTAAGGGTCCACTGAAGATGTGTGAAATAATTTAACAAAGGCATGTTCCGAAAGAAATTTCTAAAAAAACAAAAAAAAAAAAAAAAAAGAAAGGAAAAGAAAGAAAGTCATGTAAATTCTACCAAGAGGATTGACTATCTCCAAGAGCACAACTCTTAGTTATACAAGTTCGGGTGCATTTGGTTTTTAAAAAAACGACAACAAAATCTATCCCAGGAAGTTTGCTCCTGAAGTTATCCTGTGTCTCCTCCCTACACCTGCAAATGGGAAGGAATTTTATCCTGTGATAATTGATTCATTTTCTGCCTTGCTTCAGGCCTGTTCTTCATCAGCATCCTGGTTATACTGTAGTTTCCGTGGCAGTGGAGCCAAGTCAGCTTTCTGAGGGAACAGCAGCCAGCTGAGGGACAGAGATAGCCATCTGCAAAAGCTTATCTGTCTGGGGGAATGGCTATTTATGTCAGTCGAATCGGGAGTGAATCGCAACATACATCAGTGGTGGTGGCAACGTTATTCATATAATATTTAATAAGTTTATGTAATTGGACCAAGTTTCATTAGTACTTGTTGCAATAAAGCCACAGACATTTCTCAAAAAGCAGGGAGTCCAGCTGGAGGATGTAGACTGTTTAACATTGGTGAACACACATTCACAGGCATCTAGAAGCCAGAACAAAAGTAAGCATGAGCAGTAAAAAGTGTAGCAGCCAAAAAAGAGGCGCAACAACAAAAAAAGGAAATCTAGTAAAAGCTCATCTGGCATTCAGTCATTCAATTCACAGAAGTCTGCTGAGCAACCACTATTGCAAAAGAATTGCACTGATCTCTTTCATTGTTTTTTTAATTAATTGCATGTGTCATAGACTTGGTATTTGTTTTTTTAAGAAAAAAATGTGCTTTGAATGCAAAAAACCAGTTCTCACAATATTGTTTTTCCATTTACAGCATTTGGCACAGCACTTTGTATTCTAGTTCTTATCTGTACCTTTTAGGCTCTTTGCCAAATGTCAGAATGTAATATTATAAAAAGAATACTATAACTTCAGTAAAAATACATGGGGACAAATCTCTGTTTTCTACTTCACTGTGTAATTTTGGTAAAGTATCTAAGGTTATTGAGAAATATAAAGAAGATCTAAGAAAGTAAGAGAATACACTTTTTTCTACTTGTGAACATCAATTCTTTGCAAATTATTTTATGGGCCAACAGAATTCTATAAAGATTCTCAATGAATTTTTGAAGAAACTTAAAATTTATTTAAAGAATAGATAAGAAACTTTTAGGAAAAAAGGTTGATGTGACATCTGCCCAGCCAGTTATAAGAAAATACTATAAAGCCTAAACCACTAAAATGATCTGTACCAAGATAAATATAAAAAAATGTCAATCGTTAATTCTGGGTAGTGGAAATATGGATGATTGCTACATTATTCTTTTGCTTTCTTATATTTAATTTTTTTCAAAAATAATTTAAAAGAGCCAATAAAGAAGAATAGCCACCATTTAAAGAATAAATAAATAATTTAGACAGTCCATATAAACCTTAATACTTTAATATATGTAAAAATTTAATATGTGATGTTATGGACTAAGTGTGTATCCCCCTAAAATTTATATGTGATGAATTAGGAAGTGTGGCCATTGGGAGGTCATTAGGATTTAGATGAGGTCATGAAGGTATAGGCCTCATGAATGGGATTAGTGCCCTTATAAGAGTCCTGAGAGAGGTTACTTCCTCTCTGTCTTTACAGCCTGTGAGGATACAATGAGAACTAGCCAGTCTGCAACCCAGGTTGCGAGAGGCTTATCAGAACCCAGTCATCCTAGCACCCTGACCTCAGATTTCAAGCCTTCAGAACTATGAGAAATCATTGTTTTTTTTTTGTGTGTGTAGGCCACTCAATCTATGGCATTTTGTTAGAGCAACCCAAATTGACTTAATATGTGATAAAGCAAGCATCATAAGACAATAGAGAAAACTAGCTAGGTATTAGAAATTCTTTAGATTCCTCATATAATATGCTGAAATACATTTTAAGTTGCTTTCAGAAATCAGTGTCAAAAGCAAGACAATTTTGAAATACAAGGAAATGTAAAATAATATATTATTTCTGAAGGAAGAAATGCTTTCTAACCATGAAAACAATGGAAGAACTAAGACAAAAGTCAATATATTTTAAATAGTTTTATGTTTAGAACTTCAATTTATCAAAAATATCATAATGTTAAAAGACATAACAAATTAGGAAAACATATGTCATAATTTTATAAAGAATATTTTTAATATGTAAAGAATTCATACAAATGGAATAATAGAAACATTAAGAATCAATAGTAATATAAGAAATGAATAAGAATAGCCAATTCATAGAAGAGGAATTTCCTGTGTCTGATAAACATGAGAAAACCAATTCAACCTCTTTAGTCATTTAAAAAATGCAAATTGAAAGAAAAATAAAATATTTTCAAATATATTAGTAGCAAAAGCATTTTTAAATGATAATTATCTTGGTAAGAAGGCAGGAAAACATATATTCTCCTATGGTGTTTGGTCATGTAAATTAGTAGAATTTTCTGGAAGCGATTTTTCAGTTTTAAGACCCTTATACACTTGCTCAAATAGTAATGACTAATTCTAGTGATCCATCTTAAAGAAATGATCAGAAATGTGGTCAAAGATTTATATACAAAGATGTTCATTACAGTACTATCTATCATAGCAAAAACCATCCAATAATGAGGAAACTAAATTATGGTAGGTGCATAATGGAATACTAGTCATTATTTTAAAAGGTAATTATAGATGTACATATTTTGACAAAGAAAGATAATTACAATATATTTTTTAGTAAAAGTAAGTGTTCAGAAATGTAAATAGAGTATAATCTCAACCACATAAAGATATTCACACAGAAAAATGACTGCTTAAACATATTAGTGATGTTTACCTCCTGGTTGGCAGGCATAAAGGTTAGGATGAAAGTTCAATTCCAGTAAAAAAGACCAAAAATGAGCATAAACAGGTTTTGGTTGACATAGAAGCTCTACATTTTCAGGGGCCCTGGCTCCTTCCATCTTGTTGCTCCAATATCCTGGAGTATTGGCTTCATTCCCATCAAATGGGACTCAGCCCTGCACTCATGTTACAGACAGCAGGAAGGAAGAAAGGACAAGTGCAATGAGCACACACCTTCCCTGTAAAGGCACAACTCCAAAATTCCATACATCACACTCACTTGTATCCCACTGGCCAGAGCTTAATCACATGACCACACCTAGATGTAAGTGAAGCTGGAAAATGAAGTTATTTTAACTAAATAAAAAAGTCTATTACTGTGCAAAAAAAGTATAAAAATATATTAGAGGGCAATTTCTGCCACAGTCCACCTCTTTGGTCACCCAAAGATCCATGTGTACATAGAATATGCTTACCCATTTCTCAAGACAGTCCAAAAATTTCATCTAATTATTAAATTTATCATAACATCCAGGAATTCTGGAAGATGCCCAGTCCTCTCCATCAGATCAAGATATGGTCCCTCTTGGTCTGACATCCTACAAACTAAAACAAAAGTTATGTGCCCTCTTCACCCAACACACATAAAATATAATGGTGGAATAGAAACAGGCTAACTGCATTAATAATTCCCACTCACACAATCACTGCAATGAAAATAAAATCCTTAAGTATAAACTTAGCAAAACATGGACATAACCTGTATACTGAAAATTACAAAATGCTGACAGAAATAATAAATCGGGGAAAGTATAGATGTAGAGAAATGGTGAACTTCTGTCAAACCTTAAAATTAGAAGCTAAAAAATGGGGTGGAACCATTAATATCATTGCAAATAGTAAGTCATTAACTGGAACTGTAGCAAAAAATGGTACATTCACATGGCATGAACAAGTTTAAGTTTTAAACACTGAGGGATTATTTAACAACAACAAAAAAGTTTGCCAATGAAAAAGATAAGCCTAATATTAATTTTGAAGGATAGATGTGAAATCCATTCATCAGATATAATCAAAGTTTCAGGAAATGAAACATTCCAAGACATTATTATAAGTAGTAGTTTCTTAATACTTGCTTTATTCACGTAGTTGGGAGGTAAGTATTTCCATAGAACATATCTCAGGGTTTTAATGACTAGCTTTGATGATTAGACAGTAACTGAATCATAAATAGAGTCTAAATTTTCCAGATCTTGGTTTAGTGGCCTGGCTCTAGACCAAAGAAATATACCTTGTCTTTAAGAAATATACCTTTGCATTTAAGAGTTCTCTCAATTATTTCATGGACCACCTTTAGCTAACAGCAGCTTAAATAGCATTTCCCACTGTACTCACATTGAACTAACATCTGTTCTAAACAATATATGCTTAATCGTTGTTGCTTATTTTGCATTTGACTCAAAGGAGATCATTTAATATTGAATTTTTTAAATACTTTTGTGCTTTAAGGATCCATGCCATGAATTCAAAAAGGATAAATCAGCATATTATTTTTCAAAGAAAAAAATCAGAAGCTTATGTTTTAATATGTAAACTATAATAAAACCATCCTCAGATCATAATATCAGTATTGATTTATGGATTAGTTGTTGTAGATAATCAGTCGAAGAGCTCAGAGACCCCCAAATCATTCTATAGAAGGCAAACTGTCGGTTTCTTTAGAATCCACTTATTCGTGCCCAGCGGGAGACCATGCCCTAAATAGGGACAGAAAGCTTGCCTTAATAAACTCAATATTTCATATAAACCAAAGATGGGATTATTTAATTTAACAGAAAACAAGTATTACAAAAAATATAAGAAAGTAGCACATGCTTCCATATTGAAGGTATTACTGCTTATATTACTAAACAGAATTCTAGTCCACAGCAAACACAGCCAGCCTGGAATAGCAGTGACATAAGTTTGAAACTGACATACCATGGAAGATGCCACTGCATGGGAAGTCTTACCCAGGTTAATTTCATCTGTCCTTGTGGGTTTTTACTTTTCTCTCTTGTCTGTAAACACAACTATTAGGACTTATCATCAAGAAGTTGGTTTACTAGCATTTGTGAGAAATCCACATAATATCAATAAAGTATATAAGCCCATCAAAGTTCTTGATGTGGGTAATTTATGAGGAAAGGAAGGAGCTATAATACTAGAATATCACTAGTATAGGTGTGAGTGAGTTCGACGCTATCCCATTTTGCCTTCAGAGTGAATAAGCTACTTTTTATTATTAGTGATTTTTCTGCTTTAAAAGTCCATATCTTGTAAAGTTGTAATATGAATCAAAAAATGTGGCTACAGAGGAACTGCCAGACATAGAAACTGCCTTTTTACCTCTGTAATTTCAAGAAAATGGTCATAATTCAGCTTTGTTAGTAAATTAGCATGAAGATTCTACAATGCAGAAGGGAGTAGTGGTAGAAAAATAACATTGCTAGGCAGAGGAGGGTGATAGTAACGCATACGTAATGCATAAGATACTTAAAATGTCCTCTTCAAAAAGTCTTTCTAAATTTACTCTAACTCAGGTAGATTCTTATAGAATCTCGTCTATAGTTATATATTGGTCTAGAAAGCTGTAATCAATGCAAAATGTCTAAAAATATGCTTTGTTTCTTTCTAAGGAAAACGCAAGGTTTTCACATGAGAAAGAACTGAGTGTGAATCTTGATTTGACTTCTAATAAACTATGTGATCTTCAACAACACTTTTTTGAGGTTCAGTTTTCCCATCTGTAAACAAGGATAATAATAATACCTGCTTTAGGGGCTTGTTGTATGGCTTATTTGGGATAACATAAAAATAATCTAGTGCTTGGTGGAAAATAAATACTACATAAATGGTGATTTCCTCTCTTTTCCCTTCAGGCTAGGAATCAAGATTTCTATAATTTTTATGATTCCTCCACAACTTAAAGAATTCTGTGTATAATGGACATTCAATAATTCTGAGTGATCACATCAAAATATCTCAGTAAGACTGTGAATATGCAGGTTTTAATCACAACTACCTCCAAGTAACCTGGATTTCTACAACATAATTACAACTATAGATCCACAAAAAGGATTCATAATCAAGTTAAGGAGCAGTAGATATTTATGGCTTATACTGAAATAAATTTTAATGGCTGTAGAAAAAAAATCTTTGAATTGGTTATATAAGATCAAGTGCTCTCCCTCCTTCCTTTATATCTAAGTTAAATAATACCCAAATATACAAGCATACAGTAGACTAACAATAGAATTCAATATTGATTTCTTTTTCCAAAATACATAAAAAGCAAATCTTATAGAGAGCTTTTGGATAGTAATAGTTTGCCTAATCACATCATTTGGAATATAATACTTTTATCTATTTTAAAATGAGTGCAAAAAAATCAATAACCCCCCCAGACTATCTGTACAGTACGACTACATGATGCACTCATAATATTTGGACCATAATTTCAAATCAAAATAGCATCAAAGTGGCACCTGTATTGGCTTCATTCGGACCTGCCATAAGATTACTGTTACAATATGAACTACATTTGCATACATTAAAATACAGCAGAAAAAGTAGCCACTATGCATACTAAATAGTTGTCTTTTCTAAACTTAAATACCTCAGGTGGCTCCCTTTTATGCTCTCAAACCCCTAAGGACATTTTTCTACATTAAGAATTGCCTGCATCCAGGAAATTATTTGCAAAAACTCGAATCAACAATACCTTTGCTTACTTGTGATATTGTCTCTATTTTTCTATGTCTGGTTTCAAGCTGCAAGGCTACCATGAAAGCTGAATCTTTACGAGTTCATATCCTCCTGCTGTTTCTCTCTCACCTCAAGTCAGCCTCCCCTGTTGCAAAGGGCATGTGCTAATGATCCAAGTCACAAGTGAGTATATAAAAGAAAAAAATGAAAAGGCTATAATCACATTAATGAAATGAACAAGGGAGATTTTAGGCAGAAAGTCCACAAGGCTTTGAGGACCAGCCCTGTTACCATTAGCATTACCTCTTCTACCTCCTATGCCAGTCTCCTACCTGCAGCCTGGTTGATCCAGTAGCACAAGCTTGTAAATGCTGCTAGCCTGAAATATCACTGAAGCTCACATACAGAAATTGTTATTCATTAAATACACAGTTCTATTTTAAACCACATCTCTGACTGCAGGCTAGTGTTTGCCTGAAGGTAGGTCATTGAGAGTCAATGCAAATTAGGATAGTTTCCCAGCAGTTAAAAAAAAAAAATTAACTTAGGGAACTTTGTGGCCATAGGTCTTTCTCAAAGCAGCACCACTGATGTTCTTTAGGATGTAGCCCCGTCACCCAGGTACTGAGCCAAGGCCTCCAAACTGATTACTGAGAGTGGAGGCTCTCCCAGTAGGCCTCTCACATGGTGACTTCCACTGATTCTGGGCTGCCATCACTTTAAATGAAAATAACAAGGGTTACAATGGGAAACACCTGATATACTGTACACTACAATATGGTAATTACCTCATGTCACTCTTCTACCTTGAGTAACATTCATTAGAAAGTGTTAAACACAAATCACAGTAGAAGAGATACTACCCCTAACTTATCCTACCTTACAAGCACTTTAAAGTCATGGGAAATACAGAGTTAAATAGCTGAATCTCTGGGGAACCTAGATCTTAAGTTCTCACTGGCTTCCAGCTAAGTTAGAGAAAGTGCTCTTGCTCACAAACTCCCACTTGAAATTGGAGGTTAAAAAAAAAAAAAAAGGATTCCTCCTGGAAGATTTCTCAGCTGACTCTAGATCACTAGTTCTCAAACTTGGCTGCACATTTGGAGTTATCTGGAGGGATTTCAAAAATTTTTAGAACTTGGGTTCTACCTTCAGAGGTTCTGGTTTACTTTGTTATGGGGTGCAGCCTATGCAAAGACTTATTAGACAATTCAACTGCACAGAAAAGTTTAAGAGCCATTGCACTAGGCCAGTGTCTTTCAAAATGTAATGTGCATGTGAATCACCTTGGGGTCTTGCTAAAATTCAGAATTGATTTGCTAGGTTTTAGTAGGGGTCTGAGGTGCCACATTTCTGACAAGCTCCCAAGCCCGTGCTATTGATCTGCAGACCAAGCTTTAAGTAGCAAGGCTTTAGACAAAACTGGTGATGTAGTCAATGAGATATTAACTTCCCTTTATTGATAACCTGAATCTCTGCCTTTAATCATAGTAAAACCCATTCTGGTGAAATACATAGTATATGCAAATAGTATGTGTTTACTTTTTGCATGAAGTTAGAAAAAGATACTAGATTATAATTGGTAGCCACTAAATCTGGCACTGGGATATCATCTGACCCTAAATATTGATTCTGTTCTACATCCAATCTAACATATAAAAATATTTTATTTATGTCAGATAAATGTTTTGCCTTATAGGTCTGCTACATCAAACATTTAGACTGAACTCCCCCAAAATGCAACTGAGAGTAGTCATAAATATAAAGGTATTAATTAGGTGTTATAAATCTACTATAGTACTTTTTGAATTCTTCTTACTATGTTTATAAAATAGTAAATTCAATGGAATCACCAAACCCAAAATATATAAATTATTTTGTAAAAAATAATTTATATATTTTACCCACAACTGAGATCTAAAAGTGATAGTCTATGCTGGTAATTGGGGAGATTTTTCTGCTAAGTAAAAGATTAAAGAAGTTGGATTAAGAACAATAAATAGCCCAGGGGCAGTGGCTTATGCCTGTAATCCTAGCACTCTGAGAGGCCGAGGCAGAAGGATCACTTGAGTCCAGGAGTTTGAGACCAGCCTGAGCAACAGCAAGACTCATCACTACAAAAAATAGAAAAATTAACCAGGCATGGTGGCGTGCACTTATAGTTCCAGCCACTCAGGAGGCTGAGGTAGGAAGATCACTTGAGCCCAGGAAGTCGAGACTGCAGTGAGCTATGATAACTCCCCTGCACTCTAGCCCAAGCAATAGAGTGAGACCCTGTCTCAAAAAATAATAATAATAAATACCATGCTTCACCTCAAAAAATTATAGCTTATTATGTGCCATGCACTTATTTTAAACACTATATATTATATAAATTACTGTGTATAATGTAATAGTTAATAGTGTTATATATTCATATGTAAATGTTTATTATTATAAATATATATTTATTTATTCCTCTAAAAAGTTTTATCAGATAGGCACTTTTGTTTTGTTTTTTTTTGAGACAGAGTCTCACTCTGTTGCCTGGGCTAGAGTGCTGTGGCATCAGCCTAGCTCACAACAACCTCAAACTCCTGGGCTCAAGCGATCCTCCTGCCTCAGCCTCCCAAGTAGTTGGGACTACAGGCATGTGCCACCATGCCTGGCTAATTTTTCTATATATATTTTTAGCTGTCCATATAATTTCTTTCTATTTTAGTAGAGACGGGGTCTCATTCTTGCTCAGGCTGGTCTCGAACTCCTGAGCTCAAATGATCCGCCCACCTCGGCCTCCCAGAGTGCTAGGATTACAGGCGTGAGTCACCGCACCTGGCCCAGATAGACACCTTTATCATCCCCATTTTATATCTGAAAAAACTGAGAAACAGAGCGATTAAGTAACTTACACAAGATCAAAGAGTTAAAAAGTGTTGGAGCTAGGATTTAAACTCACACTTTCAGGATCCATATTTTTGCTTTTAACCACTTTGTCATAATGCCTTTCAAGAAAAAGAGCAAACTTCTTTCTCTGAAAGATAGTTGGAAGATACCCTGATCACTCCTCCACTCTTTACCCCTTAGTCAAGAAAGGTTCTGTAATATCCAGAATTCTGAGAAGTCTTCTCTCTGGGCACAAATGATGCTTTTTGAGATAGTTAAATGGCTCACCAACTTTCCTTCCTCCAGTTTTCCCATGTCCTTCAGGAATCTTCAATTTCAAGTAGATAAGAATCAGACAGGATTTACTTGGCCACAGGATTTCTAAAACAACTGGTCTCAGCAGGTAGATTGGCAGTGCGCAAAGGAGTAGCATTTGTTCCATGAAAAGCATGAGACTGGAATGGTTGTTCTGAGGGATTCCTAATCCAAGTGGAAAGAGTAAAAACAGGAGTATCTGTTTCTTAAGAGTTCTGCCGCATGATGGCAATAGCAGAAGCCTCTGATAATTGGGAAACTTTCATTTACTCTGGAACTTCTGATGAATACAGAGCTTTCAGCAGCTAAAGTCTGGATTGATTTTTGTGGTTGGGATGCACTGCTGAAGAGTATAAAACACCAGAGAGAGACTCCAAGATAGTGGCTGCTGCCACAAAGAATCCTAAGCATGTTTAGAAAATTCAACTGAATGGCTTGAGGTCCTATCCTGGTACCTAGGTGCTAAGAGTTATCAGAGTCAAAAATTAGTGGTATTTCCCTCACAGAAATACAAAATATCATCTGTGAATACTACAAAAACCTACACACACACAAACTAGAAAATGAGGAGAAAATGGATAAATTCCTGGAAACACACAAACTCCCAAGCTTGAATCAGGAAGAAATAGAAATCCTGAACAGATGAATAATGAGCAGTGAGATTGAAGCAGTAATAAAAAATCTACCACCACCACCAACGACAGGAAAACAACCCCAGACCAGATGTATTCACAGCCAAATTCTACCAGACCTACAAAGAAGAACTGGTACTTATCCTACAGAAATTATTCCAGAATATCAAGAAGGAGATAATCCTCCCTTACTCATTCTGTGAAGACAGTATCATCTTGATGCCAAAACCAGGAAAGGACACAACAAAAAAAGAAAACTATAGACCAATGTCCCTCATGAACAGATGTAAAAATTCTCAGAAAAATACTGGCAAATGGAATTCAACAGCACATCAAAAAGATAATTCACTATGATGAAGTGGGTTTCATCCCAGGGATGTGAGGATGGTTCAACATATGCAAATCAATAAATGTGATTTACCACATAAACAGAAGCAAAAACAAAGACCATACGATTGTCTCAATAGATGCAGAAAAAGCATTTAATAAAATCCAGCACCCTTTCATAAGGTTTCATAAAAACCCTCAACAAACTAGGCATAGAAGGAACATGTCTCAAAATTATAAAAGCCATATATGACAAACCCACAGGCAACTTCATACTGAATGGGGAAAAATTGAAAGCATTCCCCCTAAGAACTGGAACAAGACAAGGGTGCCCACAGTCACCACTTCTATTCAACATAGTACTGGAAGTCCTAGCCAGAGTGACCAGGCAAGAAAAAGAGATAAAGGGCATCCAAATTGAGAAAGAGGAGGTCAAACTATAACTATTTGCTCAAGATAAGATGTTGTATCTAGAAAATCCTAAAGAGTAGACCAAAGGACTCCTAGAGTTGATAAATAAATTCAGCAAAGTCTCTGCTTACAAAATCAATGTATCCAAATCAGTAGCATTTCTATATACTAATAACAGTCACAGTCAAGGTGAAAGTTAAATCAAGGACTCAATACCATTTACAATAGCCACAAAGAAAATAAAATTCCTAAGAATATACTTAACTAAGGAAGTGAAAGATGTCTACAAGGAGAACTACAAAACACTGATGAAAGAAATTATAGATAACACAAACAAATGGGAAAACCCATGCTCACAGATTGATAGAATCAACATCATTAAAATGTCCATACTGCCCAAAGTGATTTATAGATTCAATGTAATCTCCATCAAAATACTGACATCATATTTCACAGATTTAGAAAAAAATAATTCCAACCTTCATTTGGAACTGAAAAAGAGCCCAAATAGCCAGAGCAAATCTTAAGCAAAAGGAACAAATCTGGAGGCATCACATTACCTGACTTCAAATTATACTATAAGTCTATAGTAACCAAAACAGCATGGTACTAGTACAAAAGTAGAGGCATAGACCAATAGAAAAGAATAGACAACCCAGAAATAAAACCATCTACCTACCACCAACCGATCTTTAACAAAGCAGACAGCATACACTGGGGAAAAGAAGCCCTATTCAATAATTGGTGTTGGGAAAACTGGATAGTCATATGCGGAAGAATAAAACAGGACCCCTGTCTCTTGCCATATATAAAAATTAATTCAAGATCGATAAAAACAAACTTAAATGTATGTCAGGACACCATAAAAATTCTAGAAGAAAATGTATGAGAAACGCTTCTAGACATCAGCCTAGGCAAAGAATTTATGACTAAGATCTCAAAGGCAAATATAGCAATAACAAAAATAAATAAATTGGAATTAATTAAATTTAAAAGCTTATGCACAGCAAAAGAAATAATCAACAGAGTAAATATACAACCTACAAAATGGTAGAAAATATTGACAAACTATACATCCAATAAAGGGCTAATATCCAGAATCTACAAAGAACTCAAACAAATCAGCCAGAAAAAGAAATGAACAACCCCATTGAAAAATGGGCAAAAGACATAAACAGAAGTTTTTCAAAAGAAGATAGACAAAAAACATAAAAAAATGCTCAATATCACTAATTATCAGGGAACTGCAAATTAAAACCCTATCACCTTACCCTTGTCAGAATGGCTATTATTAAAAAGTCAAAAAACAATATATGCTGTCATGGATGTAGTGAGAAAGGAATGCTTATAACACTGTTTGTGGGACTGAAAATTAGTACAACCTCTGTCGAAAACAGTATGGAGATTCGTCAAAGAAATAAATGTAGACTCACCATGTGATCAAGCAATCCCACTACTAGATCTCTACCCAAAGGAAAAGAAATCATTTTATCAAAAAGACAACTGCACTTGAATGTTTACTGCAGCACAATTCACAATTGCAAAGATAAGGAATCAACCTAAGTGCCCATCAATTCATGGATAGATACAAATATGTAGTGTGTGTGTGTGTGTGTGTATATATATATATATATATATACACATACACACACACACACACACACACACACCCCATGAAGTACTACTCATCCATAAAAAGGAATGAAATAAAGTCTTTTGCAGCAACTTAGATGGAACTGGAGACCATTATCCTAAGAGAAGTATCTCAGGAATGGAAAAAGAAACACCACATGTATTCACTGATAATTGGTAGTTAAATGATGGGCATGTGAAGGCACAAAAAGACATAAGGACATTGGAAACAAAGAAGGGAGTAGGGTTGGAGTGGGGAGGAGTAAAAACTTACCTATCAGATACAGTGAACACTATTCTGGTGACTGGCAAACTAAAAGACCCAACTTAAGCATTATACAAGGTATCCATATAATAAAAATATTTGTACCCCCTTAATATTTTGAAATAAAAAATAAATTAGTGGTATTCCCACTGAAATCAGGAATTAGTCATTGCTAATGAAAATACATTGTAACCTAGAAATAGAAACATTCTCACTGTGTGAAAAGTTAGGAAACAATGATAAAGATCATTCTAAGTGGTAAAACACTAGACTCTGGATTATTAAAGACAGAAACAGCATTCATCCTCATTGTCACTTTTAACAAGGTTCTGGAAATCTTAGCCAGTATAAAAAAAAACAAGAACAAAAAATAAGATGTGCATATGTATTGTAAAGGAAAGGAACAGGAAGAGAAAAAAACTGTCATTATTTGAAGATGACATCAAGATGATCAGAAAAAAAAACTTTAAAAATTGGTAGAAAGGCTATTGAAACTTACAAGAAATTTTAACAAGTTAATATTTGGCTAAATAAAAATTTAACATGTGTATGCTGTAAACTATAAAATTAAATGACAAGTTAGGGTAAAATAAATAAGGACAGAAAAATATTATAAACTTTAATATATAGAAAGCTTTTGTGACTCAATAACATAAATAAAAGCATTTTAATAGCATGGACAAAGTAAACATAAACAACAGAAAGGAGTATATAAGAATCTCCTAAATAGAAATAAAAGTGTCAATTTTAAAATATGAGACAGCAATATCAACTTGATAAAAAATATTCTAAAAGATAAAAACATTTGTCAAAATCTCTAAAATGTATAATACCAAAAGCATACCCTAAAGTATACTATCGATTTTGGGTGGTGTATCCATGTAGGTTCATTGATTATGAGGAACATACACCACTGTGGGATGTCAATAATGGAGGAGGTTGTACACGTGTAGAGCAGGAGCATAGGGGAACTTTCTGTACTTTCTGCTCACTTTTGCTCTGAACCTAAACCTGCTCTAAAAATTAAAGTTTAATACTAAAAAATGACAAAAAATAAATTCTTATAAATCATTATTCAAAAGTAATTTGACATTATGAATTTTAAAGATACTGATATACTAGGAGCCTATAATTTTGCTTCTAGTAATGAATCCTAAGTCATTTGCTAAGAATGCAGCAAAAATTTATGTATGGAGATGTTTAGTACTACTTTATAATGGTAAAAAAACAAACAAAGCAAAGCAAAACCTAATTGTCAATAAGCATTTCAGACTAAAAGAAGTACAAAATTGACCAAGCAAAAGCATGCCTGGAGTATTTAACAATTTAAAATGCTCAAGAAAAAATATCACATAAGCAAAAGGAAGATGTATATTGTACATGCAGATGGTTTTTGTCTGAATCTACAAAAATATAAACATAAATGCACCTTAAAATTATATGGAAGTTGATCAATATATTAACAATATTATCACTGGGTGGTGAGATTTTGGGTGATTTTTAATTTTTTATATCTTTTCTATCTTCTGAATGTTCTGTAAGCACATATTACATATAGAATTTAAATGCAAAATAAATATGTACTCACTATTAAATTGGAACTAACTGATGAGCACACATGTGCATAGAGGGAAGTAAATCTCAATGGAAATTAAGCAGGGGGAGGAAGGGGGAGGGGATGGGCAAAAACATACCTACTGAATAGAATGAACACTATCTGGGTGATGGGCACACTTTTAACCCTGACTCAAGCATTACAAAAGTGATCCATGTAACCAAAACCATTTGTATCCCTGTAATACTTTGAAATAAAAAAAACGATGCTGAGTAATATTAAAAAAATTAATTACTCAAGGCTAGATCAATATTTGAAAATCAATGTAATTATCATATTGTTTTTTTAAAAAAACACATACTTATATCAGTTTGTGCACAAAAAGTATCTAACAAAATTCAACATCTCTTCACGATAAAAACTCTCAGCAAACAAGGAGTAGAAGGGAACTTCCTTAACCTAATAAAAGGCATTTACAAAAACACTACAACTAGTATTAAACTTCATGGTGAAAGACTGAATGCTTTTCCCTTAAGTTTAGGAAAAAGAAAACTTAAGACTTCTACCATATTTGTTAACAAGAGACAGTGACCTTGCTATTCAAAGTGTGGTCCATGGACCAATAGCATGAGCATGCCTGAGAGCATGCTAGACATGCAGAATTTCAGGCTATATCCTAGACCTAGTGAACTGAATCCTGCAGTTTTACAAGGTCCCCAGCTGGTCTAAATGCACATTCCAGTTGGAGAAGCCCTTGTGTAGAAGACCAGAATAAGCTTCGAAACTAGACAGCCCTGGGTTTCAATCTTATCTCCCTACTGTGTGGCTTTGGGCAAGTCATCTAATAATTTTGAGTCTCAGATTCCTTATCTATAAAACAGTGAAAATATCTTCCTGGCTAGGTTGCCATAAGGATAAATGAAGATAAGGTACTTGGTGAAATCATGCTCCAAAATTGCTAATGTCATTAAGGATATTCTTCCAAGAAGCCTGAGACATACTATCAGTCCTCCACAGGATTCAACCAACCACAGATGGAAAATATTTGGGAAAAAAATTTTTTTAAATAACAATGCAACACTGAAGAATAATACTAGTTAAAAGCAGTATAGTGTAACTATTTACATAGCATCTATATTATATTATGTGTTTTATATATAAGTAATCTAGGGAGGATTTAAACTATACAGGAGGATGTGTGTAGGTTACATGCAAAATACACGCATTTTATATCAGGGACTTGAGCACTCACAGGGGTCCTGAAACCAATCCCCCATGGATGCTAAGGGATAACTGTATCTTCTACCTCCTTCATGATAACCACAGCTTGCTAGTAGATAACAAGGAAAGTGCAAAAGTGTAACTGTACAGAGAGAAAACTAACATTCCCAAAACTGTTGAGAGAGAAAAAGCAAAAACAAGATCTCAGGTCTCCTGAGTGCCAGACTATCACACACTGTGTTTGACTTTGCTGGGCCTTTATCTGAAAACTCATACTCACCTCCACCCCCAACCCATTTTCTGAATTGCTGAGTTACATATTTCTTGACATAATATTGCAGTCATAGGTAGATTAGTATTAGCGTATGTGTCTATAGACATAGTAGTGCAGTCATTTCTAAAGGCCAACTTGAGACCTAGGTAGGACATCTCCCTCTCCAATATGCAGTATTTATCTTTTGAAACTTTAACAAAAAAAGTTCCTTATTTCAATTTTGTAGATAGTTCGGAGAAGGAAATGTAAAAAATATTTTATCAGAGTGAAAAATGCAAGGTGGCAAGTAGAAAAGACCTGCCCTAGAGCTCAGCTTCAGCTCTAAATAGCAATGAAAGGATCAGAAAAATGAATTCCACCATTCATATTGGTCAACAGCAAAGAATTAGTGAGGCTAAGGAGTCAGAATGGGGCTTCTTACTCTTAATTCCAATATTTTAAAAACCTTATATTTAATAGTTATCATGTGCTCCTTGTGTCTGATTTATTACCTCCCTGCTGCTATTTTAGCTGATGTCCCCTTTTTGTCCTTAATGAGGATGTAGGACATTTGGTCACCAGTCATTTTTGCAAAATGTTCTAATGTCCTTATTCAATCATTCTTCACCTTTTTTCTCATCAGCTTTGCTAAATTTTATCTTAGGAACAAACCATTTTTCTTGTTGCCTTTCACTCAAACAGGATCCCAAATCCATCCCTTTCTCTTCATATTTTCCTTAAATCCCTTTCAGCCTTTGTTGAGACTTGTTCTGGGTTTCTGTAAATGGTGTTTCTAGAAAGAGCTATCTAGTTCCCATCTGCCACTCTAAGCTTGTGTCTGTCTTCACAACACTGGGGCATGGCCTCCTGGAGAGCCTGATACCACATCCCAGTCAGTGCCAATAGGTCTCTGGGTCCTCATCTCCACTCAGGACTGCACCAATCTGAGACTCATGCCCATCAGAAACCATGCCCACTGGAAGGAGAAAAATAAGGGCATTGTAGTGAGTTTTCATAAAACTGTATTTATTCCAATAGAAACAAGTCGCCTTGTATTCTGAGATTGTATTTTCTTACTTTTTCTGTTTTCAAAATGTCCTTTGTTTTTTTGGGATAGTATATTAAAATCACCCCCTTTTAAAAATTATCTTTCTTTGCAAAACTAAAATGCTTTCAACTCTTAGTCTCTTTATCTTTGCTGTTATTTCTTTTTTACTGCTCTGTGAAATTTCAGTCTGGGTATAGAGGTTAAGAGCACATACCTTGGCCTCAGTGTCAGGGCTGGATTCAAATCCCTGCTCTGCTATTTATTGGTGAAGTAACCATAGACAAGTTCCTAAACCTCACTAAGTTTTTGTTTATTCATATTACAATGAAGATAACAGTACCTACATTGTGGGATGGTCAAATAATATATGCAAAGTACATAGTATAATACCTGGCACAGAATAATGAATCAGCAAATAATTGTGATTATTATTATATTCCCTGGAGTGTTATTTGGCAAACATTTAAAATAACCTCCCATCTGTTATCAAGGTCCCACTACCCCTTCTGAGTGAAAGATCGACATCCAGTCAACCTCAAGATCTCACCTTTGATTGAAGTTCAGCCCTACAGAACTGAGCTTCATGATTGAAGCAGTGCCAATGCATTAGTTATGTTTTTCATTTTTTATACTTCATGATGCTTTGGCATTTGGGGGGCCTTGGGGACCAGGAAATAGACTGCCTCTCCCAGGGTTAGCTAATTCCTAGAGAAAGCAAACAACCTGTCTACTAGCACACCTTTCAAATGCAAACCAACTCATCTAAGCCCATACCCCTAACCACCTCCTTTTGCTAAAGTGCCCCAGGGCCAGGTATTGAACAGCTAAAGACTAACCTATAGCCCGGAGCCCACCAAAATTATTCAAACTCAGGGATCCCAAGGTGTTTATCCTGCCCTGCCTTGCCTTTCCCACAGAAACCACAATAGAAGCTTGTGACCATGCTTTCCCCTCATGCTTTTGCCTCCTGCCTGACCCAGGTGCTTCCCCATGTGACCCTCTTTCTCTGCTGTGCCTCCTGTTTTAAGGGTAAAAACTTCTTCCACAGCAGTCATCTCTTGATCTATTGGCCTCACCATACCTGATTAAAACAAACTCTAGATGCATTTTTTTATTTCAGGATATTATGGGGGTACAAACATTTTGGTTACATGTTATGACTTTGCCACACCCAAACCATTATTTGAGGCGTGGCCTTTCCCCCCTACAACATTCACCTCATCCATTAGTTGTGAGTTTACCCACCTCCAACCCCCTAACTCCCAAAGAATATTATTACTGTGTGAGCACCTTAGTGTTGATCAGTTAGTGCCAATTTGATGGAGAGTACATGTGGTGCCTATTCTTCCATTCTTGTGATACCTCATTTCAGAGGATGGGCTCAAGCTCTATCCAGGAAAATACAAGAGGTGCTAGATCATCGTTGTCTCCTCCAGGTACATTTTAACACAACCAGTATATCAAACCTGTCCCATATTTTTTTTTTTTTTTGCTAAATTCCCCTTAAATTTAAACCCACCAAGGTATCCCCATCAGAGTCCAAATGTATTCATTAATGACAAACCCCTCCCCACCTCCACTCCAAATCCACTTGGTACTAGATATGAATATACAGACTGACTAGAGAATTAACTTGGCTTCCCAAGGGTAACTTCCAAGACTGAATATCATCCTCATGGATTTAGATGCCACCCAGCCCTGAATTGGAGTTATAGGTATCGATTTCAGAGAATTTTTTAAAACCAGGCATTAGTGATCTTACAACCATCTCTTTATTTTCTTGGAGGTGTCAATAGCAATGCAGAACAAGCAGCATACAAAGAATTAAGAAGCAACTTGGCCACTGTTTCAAATACAAGCCACAGTACAGCAAAAATCATGTTTTGCTTATTTCCTGGGAAGAAAGTAATTTCTTATTAATTTACCTTCTGTGTTCTGATGATGTTAAAAATTTCTTTTGTTTTGTACATTATATGATTTCATGACTATCACCATCATTTTATTTTCTAATCACTTCTGATATAATTTGCTGAGATGTCATTGGGAGGTATGAATTGGTATTGATAACAGATGAGAACTGATCAAAATATGGGTTTTTGTTCCATACAAAAAGTAACCTTGTGAAGTTCAAAAACTCAGAATTGTGTTTCTTCCTATTCTACCAACTCCCCTAGAAAAAGTATTTCTGGCCAAACGAAAAGTTCCTTGCAATCGCCTAAGAAATTGTTCACTTTCCAGAGAGGCTTATCCCCCCACCTTCTATCGTTGAGGATGGTAAAATGAAGCACAGAATTTTAGTGGCTCTGAATTCCTCACTTTCTTGATTCATTCTGGACATTGAACAGAATAACCTGCTGGGAGACCCCAATAAAAAGACTGCCTTAACAAACACTTTGCCTTTCCCTTCATTTATAATTGAGGTTGGGCTTGTCAATAAAGCTTTCCAAAGGCCATTCACCACAATACTCTTAGACAAGTATTTACATTCTTTCCTCCTCCCCTACCAAAAGCAAGACCATTTTTGTTACCTTTTAAAAAAAAAATGAATAGTAGTAGCAGGCTATTGGAAGCAGACCTTAGCTTTTCTATCCTGGTATGGTTTTAAAAGATACCCTCTCTAACAGAAGTACATCATGGACAATGAGAACTTGTCCCACTTTTTTCTCCTACTGTAGCTCTTGTGATGTGTTCTAAAGGAATTTCTTAAATAGGGTCCTGAAATCCTTTTGCTCCTTGCTTCTCCTGCTGTGGCTATTCTGTTGGGCATTCCTGCCTTTTTTTTTTTTTTAAGTATATTTTTTCTTTGTAACAAATGAAATGAGAAATTACTGGACTTGGGCCCAGTTTTGTCCCCCATTCATTGTTATTGGGTTTTTATGCTTATGCTCACATTTATGAAAATGATCCTTTGTAGAGTACTATTAAGAAATGTAAAGTAAAACAGCAACACTAATGAGCTTATTCCTTGTCTTCCTCTTGTCAGTCGTCATCACCCGCTGCCTGCACAATCATCAAGTGCTGAAAGTGGCTTTTTTCCCTATTTGTAATGTTTACTTTATTTTACCTCAAAATTTATGCAAATAAAGATTAACTGTACCCAGACTATGTAGATCATTTTTTAATTAACAAAGTTCACCACACTTAGAGAATATGATGATTAAATAGGAGAGCAAAATGGCTAATCCATCATAAAATTTATAAGTTTCTTACCCCCAAACTTTCAACTTAAGATGCTTTTATTCATTTGAACAATTCAGCCTTGCAGTAAAAGACAAGAACGCAACTAATGTGAGTGAAAGTCCCGTATTTGCATTAGCATCAGTCATATAGAAGAAAACAACGTAACCTATTTTTCATTAACATTCAAGGTGTTCATCCTATTAATCTGAAAATTAACCATGCAAAAATGAATTCCACTGGTGAAATATTACTTTCTAGTGTATTAGAAAAAGAAATAAAATCACCCTGGGTATAAAGCAACATGTGGTGAACCCTTCTTACAAACTCTTGCGCAGTTTCCCAGAAAACCAAAACTCTGCAGATGTACAAACTAAAATACAGATGTGGGCATTTCAAAGGACTAAATCCAGATTTCATTCCTAATGAGGCCAATTCATTATCAGATTTTTATGTACAATAACATGTTCCTCTAAATTGAAATTATAATGTGATCTCCTAAGCATGAACACTGATGCTGTTTGAAGATTAACATTTATTCAATCAAATTTGATTTTTAAATTCATATAATATCTGATCTCCATAGACTGGCAACTAGTGAACCACCAGGTAACCTTGTTATTTGGTACCTCTCCAGGGGCCCTGCTGAATCATTGCCTTACAGGTTGTGTGCCAACTCTGGAGCAAACACAAACGTGTATTTCCTCTCCAAATGCCCCACTTCTGCCAGGAAACTAACAGATGCACCAACAAATGTTGCAAGTCTGCCTATTAAACATGGAGCTCATTGAATTTCTATTGCATTTCTCCAGCACAAGTGCATTTGGAGCAAAGAAA
The DNA here is from genome assembly GCA_028533085.1 of Varecia variegata. Lineage (NCBI taxonomy): Eukaryota > Metazoa > Chordata > Mammalia > Primates > Lemuridae > Varecia > Varecia variegata. Next base: position 40,735,597 of record CM052445.1, on the reverse strand, counting down.
GAAATTAAAATGAAGTCAGGTGTCATTCAAGAAAATTACAGTCCCACAGAGGATAGTTTTGAGTTGCAGCTTTGAGTTGCCATGCTGTGCCTTTCACAGCTGCCTACAGTTCTCGTCATTAATAATCAGTAAATAAGATCTGCAGGTGGGCCTGGAAGGCACCTCGAGCCAAGAAGACGGTAGTTAGGGCTTCTGTCTCTAAGATGGGTGGCCAGGCTCATTTGCACAACCCAGCTTATGTTTCCACACAAAAGTGCAACCCTACTTAGCATAGCTTCAGGGAAGCTGCCACAATATAGGGAATGCTAATTACTGTAACCAACTGGCAAGGATGCATCCAAAATTAAATGGCCTGTGACTGAGCAGATGAACAATTTTTATGGCCCAAAGATCAGGGACCAGGGATAGTTTGTTAAATTAACTGACAGCCTCTTTGGTCTAAGTAGGTGAGTTGAAGTCATTTGAAAGCTGTGTTTGCGTGCAGTTACATACCAGAGTCTCTCCTGCGTAAGTACGGTTCCCCCTGCAGTTTTATGTGGGAGTATGGCTACATTTAGTACATAAAATTCACAAAGTTCCCCGGTTCAGTTCATAAATGACCAGGAGAAGCTATTCTGAATCCCTCTGGGATTGATTTTTCACATACCAAAGATTTGATCTTTTTAAATTCACCTGAAACTAATTCATAAAGTTGTGAAGAGAGGTTTTTAGTAAACCTACAGAACCCTGCCTGAACAAAAGCTTTTAGCCTCTAATTTTCGACATTGATCACACTTAGAAACCAAGTCATTTTACTAGCATATCAGAAGTTGCTGTTATTACACGTTCATTCCCAACTGTTAATGCATATCTAAAGGTTTTCCTGAAATACAAATAATATAGAGGTGAGAACATGTCCTCTAAAATTTCCAAAGCACTGCTTCTAGCAAACAACACTCTTTCATATCACAATTTAAGCCAGAATTTCTCAGCTTTGGCACTATTACTATTTTGGATGTATAATTACTTGTTCTGGAGGGGTGGGGGCTGTCCTGTGCATTGCGAGATATTTAGCAGCATCCCTGATCTCTTCCCTCCAATATACCAGTAGCAACTCCTTCCCCCTCCCAGTTGTGACAACCAAAAATATCTGCAGGCACTGCCAGATGAACCTTGGGGGAAAAAAAATCACTCCCGGTTGAGAATCACATTTATTGAGTGCCTATGATATTATACCAGACTCAGTGCAAGATGGGGGATGGGTAAGGGTTAGATTGAGAAATAACAGTCCAACCATGACACAGTTCTGCCCTGGAGGAGTGGGTAGTTTAACAAGGGAGACAGATATATGAACAGAGCATTTTAACACTGTATGATAAAGGCTGAAATAGAGGTGTGTACAGGGTGCTCTGAAAATATAGAGGAGTGGCAACAACTCCTAAGGGTTCTGATGAGATTTCCTAGAAGAGATGCCTCTGAGCTGGGGCTTGAAGAATGAGTTAAAGTTGGCCAAGTAAAGAAAGATGAAAAGAGCACTGAGCATTCCAGTCAGAGGTAACTGCATGAGCAAAGGCATGTGAAGGTGTGAAACAGCAGGGGTACTATAAGATACTACAAGGTACTACATCCAGTTTTAAGCAATTCTATCCATTGATACTACAGCTTTAAAAAGCACATCAAAAAATGCTATGAGGTTGGAGTGTGTCATAGTTTTTGATGTTACAAGAAAGTTCTTCCTAATTATTAACTCAACAAATATTAATTTACCATCACCTAGGAATACAAAAATGTATATGAGATTCCTTGCCATCTAGATGCTCACCAGCTGGTGCTATATCAGAAGTACAGATATGACAGGTATTGATACGTTGCACATTAGAACTCTGTGTGTATTACTTCAGCCTCTAGAATATTCTCTTCATATATTGAATTTCACCAGGAAACATTAGAATTGCCAGAGTTCTATGACAGATTTATATAGCTTGCTTATTTATTTATTTATTTATAGATAGAGTTTTGCTCAGTCACCTGGGCTAGAGTACTGTGGCATCAGCCTAGCTCACAGCAACCTCAAACTCCTGGGCTCAAGCGATCCTCCTGCCTTAGCCTCCTGAGTAGCTGGGATGATAGGCATGTGCCACTGTGCCCAGCTGATTTATCCTATTTTTAGTAGAGATAGGATCTCACTTTTGCTCAGACTGGTCTCAAACTCCGGATACCTCAAGTGAGCCTCAGCCTCCCAGAGTGCTAGGATTACAGGTGTGAGCCACCACACCCAACCTATATAGCTTTTTTATATGAAGAAGTTGAAGACTGCAGCCTACAAGAAAATTATAATTTAGTTGGAAAGATAAAATTCATGAAAAAGATAAACCATACAAATTATGAAAAATGACAAAGAAGAGTTACAGACTCAGAGTAGCAGAAGAGACAGAAATAATGGTGGACTTTCACGGTCAGGCAAGAACTTGAATAGGACATAAGATTTGTTCTGATCTTAAAATATTGATCATGTTAAAATAGTAGGAAAGAAGAAAACATTTTAGGCAATGGAAAATATGATAATTACAATGAAAAAGATTTTGGACAGTGCCTAGCATTTTGGGGACAGTAAGGAGTCATATATGGGCAAAGCAATGAGTTTTTACAGGAAGAGAATAGGAAGGAAGAGTTGAAAGTAGTCGGTAGAAAGATATGTGGAAACTTCAAGCTGGAGGATGGGCATGGTGGGTGGGGGTGCAGTTGAACAGTGCTTGGTATTTACGTTTATCCTTGAGAGGTGAATAGAATGTTGGTAACAGTTAGAGGAAAATACATGGAAAATGATAAGGAGGAGGGAGAGGACTGTGTATATCCAATATGGCTAGAAAGTTCTATTGGCTTTGGATGGTCTTACATGGTGGATGAAGGGTATGTTTTACTTGCCTGCAGTTTTTTGTATTTCCTGATAAATACCATTTCTTTTTTAGCATTGTGCTAACATAATGGTTATCATAAACAATTACGGGAAGGTTTTTGTTTTGTTGGAAAAAAAATAAAGACCCATTCTCGAACAGGCATTATGTCTCTGCAACCAAATGCAAACCTCTAAGAAACGACTTTTGCCATTCTCCTCCACTCCTAACTTCAATAAAATGACATTCACTTTTCTCAGCCCCACAGAACAGACAGTAAATAATGCCTCCCAACCACAGATGCCTCTTCCCCAGGCCCCTCAGGGACTCTGTTGCCTGCAGCCAATATAGACTTAGGTGCATTCCTGCCTAGAGCAGGTAATAATACAGCCCAGCTAGTTAGCACCCTGCAAGTTAACTCCTTCTCTCCCATAGGCAGGTGTGGGAACCTCTTCTTTTTCTTACACTTTCTTTCGAAGCACATAATTTTGATTGTAAAAGGTATTAGATTGAATATAAATTTTGCCTTCCTACGACCGTTTGGCCCCAGCACAGAGAGGCCATGATCCATATTATATAACTGAACATACATGCAAAGAAAGATAATTGTGCACAGGGTTCTCAAATATGGGTATGCATAAAAATCACATGAAGATTTGCAGACTAGAAATTCTGATTCTGTAAGTATGGGGTGGGAAACAAATATCTGTTTTTATTAATACTTAGATGATTCTGAAATAGCAACACATTTTGAGAAATGTGTCCTTTTTAAAGGAACACAAAGTATTGTTTTTTTAAAAAAGGATATTCCAGACATATCCCTGGAAATTAATGTTTACCTTGACTTTCTCTCCAAATAAATAAACAAATGAAATAAAATGAGATAAAATGATATTAAATGATTAGTCAAAAAGCAAACTAGTTACTTTTGAAGCTTTTGGGTGATGAAACAAATGGATCAGGAATATTCAATACTTTAAAATCACTTGAGGAGTCCTTCAAGGAAATCTATGACCACAAGTCACACGGCTCAGGCTCAAATCATTTTGCAAGGGGGGATGCAAGGGACTCTAAGAAGACACTTATAAAGGAATCTCCATCCATTTAATAGAAGAGAAAGAAACTCCCTCAAAATTTTGAAGTGGGATGAGTGCCAGTCCAGGGTGAACATAAGACCTGATAATAGTGTCCATGAAGCCTCCACCTTAACTGCTACTCCTTCACTCTATGCCTTAATTCCTGTCCACAGAAACCAGGGAATCACACACATGTGGAAAGAGGGATGCCTTAACTAAACTAGGAACAATTTGACATGGCTCTGTTCAAACATCAGCCAAGGTGGGGCAAAAGAATCTACCTCACTCCTAGACTTGCAAGAATCAAAGAAATAAGAGAAGTAAAAAGCAACCAACTTCATCAAAATTAAACACTTTTGCTCTTCAAGATAGACTGTTAAGAAAATGAAAAGACAAGCCACAAATGGGGAGATAATATTTGCAAAATACATCTCTGACAAAGGACATGTATCTAGAATATAGAAAGAACTCTTACAACTGAAACAGAAGACAAACATCCAATTAAAAAAATGGGCAAAAGCATTTGAGCTGTTACTTCATGAAAGAAGATACATAGACGACCAATGAGTACATAAAAAGAGATCCTATGGGGAAATGCAAATTAATACCACCATACGCCTATTAAAATGGCTAAACTTATAAAATCCTGACTGTACTGATTGTTGGCAAAAATGTGGAACAACTAGAATTCCCATACACTACACTGCTAGTGGGAATGTAAAATGATAAACCACTTTGTACAGCATTTTGGCAGTTTTTTAAAACACAAACACACTAAAAAACTAAAGTCTGTCAGTTGTAGGAGGGTTGCTGTGTACATAGCAATGACATACAAGACCTAAGAAATTCAAAATGGAGCCTCCCAATCTCCTTTTGAAAACAAGAAAGATAGTCTGCTGATATTTTCCCCTTGCTGGGCAAGCGAATTACAATAAATCAACTAGCAGGAAGAGGCCTGCCTTCTTATGTCTCTCTCAGGCCTGGTCTGCGAAGCCCGGTGTCCCAGTGCTTAGCCTTGCAGATTCCATGTCACTTCTCTGGGTATTGAGCATGCCTGTCGCTAACAGCAGCATGCCAGCGGGGGCTGTCAGTTGCAGCTGTTTCCCAACTGTTTACAGCAGAGCTACATTGCTTCAGGCTGAGCTTCTGTACTTTGTCCAGCCACCTGGTCTGATTTCTTCCATCTATTTTCTGTAAATCTAATAATGATTAAGTTTCAATGCTATTGCGAGCACGACAAAGTCTAGTGTACTCCTTGGAGTTGAGTCACATTTTTGTGTACCCCAGAGTGGTCACAGGTATTCCCTTTGGCCTGAACTTGCCCTCAGCTTAGGTCACACAGCCCAGGAGGCACGTCTGGCCCCTATCTCTGTATCCTGGGTTGATTCCAGATCTTTCCGAACCCTTGGATTCACGGGGATGGTGGGGCATTCCTGTTTATTCACTTTGCTGTTCAAAGGGCATATGTCATTTTATTCCTAAAATGACTGGAGCTCTGATGGGAGTGAGTGGTATAATCTCACTCATCTTCATCCTCGTCCTCACATCCCAAAACCTCCCCCTCAGCAAATCCAACTATTCTTCTATGCCTAGACCAAGTTATTCCTGCTGCAGGAAACCTTCCAATAGAAATCTCTCTCTCTTATTCACGACTTACCATCACACTTACTGCTTAGTACATTCTATAAACTTTATTACAGGTATCATATAGAATAATTTGCCTTTTTATTCCACAATCCAATCCATTTTATACTCTGTTGATAGGTTATTTCCATTGGCTCCCAAGAGCTTACAAAGCAAAGTCCTGGGGACATTTACCACTGGCCTTAGCCCATCTCACTGGCCTCTCTGCTGCTGCCCTTTCCCCAGTTCATGCTTCAACTAAACTGAACCATGGATTGTCCCTTAATGCTGCACTATTTCCATAACTTAGCCACGCTATCACCTCCACCTAGAATACCCTACC
>CM052445.1:40629710-40729182 GCA_028533085.1 Varecia variegata | reverse complement strand
GGCCTCTCTGCTGCTGCCCTTTCCCCAGTTCATGCTTCAACTAAACTGAACCATGGATTGTCCCTTAATGCTGCACTATTTCCATAACTTAGCCACGCTATCACCTCCACCTAGAATACCCTACCGTGTGTATATATAACCAGCTAAAGTGGTGTTTTTGTGAAGTCTACTTTTTTTTTTTTTTTTTTTGAGACAGAGTCTGGCTTTGTTGCCCAGGCTAGAGTGAGTGCCGTGGCATCAGCCTAGCTCACAGCAACCTCAAACTCCTGGGCTTAAGCGATCCTACTGCCTCAGCCTCCCGAGTAGCTGGGACTACAGGCATGCACCACCATGCCCGGCTAATTTTTTCTATATATTTTGAATTGGCCAGATAATTTCTTTCTATTTTTAGTAGAGACGGGGGTCTCGATCTTGGTCAGGCTGGTCTCGAACTCCCGACCTTGAGCGATCCACCCTCCTCGGCCTCCCAGAGTGCTAGGATTACAGGCGTGAGCCACCGCGCCCGGCCCTGAAGTCTACTTTTTTATGTACACTTAAAATAATCTCTCCTACTTCCCAATTCCTATTTGAATATCTCTTCATATTTGAATATCTCTTAAGATTCTTGTCTTCTCATTCCTTTTTAGAAGCTACTAGTGTATAAGTTTTCCCCTCCTGCTGGACTGCAAGTGCCATAAGAGTAGGTAGGGTCTGTATTTGATTTATCTTTTCTCATAGTGTCTTGAATATAGTAAGAGCTTAGTAAACAATTCTTTTCTAAAACAAGCTCAATCTTGTCATACAGAGGGAGGTAGGCCAGAATTTGTGAAACGAGAAGAATATGAGTTTTTACCCTAATGTTTGTTAGTTCTACAGGGCAAGCCCCTTAGGCTCAGTTTCTTCAAATATAAAACTGGAATAAGAGCATCTTTTCAATCTACTTGTTAGGTCATTACAATAGGCTAATTAGATAATGTGTTAAAATAAAGTGCTTTGAAAATTACAAAGTCTTACACAAGGCTTATATTCCCCAAAGTCAGCATCTAGCACATGCTTTTAAAATACATACATTTTTATACATTGCAACTAAAAGTACTAGGTACATAGAACCATCACAAAGTTAGAGTAGCTCGGTGACATCTCACCTAGTATCTTCCAGAGAAGTTTGGGAACTTGCCCCTAAACATTAGCATCAGAGCCACAATGCCTGACTCTCAGCCTCGTGCTATTTCCATTAAGCCTTTTATAGTAAACACTCAAATACTTGCTGAGCCAAATAGATTCTGAGATATTTTGACTTAAAATTCAAAAGGCACTATATACTGAGGCTCCCTTTAGAACTTACCTGACTGAAAAAAAAAAAAAAATACTACTGAAGCACAGTGATTAGGAGCACAGGCTCTCCGCCCCATCACACAATATCTACTCTATCCTGGGCAACATCTCAAAACCTCTCTGAGCCTCCATCACAAGGTAAAGTCTAGGAAGGTAGGGACCTTGTGTCTATTTTGTTCATTGCTACGCACCCAAAGCTAGATCAGTGCTTGGCACATGGTGCATGTTTACTATATATTTGTTGAATAAATGAGTCTCAGTTTTCTCAAGAGTAAAATAGTGACAATTGCATAGAGTTGTGCTGTGAATTAAATAAACAGAATCATTTATATTAATAGCTCTTTACAATGACTGTGATCCAGCAAGTGGAATCCAGTAAGCTGGCCATTATGACTCTCCTGAAAACAAATCCCTTACCATTCCTTCGAACCGGGACTGGGTAGAGAAAGAGCTCCAAAAGGGTGGGTTCTCTAACCTGAACACTCTGAACCACCATTGTGGTTACTATGGATTGCAACTTTAGAGAGAATTAGAAAGCACATTCTGGCAAATGTTAGTTACCCAAAGATGCCTCCACCAAATCAAGCATTATTACTATTGAAGGTCAGAACTTGGACCAACTAAACAGAAAGAGCTCACTGATGCCATATGCCAATACCATATGTAGATTTTTTTCCCTTAAACCAAAGAAATATCTTTTACCTACCAACTGTCTCAAAAATTAATGTAGAAGCAAACATACTAACAAGGCAGTAGTAGGGCATCTAGATAATAGTCCTTTTACATTGAAGGGATATTTTATCAAATACATTTACATCCACAGCTGAAGAGCAGTTATGAAATCTAATGTGAATGTTAAATTCTTTTTTCACAAATATTCACACATAGCAAATTAAAACATAGTTAATTAAGTATTTAGGTCAAATGAGAGAAACAATGTATAACCCAGAGTGATAACCAATATTCAAATAATATAATAAAATATAACTAACAATAATGTTGATCTTCACATAATTTTTTTTTTTTCAGAGACAGGGTTCTCACTCTATTACCCAGGCTGGAGTGCAGTGGCACAGTCATAGCTCACAGCAGCCTCGAACTCTTGGGCTCAAACAGTCCTCCCATCTCACCTCCTAAGTATCTGGGACTATAGACACACACCACCATGCCTGACTAATGTTTTTATTTTTGTTGACACAGGGTCCGCTATGTTGCCCAGGCTGGTCTTGAACTCCTGGCCTCAAGAGCTCCTACTGCTTCAGCCTCCCAAAGGGCTGTAATTACAGGCATGAGCCACCACACCTGGCTGGTATAATTTAATATACCCTAGAGAATGTCAGAGCCATCTCAAGATCCTTCAGAGTCATGGAATTATTAAGACTTCCACTGTAATTGTGTAGTATTGATACTGGTTAGCTGAATTCTGGAAAACAGGTGTTTGTCATTAGGTATATGAAGGCAGGTTCGGGAGGCAATGTGGGTACACATATACACATACAGCATGAATACAGTATAAATACAGAGTGCATACATTTCTTTCCTGCCTTGCTTTCCTTTTCTAGAACATTGCTTCCATTTTTTCCTAAAAAGCACAACATAGGCTAAATAAAAGATTTTCAAAAAGGACTCTAGGCAGTCTAAAATTTAAAAATGTTCCATTCAGCACATGTATTGAATCCTAGAGACTTGTGCTTTTGTAATTTTAAAAGTTTATTTTAAAATAATGATGGTTTATCCTTTACAGATCCATTCAAATAATGATTGAAATGACAAAATAAATAAATAAATAAATGAAAAGACAGAGCTAATTCAAACATCAATGAATTCAAAATGTATTTTTAATTATATCCTGTCATCATTCAACTAGACTGCTGTATCTTCCGGTGATTACCTATCCATTATCCTTATACTACATCAGTTTCTCATATCTACCCAAACACTCTAAAACTGAGCTCTCCTATTTCATTAATCTTTTAGGTTTAGGTTTTAAATCAAAAGACAAGAGTTCCCTTCACCAAAAAATTTGTATATTGAAGCACACCATGTTGTATTCTGTTTTTCCAAAATACATTCTTAAAATAAAAAAACTGACCTTAATTCAATCAGCTTTTTCTACAATTTATTCATGACAAATATAAACCTCACAGTCTGGAAAGTGTTAATTCTTTCAGGCAATGGGTATCCGTGTGAAGTCCACAATATTGTCTTTTTTATTATTTGTTATATTTTTATTTTTTAATTGACAAATAATTGTATATATTTATGGGGTATAATGTTATGTTTTGATATATACATATATATTATGGAATGATTAAATCAAGTTAATTAACATATCCATCGCTTCACATACTTTTATTTGTGGAGTAAACATTTAAAATCTCCTCTCCTAGTAACTTTGACATATACACTATGTTATTATTAACTATAGTCACCATGCTGTGCAATAGATGCCAAAAACTCATTTTTCCTGTGAAACTTTGCATCCTTTGACCAACATTTCCCCATTCCCTTTCACCCTCAACCCCTGGTAACCACGGTTCTACTTTCCACTTCTATGAGTTTGACTTCTTCAGATTCCACATTTGAGATCATGCACCACAATACTGAACCGTGAGTAAATGTAAAAAATTCAGTTATTGCCTATGTTCCACCCCCCAACCTTGTTGTCCAATAAAAATCCTGGAATATTCCCAAGTCCCCTTCCCTTTAAAAAAATTCAGTTATTGCCTATGTTCCAACCCCCAACCTTGTTGTCCAAGATAAAAATCTTGGAATATTCCCAAGTCCCCTTCCCTTTACACGCACCCCTGAGACAAAAGGCACTCTCTCACGCGGTCGGTTTCTCTGCACTCACAGTCCCTTCTGTTCTGAGGGCCTTGCTGTCTGTGGTTGCTGCTGGATATTCTAACCATTCTTTCCCAGAGATGGAAAAGCTTACCTGAGCCCTACCCTGCTCAGGGTCCCCACAGCACTGTGCAAACCTAATGCCTGGCCCAAAGTAAGTGCTTCCTAAATGGTGGCTGTTGTATATATCTTACTACAATTTGATCAACTTTGAAAGTATCTACAGCCGCAGAGTGACTCAAACTCCTCAAGGGTGGACACCACGTCTCACTCAGTTTAATATCCTCCAGGTTTCCTAACACATGGTTTCTAGAACATAACACATCGTTGACAAAGGATTGTTGAATGACCAGCCACTGGAACATGAGCCAGAAAATCCATTAATGGCACTTAATAGCTATGCAGTTTTGCTACCTCTCTGAACCCCCATTCTCTGAACTATAAAGCAGGAAGAAAGACAAGCTATGTATCAGGTTTGTTGTAAGGAATACATAGTATACACCACAGAAATGTCTGCTGGGCTGAACTACTATTCTCATTGGGTTACTTTATGAAGCACTGCAAGAATTATGTGTCTGAGAAAGAATTTACAATAAAAGTCAAACTTTCTTTTGCTTCCACTCAGATTTTGCAATGTCAAACAATGAAGTTGAGACTAATTTTTGAAAATATAAAATGTTTAACTTTATGCTTTGATGGAGGGGTAAAGAGAGGAGGGAATGAGGAAGGGGAAAAAAAGAAATTCATCAAGGCACCTCTGGATGAGTAAAATACCTTTTTGCTTAGGATGGGTAGGTGGGGGAATACTAGAGGATTCATTTGGCCCAAGTCTTATGTTTACCAGATGAAACAAGTTTTGACTTTTAGCTTCATCTCAAAAAGAACATAAATACTTTATTGTAGAGACACACTGATGATATGGAAAAGAGATATCCATCATTCAGCCTAAACATGCATACTAAGATACTAATGCTCAAACTGTTTAGTATAAACCGCAGTAAGAAATCTATTGTACATCAAAATCAGCACAGAACAATACATACCCTTACCACATACAATGCACTGTGTATTTGTGCTCCATTCTTGGCTATGGAAAGTTTCCTAAAGTGTTGGTTGTTATCAGGACAGATGGGGATGAAGGAGAGGGGATGGGAAAAGTGGAGAAAGTCAGTATAAATTACTGAGGCCCTGCAGGCTAGACAGGGGTGGGGGGTGTTGGGCAAACACAAATCAACATGAAAATTTTTAGCCCATCCACCCTGGCTGGGTAGAGAAAGGGTGAAGGAGTTTTTTACACCTGCTCTTGGTTGTTCTGCTCTTCACCCTCTAATTGATTTCATGACCCACTGATGGGGATGTGACCCATGGATTGAAAATAAACAAAATTAAAAAAAACACTTTTATAAGACAACACTGTTTGTAGTGCCCCAGGACTTAATATTTTATAATGAATCCTATAATTATTCTGGGCAATGTGAAAGTAATTTTATTGTATTATATTTTTGTATTGAAGAAATGCATCTATTAAATGTAAATCTTCAATACCACCACAATATTTGTAATTGTGTATCTTTCATTTAAAAAAAATACACTGAGGAGCTTAAAAAATAAATTAAAAACAAAGTGGCCCATCCTCTTGCCCTCTGAAAAGTGCTACTTATACCTGCAGTGGACAAGGAATTTCTCCCCAATGGCTTTCAACAAAGAAAGGTCTTTTTCTGAAACTTGAACTTGCACATCTAACATATCTACTGGAAGAGGACAGATGGTCCCCGAAGCCCAGAGGAGCAGAGGTTGGCCACAGATAATCGGTACTAATGGCATCTGGAGACAAGAAACAGGTCTCCATAGGAGGAAAGTGGGAAGACACCGACACCGAGACACAGAAGCCTAACAGCAGTAGACGTGTGTCCAACCTGCTCCAGCAGAGACAGCCACTGATGACAAAGATCTGAGAGAATTTTCCTCAATGCTATCTCTTTAGGATTCTCCATAGCCCAGAAACAGTGTACCCTCCATACTCTGCACTTTCCTCTGCTCCAAAGTCATGGTCGCCAAATGAAAGATGCAAGTCACGGGAAAGGGGTTTCCCTCTTTGTCAATTCACAGATTTGCATTCTTCTTTATGCATCTGTGCTGGCGAGTTTGATTAAAGTGAATCTGATAAGTATCACAATTTCTGGACTTTCAAGGCTGAAAGCAAAACCTGAAGCAAGCTAAGTTCACCGAAATAAGGCCACCTGTGAAGCACCATCCAGTGTTCCCCAGCACATCTATCCATTTCACAGATCTCTTGGGTGTCCCACAGATCCCTTGGAATTCCTCAGCTACTTATAGCCTCCCTAGAATATAAGGATTTCTGTAGTTGTTTTTATGCTATAATTAGATTTAGCAATTAGATTCAACGTTTTAGACTTTTCAGAAGACCTGAAAGACACTTTATTTTGCCCAATCTCCCTGACATGCTGCTGAGAGAACCAAGGCCCAGAGGTGCAGTGACTTGCCCTATGTCACACAGGCAGGTGAGGTGCAGTGCCAGGGTCACCTTCCACCTCCTCAGTCCCCAGGGACATTGAGATTACTATGAATCAAATGTGTAAGCAACAACCTCAGGTAAAATGTTCAGGCTGTCCTAATGTGGGGGTCAGTGAGAGAATGTATAAAGAGGGGTAGGATGTTTCAGTGAAAATAAGGAGAAATGGGCAATAAAACCCTAGTGTCAAATACATCCATGCAGAATCTGGGACATGGACAGAGAAAAGAACTTCAGGCTCGAAATGTCTCACAGTTCTCTCTCAATCACCCTCTCTTCATATTTGCCTTTCTTCCTCCCTCCCTCCTTTCTTCCCTCCCTTTCTTCCTTTCTGTTATTCTTAAAGCCAATTGTTTCTTCATAGAATAATAGGGATGTCCATGAAGCCTGGAATACATACACAGACAATTAAACAGACATGTTCATTCATGCACACATGAGCATGTGCATGCACACTCATATACAGTCCCCCACACACCAAGATCAAGATGTATTGTTGCAGATTGGGCTCTCTTAGAAGCCAACCCTGAGACAGAATTGGACATGCAGGAGGTTTGTCAGGAAGCATCCTTGTGACCAACACCAGTGGAAAGGAAGGGAAAGGAAGTAAGACTGGGCAAAAGAAGAAGTCAAACTCGGATGCAGGCCCATCAACACCTCCTCTAGAACTAAACAACACATCAGAGTTGTCCCAAAATAGCCAGGCCTTTATGTCCCTCCCGCCACTAGTCACCAGATGTGTGCCACCCCAGGAAGGACACGACCTTGACTGAGACAGTTCTTTGCAGCTGAGGCTCGTGAATTGTGAGCATGGAAGAGATGTATGCTACTTCTACGCATATTTCATTGGCCAAAGAAAGCCACACGATGGAGCCCAACTTCACTGGGACTGTAAATATAATTGTCTCCTAGAAAGGGGAGGAGAAGCAGATTTTGGTAACCAGTAACACAATTTCCAACAGCTACACTGATCTCAAGGAACATTCTAGGCAGACTAAAAACAATTCTGCAAGTCACCATTTAAGTTCATAAAGTACAAAAATGGTGTGTGTTGTAACTGCAGAAAGAGAGGTAGGAGATTTGTGTGAGGCCCTTAAGTACAGCACCTATTAGAACTTCAGCTGGACACAGTAGGTCCTCAATATATCTTTACGAAATTGAATTGAATTTAGGTTTTCATGTGGGTTTCCCTTGAATTTAGTTCACTATAAAGCTAACCGAGGTAGCACATCCACTAAAATATATGATACAAGGATGATGCTTTTAAGGTGTTTTTTTTTTTTAGTGTTAAAACTTTTATGGTTATAAAAGTAATTTTTAGAAGTTTAAGAAAATAAGAAAGGCAGAAATGAAAAATCATAAATAGTAAAAAAGTATAAATAAGAAAAACATATAAATAAGTATGAATAAGAAAAAAAAAAGTACCTTAGCTCAAGCTGCCATAACAAAATGCCATAGGCTGGATGGCTTAAACAACTGGAATTTATTTTCTCACAGTTCTAGAGGCTGAAAGTCTGAGGTCAAATTGCCAGTGTGGTCAGTTTCTGGTGAGGGCTCTCTTCTCGGCTTGCAGACAGCTGTGTTCGCCCTGTGTCCTCACATGAAAGGGTGTGAGAGAAAGAGCTCCGGTCTCTTTTTTCTTTCTTAAAAGGCCACAGTCCTATCAGATGAGGGCCCCACCCTTATGACCTCATTTATCGATTACTTCCTAAAGACTCTATCTTCAGATACAATCGCATTGGGGGTTAGGGCTTCAACATATGAATTTGGGAGGGGGGAAACACAATTTGAGTCCCTACCAAAAAGTATACAGGAAATAAAAATAAATCATATCCCCAAAAGTTATATCAGGAGAGTCTAGGCTATGCTATGGTAACACATCTTAGTCACTTATCATAATAAAGGTTTATTTCTCATTCAGGTTTATTTCTATTTGCCTGTCAAGAGTCAGCTGGGGGCTCTGCTCCATGTCACTCCACTCTAGAACCCACAATGATGGAGCAGGAGCCATCTCAGATAGTATCAGTCACCATGGCAGAGGGAAAGAAAGCTCTCAACAATTTCAAATAGGCAATGAACTGCTCCAGCCAAAAAGAATGATGGTTTAAATAAATTAATATACATTCTTTAATGGTGGGATGGAAATAGATATGGAAAGAAACAGAGACACAGCACTACGGAGGGGGAAAATTGCCAGTCAGTGATTGTTTGCTGAGACCCACAGTGTGCTCATCACTGTGCCATGCATGAATAATACTGGATTCCCATGCTCAAGGACCTTCAGTTTAGTTAGGGAGAGATTTTTCAAAACTATAGAGACCAATAGAGGTGTATATGCTTCTGTGTGTGGCTAAATTAGTGCACACGCTCTCTCTACTCCTACAGGAATTAACTCACTGTATAAATGAGTGGTTTACTAATACGTATTTGCCTTCCTGTATTTAGATTTGTAACCTTCACCAGGACAAGGCTGGACCTGTCTTTCAACTTTTTAGCTTTAGCATTTAGCACAGCACTTTGCCCATTGCAAATGGTAAATAGTGTTTGTAGAATACATGAAGTACAAAATTGATAGATATAAATCTTAAGTGACACAGGATTTGAAAAGCAAGGGGTTTATGAGGAGGCCAGAGCAGACAGGAAAAACATTATAAAGTAGACGAAACTTGAGACTTGGTCATAATGAATGGTATGAGAGGGAAAAGAAAGAAAAACCACAGATCAAAGAGTTGAGGACGGTAATCTGGGGAAATAAAGCCATACCTTAAATAACACTTGTAGCAAATGATTCAGCTGCTAAAACAATGTCGGGGAGCATTGAGTGTGTAACAGAAGTGTTGAGGCCTATTTCCAGGAAAAGCAACTTGGCAAGTCTCCAGACAGCTGCTAAGGACCCCATGGCCAGGTGCAGGATGCCTTTAAGAGAGAGGTACCCTCAGATAGAATGCGATTATTTGTAGAGCTCCAATAAATAGGATGATGAAAACATTACCTTTATTAAAAGGGACCTGGCTTTGGGTTCCAATGGAGGAGCATCACCTTCAAACTTCTGCTCACACCTAAAAATAAGTGCAGGAAGAAAGTGAATGTGCTCTGATTGGCAAGTTAAAGCAAAAGCAAGTCAGTATCTCAGAGCTTGGTTCCCTATTCCACTACTTTGGCAAGTCCCACAATCTCTCTGCCTTGGTAGTTCCCGAAGGCAATATTACCTTCATTTATTCTCTAACATTCAACAAACATTTGTGAAGCACCACTTAGCCTTAGGTGGAACTAAAATATTCTTTTTTATATGACCTAATTTAAAACAATCACCCAATTTGCAACATTTTAAAAGATTTAAAATTATAACTTGCTGTGTCACAGTAGCCAGGGGCTAACCAACAATAAGAGCATCCAGAAGAGAAATTACTGTAGAAATACACATTTGTGATGGAATAGAAGTGTTGGGCTCAGTTCTTCCATTTATAAAGTGGCTCATTAATAGCACAGTGGCTGGCACATCATTGGTAGTAAATAAAATATTTGTTGAATGAATAAATGAAGACAGGGATCTTGTTTGTCTGATTCACAGCTGTATACCCAGCCCTTAGACTAGTGCCTGGCACATAAAAATATTTAAATACTGGTGGATTGAACAAATAAATAACTATTTACATTATTTATTTATTCTGCAATCACTATATTGGGATTACGTACAAACTTGATGTGTAGGTTCAGTATTACAACCTCAAATGCTACTCAAGAGGTCAAGTTTAGTTCCAACCCAGTGCAGCATAATTTTCCCACTAGAATGTAAGCTCCATGAGACAGAACTTTGCCTAAGTTAGTTCTTCCTTAATGTTTTTAATAAAAATACATTAAATGAATGAATGCTAACTTCCATCAGTTTTGCAATAAATGTGGATATGTCAATCTATTTGATTAAATAAAAAACAAAAACAAAACCCACTGTGCATGAAAAACCCAAATTCCTCTGCAGTAACAAGCATCCTTCTTTCATGCCACTATCTTGAGAAATTTTAGCTCAGAATTCCCAGCCTGTGAGAGGATGGTACCATGCCCGACGTCCATACAACTGGGCCAGCACCTCTGATTACTTCTAATAAAAGTTTTATGAGTTTTATCAGTGTTAATCGCAATCTAGATGGGGGTGTATAAATTTAAAACAAACAAAAAATAGTCTTTCAGGAATGGAGAATAAATGTAATTTAAAATCAATATTTATGAAGTTGTGATTAATTGACTGATGACCAAATGATTGCAAAATGTCAGTCTGAAACATCTACTCAAATTTATTAGCTTTGACCAAAAAAATTAAAAAATAATCTGAACTGGGTCAATGAAAGAATAATGCATTCCTAATCAATTTTTAATAGCACTTAAGATTTTATATTTTTTTAAACTTGCTTTTAAATAATTTATCATCAAAATGAATCTGATTTAAACATGGGGTAAAAGGTGTTCCATAGCTATTTGATGGTTTTCTCAGCAAAGAATTCAATTATGACTGACTTTTTATTACTGAACTACTTTATTAATAATAATACATCTTGCACTTACACGGAGGCATTGGGCCAACAATCTCAAAGAGTCCATCAAGTATGATCTAGGATTTAGCTCCAATTCTACTATTATCTGGTGGTTTACTTTCTATAGGCCTCAATTTCCTCATCTTTGAAAAGAAAGACCTGCATAACAACACCTAAGAGCCTTCCTAGTTCTAAAAGTTTGTGATTCTAAGGATTTGGGAGGCTTTCCAGGTGTCATATGTAATAGAAATCCTCCGATCACAGGGCTTCCCACACAGCTACCAAGAAGTTGAGAAAGAAATTAAGCAGAAAGCCAATGAGCTATGTATTCTTTGTTGTCCTATTAGAGCAATGGCAGCATCATTTAACTATTTGGGCCAAATAACATCTATTCAGAACATGATTTGTGAAAAAATGGGAAGTGTCCTTCACAGAAAACAGAGAAACACTAGTTCTGACCTTAAACCACTTGCATTATTAAAAGCAAGTCCTGAAATCAATCTGGACCTAGAGAGAGTCCTAATCAACCTGTATTGCTAATAATATTATTTGTGTGCGTGTATCTACAAAGCATTAAGTGAACAAAGCAGGTATGTTATGCTTTGCTCTTATTGGTGCCTATGCATACAGTAATATATGAATTAAAATGTCTGTAAGAATGTAGTCTAGAATGTTGACTACATTCTAGAATGTAGTCTAGAATGTAGTCTAGAATGTTACCACACAGGATAGAGAGGTGAAGCAAAAGTATAGAGGAACCTTTGCTTGTTATTATATGTACTTTTAAATGGCTTCATTTTCTTAAAATGAGCCTGAATTATTTTTATAATTCTTAAAAAGCAATACAGTCTTCTATTTTGAGATGAAAAATAAGTAGAAATATTATTTAACATAAAACAGCCTGGGTTCATAATAAAGGTATGCTGTAGCTAAGGGAAATATTACTATTAATATTTGTGAAATAGTCACTTAGTACCAGATACTAGAAACTAGATGCAATCCCTGACCTCAAGAAACATAGCCTGTTGTGGGGCCAAACACATAAGCAACTCTAATACAACGTCATCAGTGCAGAAATAGCTGTGTGGACGGAGCACTAAAACAGCACTGAGAAGCTGTGACAATGGTATTAAATGTGGGAAGTGATGTCAGAGCTAGTCTAGATTTTAAAATTCTACTTAGAATGCAGGTTATGATTTTTAAAATTTATCTTTGTGACTAGGTATTGATACAAATCACCAGGATGGTATACAAGGAATGAACTTGACCCAGTAAGCAATGGAAATGTCTTTTTAAAAAGAAGTGTCTGGCCAGGTGTGGTGGTTCATACCTGTAATCCCAGCACTTTGGGAGGCCAAGGCTGGAGGATTGCCTGAGGGTAGGAGTTCAAGACCAGCCTGGGCAACACAGCAAGATCCCATCTCTAAAAAAAATGTAAAAATTAGCCAGGCATGGTGGTGCACACCTGTAGTCCCAGCTACTCAGGAGGCTGAGGTGGGAGGATTGCTTGAGTCCAGGAGTTCAAGGTTACAGTGAGCTATAATCACACCACTGCACTCTAGCCTGAGTGACAGTGAGACCCTGCCTCTTACAAAAAAAAAAAAAAAAAAAAGTGTCTTCACAATAGAATACTATTTATTTGGCCAGGATAAAAGAATGAAATCCTGTCATTTGCTACAACACAGAAGAACCCGGAGAACGTTATGTTAAGTGAAATAAGCCAGACACAGAAAGACAAATACTACACAATCTCACTCATACGTAGAATCTAAAAAAGTTGACTTCACAGAAATAGAGAATAAAATAATAGTTACTAGGGTCTGGGGGTAAGGAGGAAGTGGGGATTGGGAGCGGTTTGTCAATGGATACAAAGTTACAGTTAGATAAGAGGAATGAGTCCTGTTGTTCTATTGCACAGTAGGGTTACTATAATTAAGGATGATGTATTGTATATTTCAAAATAGCTAGAAAAGAATTTTTAATGATATCACCACAAAGAAATAGTAAATGTTTGAGGTGATGGATTTGTTAATTAACCTGATTTGGTCATTACACAATGTATGTATGTATCCAAACATCACATTGTACCTCATAAATATCTACAATTATTATGTGCTGATTAAAAATAAAATTAAACTTACAAAAAAGAAATGTCTTCAATGTGTCTTCCTGATGCACTGTTTCCAGGGATGGATGTGAAAGGCAAAACATTTTCAGTCCTACACTTCACTCAGAGGGTGTAGAAGGAGGGCTAAAATACCACATTAGGTATAAGCATGAGCAAGGAAGAAAACAGTTGGATGCGGAAAGGCAAAACTAGAATGACAAAGGGTAGTGGCCTAGAGCTTTCTTATTTTGAAGCCTGAGGTTTACAGCCGGGAATGTGAAAGATGCATCAGCAAAACATGAATTCTGGACCTTATATAAATATAGCTTTGCCTTCAAATAACCAGGCAATAGCCACACTGAATGATTTTTATGCCAAGCATTCTGAAAAAGTAGCCGTTAGACAGATAATCAATATAGCTACTTTGCCCAGTTCTCCAATTCCAAGCACATGATGGTCTCCAGTTGTTTGGAAGAATTCTCACTGTCACTTGTGAGCCAGTTTTGAACTGGACTTGGGGCTTC
The DNA here is from genome assembly GCA_028533085.1 of Varecia variegata. NCBI lineage: Eukaryota > Metazoa > Chordata > Mammalia > Primates > Lemuridae > Varecia > Varecia variegata. Next base: position 40,715,331 of record CM052445.1, on the reverse strand, counting down.
TTCATGTAAACTGCTAGCTGCTCCAATCCCATTGTTGCCTGACCCTTTTATAGACATGATAGTAAGCATGGATCGACTTCATTTGCTCCCCATATACACACTCAGAATTTCGCAATGAAGAAGCTAAGATGCAGAGAGGTTAAATAATTTGCCTGAACCATAGAGCTAGGAAGTTGTTGGGGGTGGGGATTTTCCTCCAGCAGCCCACGTCCAGAACCCCTTGGTCTTAACTATGAAGTTCTTTCTTGAGATCATGTTGTCTCTTTTCCAAAAAGATTAGTAAAAGTTGTCCCAGTGGTCTTGTTTCTAAATCTTCCAACTCACAGATTTTATCTTGTGTAGTTTGTGTAGTTTATCTGCTCTCTCTCACTTAAAGTAAGTTGCAGTTAGATTCCAAATCTGTTATAATGCATTTAAAATTCATTTAGGAACTTTTAGATTTTTTTCTTTTTCACTGGCAGGAAATAATTTATAACCTCACAATTTCTCTCTTGAAGTTCAGTAACACAGTGGTACATTTCATATCCAATCATGTACCTGAAATGAAGGCGTTAAAATGCCTTGCCCAAGTGAATGACTCCCACTGTTTGCAGTTCTCTCACGTCAGATATTAATCAGAGTCCATGGCTCCAATCCTTAACTTAAATCTCCTTTAGGCGGTAACCACAGAAAGGCCAACAGTGAAAGCATGTCTTCAAGGAAAGCTGAGATTAAATGTATCCAGACTGTCTCAGACACAGATAAGGAGACAATCATTGTGTGTTTTAAGTCAATTATTGTGCCCTCTGGAAGCACATTATATCACTTAAGAATGGAAGGGGAGCTGAGAAAAGTGGAAAGTTTTGAAAAATTAAAATGTGTAGACAACATCTTTTTTCTTCGTGTTTTGACTGTGTCGTGTGTTTACGGACTGTGTGGGGTTTAATCTTTAGGCGGAAAAACTCTCTCCTCCATCCAACTCCCAGAAAAAGATTTGGGGTTTTAAAATCACCTTTTCGCATATTCCTCTCTTCTCTCCACTATAACGCTTAACTTTAAATTTTCAAGTTCCTCGATGCCTGTAGTAAACCACATTCCTTCCCATTCTCAGGAATTTTCAGCTCCCAAACGGGGAAAGAGGTTTTTTTTTTTTTTTTTTTTTTGGTATGACAGGAAAAAGCCCTGGGAGAGCGAGCATTTTGAAAGCGCGTTTTCGTTTCCGCTCCCGGGCGAACTATGGCCCTGCCGGGCCGCCGTAGCCGGCCTCGCGCGTCCCCAGTCGTAGCGAGGAGCCGCTGCCGGCGGGACTTCCGTGTTGGCGGGATTCTGAACGCTGCCATGGCTCAGACCGTGCAGAACGTTACATTGTCGCTCACGCTGCCCATCACGTGCCACATTTGCTTGGGGAAGGTAATGGGTGATTCCGGGCACAGCTACGAAACGGGGTTGGGGATGTAGTCGCCCGCCAGAGCTGAGGGCGGTCTCCGCGCGGGCGGGGAAGGGGCGTGTGGAGCCGAAATGGAGAAGACGCTGACCAGCTTTCTCCTCAGGCGTTGGAAGGCCGCGTCCTGGGGGAGGGAGGGAGCGCGCCGTGATTAATGGGTTCATCAGGGCGCCTTTTTGAGGAGGATGACAGCGGCCCGGGGTTTGGAGGAAGGGCGGCCAGACGGCCCTGCCACCGCCGGCGGCCTCATAGGGGCCGACGACGGCCTCGAAGGAGGCCCCATTGGAAACGCATCGCAGCAGTATTTTACGCCTCCGTGCAACCCCGTGTGGCGTATAGTGAAGCTCATTAAAACACATTTTCTAGGAGCCTCGCCTAACGTTCCTTAGTCTCCTGTATAATCTCAGAGTGTTTATGTTCTCGGGCCTACAAAGCTAAGTTGAGTCTTTTACATGTCCACAGTCCTTTCCTTTTCTTATCCTGGCCTGGTGGATAGCATTTGTTCTGGTTTCATATTTTGAAAGTAAATAGTACGTGCTCCTGGATGGTGTTTAGAATAAGACGTCTGGTCTTTAACTCCTAGAATGGATCAGGCACGAGATAGAATACTCTCTGTTTGTGATGCAAAAGGTGCCTAATGTGTTTGTGAAACAAGGTGGAGAAAGTAGTTCTGAATTAGAGACGGCGTTTTGAATATTCCAATGCATTTGTCTCCTCTTTCATTTCCGTTTGTGCCACCCATTCGATTTTTTAAAGAGTATTTCTTTACCGCGTAGATCAAGAAGGGGAAAGATAGTATGCACCAGATTTTTTTCCACCCTGAATTGTTTTTATGTCTGTGGTGTGTCTGGGTATGTGTTTACCCCCAAGTGCAAATTGCAACTACAGCGGTAGGCTTAGAATTGAAAAATGCAAACTTCATAGAGTAAACTTTTGAGTGCCAGCCAATACGATCGTCTGCCTTAGATGTTTTAGGTTAGAAGGAAGTCAGGATTGGAAGCAACTGATAACTCTTGATAGCAGTCAGTCAACAGGAGAGACCAACGATAGCTTGTAGAGGGTGGTATTTTAGCTAGCGTTTTCTACAACTGCCTACATTCATGCCTAGAAGAAGAGGAAGTGATGTTTGTAATTGCTACACTCCTCTACATTTGACTCCTGACATGAAGTTCCCAGAAATATGTGTTAAATTTCTGTGTGAATTTCCTCCAACACTAACCTTAAAGGCTGATAAAAATATTCTTAGGAAGTAATTTTCCCTTGGTCTTAGTTGTACATGTTATATCCAATTTCGATTAGTTAGTAGGCTGTCTTTTGCAATTGTGTGGACAGTGTGTTCTATCAGATTTACAAAACCTGTTTTTTGTGTTTAAGGAAAGTGATACCTAATAGAATATAGTGATTTGTATATTACAGAATGCTCTTGTATGCATTTATTATTTTGTTTACTCTTCACACCAATGCTGTGAGAGAGGGCTGGTTTTCCCATCTTTAAGGTTACTAAGGTTTAGAGTCTTCGTTGTTGAACCTCTATCATTATCATTTGTGTCTTGAGTAGATTACTTCATAACGCACTCAGCTGAGCTCATCCATGACAGCAGACACTTTTAGTGTGTGTTTTTTTAATTTTTCTGTATTGGTTAGTTTTATTCTAAAATAAAAATCAGACAGTAAAAATGAAAAGATTAACAGTTTGTAAACAGGCATTTTTTTCTGTCTACTGTAGAAGCAGATAGGCATGGTGACCGAGAGCCTGAGTTCTACATTCAGACTACCTGTGTTCTAATCTAGGTTCTACCACTTACAAGTCATGTGACCTTGTACAAGTTACTCACCCTCTTTGAGCCTCAGTTTCATTATCTGTAAAAATGGAAATGGTAATAGTTTCAACTCCCATTTTTGCAATTTTTGGAGAATTCGATGAAGCATATCCGGTACTTAGCATAAAGTCTGTCACATAATGATATTCAATAACTGTTAGCCTTTACTGTGAGCACTGAGGCAGGCCCTCAAACTGAGGAAACCATCCTTTTCCAGTAACTGTTCTTCCTAGTTGCTTTGTGAGGCCACTGCACTTCTAACTGAAGATTTGCGTTCCCAGTAAGTAGGACCTGTTTGTTCTAGAAATTGCCACAGTACATCCAAGGTTTTTAACTGGTTCCATATGACTGTTGCCGTTTGTATAGTTAAACCAAAGTTGAGCTGCTTGTGCTACTCACCCTTGCACACATACTGTATTTGTGGGGTACTAAACATATCATGTCCCCAGTGTCACCACCACCTCCCTGACATACAGCATTTCCAGCCACCTCTGAGAATGGCCTTAAAGTCCTTTGTGCTTGCTTAACCCTTTTTCTTAATCATTCTTGTGCCACTCTCACCACTTGTTCTCTGATCTCACAGTCAGCATTTGATTATACAACAGAATTAGGAGCCATTATTCCTGGAAGGTCACTGTAAAAAAAAAAAAAAAGTATATATTACTGTGAAAGAGGTTGGGAGGGGCTTAAATCTGAAAAGATAGATAAGAGGCTGATGGGGTTGGGGAGGATGGAGATGAAAGGAGGGGAGAGAGCCTAAGTATGCACCTGTTGATGCATACAGTCTTTTGACTGTAAATGCACTTAAAATTGGAAATTTCAGACATTTTACATTTACTACCTCTTTCTCTACTTCATTCTTAAAAGGTGGATTCTCTCTGCCCAGTAAAGTTTTTAGCACCTTTGCCAATATTGTAAGTAAGAGCTCTATGTGGCTTGTGGAAGTTAGGTACTAATCCTGTGAAATGATTTATGTATAACGTATTTTCTTGCCTATTCCTCCTTCATTATTTTCCATGTCTTGGACTAGTGTGCCAGCAAGCAGAAATGTAGTAATGATCTAGCCCAGAATATTTGTTAAGTGACATTTTGATACTTGTACTGTCCTGATATAGACCAGTTTATCTCTAGATAATTCCAGGGATTTACCTATTCAATTAGGATTCAAGCTGGGAAACCAAATTTTATCATGAGTGAAAGCCAAATGTGGCCCACAATTTTATGAAAGGATGAAGGGGGTTCTCAAGAGCAGTGTCAAACAATGAACGCTGTTCAACATTAATATATCATATTCAGTTATTCCTCACTTGAGTATGAGTACAGTTTTGGGTACCATACTTTAAGGTAAACACAAATAAACCAAAGTATTTTGAAAGCATTTGGGAAGGAGTTGAAATTGGGGTTGGAATACAGATGGACTGGAACAGTGTTGGAATGAACAGACTTAATGGTGAAATCCTTAAATAATTAAAGCATTTTTCATTTGGAAGGGAATCAAGCTTTGTGTAGCTCCATAGTATTAAGATTTCTACTTAATATTAAGGACAAGCTTTTTGGCTGAAACAACCACAAATGAAATCAGTTTCCTTACAATGTAGGGGTATTGGTCTCTTGAAGTGTCCAGTAATAGGACTGACTATTTCCTATAAGTAATACCATCAAAAGGATCTCTTCTTTCAGGGATGCCTGCTTTGCATTTCACCCATATCATTGATTAAAAATGTTGAAAAGGTAGAGACTGGGACAAAACCTTGTGTAACTTAAAGAGTCGTCACTTTAGGTAAACGAAATTCATTAATCAGTGTTCGTTGCATGGTGTTGATTGGCCAGCAAGTCATCCACCTCAGCACATTGAGCCCATCTTTGAGTCTTGATTGCCTTTCAGTTCCCAAGAGTGGATTTAAGAACCAGCCTTGCACATTATTGTCACAAGTAATTTGCTTTGGAAAAAAGCCATGTGGAGTACAAGTTCTACATTTTTCTCTCTTTTCCAGATTAAAATAGCTTGAAGAATGCAATCACTTTCAGATAGAAAAATATAGCAATATACTTTTTTTTACATAGAGTATAATAAAAAATTAATTCAAAAAAGTGTCCATATATCCAAGAAATTATCAGGGTTGGTATGTAATAGCTGACATATTTACTTCCCAAACAAGATTATAGTTTATCCTAAAGCATTCCTGGTAGGGATGAAGGAAGGAGAAGGGAGATGCATTATATTTCTTTTTACCTCAGCAAGAATGGGAACCCAGTTCAATAGGCATTAAATGACTTAGTTCACAGTTTTAAAGTTCTGGTATTCAAATTCTGGCCCAGAACCTGGTGTTTCTTAAAACATAGCAAGAGTAATCCAGGAATTTGATTTTGAAAAGTTTCTAAATTCCCAAGGTTGAAGTAGTAGGGCCTCTGCTTACAATCATTTTTACACTGAAGACTAATCCTTTTCATAGTCTTTCTAAGTCTTCATTAGAGAAACCCATAAAGTTTTGACAAGGTGCAAGAAAGAATAATATTCTTTCAAGAAGCAGGGTTGGCTCTTGTCTCTAGTGAGGGTGCCAAAAGGGCAGAGGCGTTGATTTTAAGTGTAATTGCCAAACCTGTTAGTAAAGCTTATCAGTAGCCTCTTCCCTCCCATCACCTCCATCAGTGTCTTGGATCTCACTTCTTTCAAGCCTGTATTTTCTATCTCCTACACTTAGATTATTGTTTTCTAACTCTGCTCTAAGGAAGAAAAAACTGTTTCTTGGTTGAAAAAAAACAAACAAACGTGATTTTGCAGTTGAATCACATTGAATACAAATGCTGGCTCTGCCATTTATAACCTATATCATTATTTCTTTGAGTCTCAGTTTCCGCAGCTGAAAATGGATTTGAAACTACTAACCCATTAGCTTGTTAGACAAATTCTTGTGAATATCCTAGACCAGTGGTTCTCAACCAGGTGGAGTTGGATTTTGCCTTCCAGGGACATTTGGCAATGTCTGGAGGTACTTCTCATTGTCTCCAGGGGGTCACTACTGGCATCTAGTGGATGGAGCCCAGGGATGCTGCTAATTAAACATCCTATAATAATACAGGCAGCCCCCTGAAACAAAAAATTCTTCAGTCCAAAATGTGAGTAGTGCCAAAGTTGTCCTTTTAAGCCAATGTATATCTCCTAGTAAGTGAGTCTTGGATGTGGATATTAAAGGACTATCGTTTTAGGCATGACTCCTTCCAAGTATATTTGCTTTTTTAAGAAAGGGGTTTTGGTGATAGAGTGAAGTCTCTTAAGACTGAAACATCTTTAAATAAAAGAAATGAAACAACATAGTAGAGTAACAGATTATAGGGTTAATCTTTCTGCACCAAAGACTGTCTGCTCAGGCCCATTCCAGTGAGAAGAGCCCATTTTTAATACCTTGTGTTCTCTTCTCTTCCTTCTCCTTCTCACTAGCCTCAAGGGACATTACCCCAGATGAGTTTGAATTGTACATGTCACTTACCATTGCCATTGTTGTCTTGCATTTTTATTTCATAAGAGTACTGTTTTATTGCCACAGATCTCATTTGAGAGTAAATTGGATAGAAAGTCTAATAACATTGGCAAATTATGATCATTTTTGTGTCTTGGGAAGATCTTATTAAAGAAAATTATGTGTGTGTTTGGTATTGTATGTAGCAAGATCTGGGTAGAAGAGAATGGGTGGATAGGAATTGAGGGAAGAGTAGGTTCTTTGTATTTTGCTACTGCAGGTTACAGTCAAATACGTAACAAGTAACATGTTTTCATAGTTCTTTCTTTATAAATTTCTATTCTCCTAAGCTTAAATTTATACCATTGTCTAGAAATCATTGTCTGATAAATACCTGGCTTAAAGAAATGGATTAGCCAACTCTCAAAAATTCAACACAACGGCAGTGATACCAGCTGTCGAACAGTGAAAATGATTCTCCTGTGGGTGACATTGCTAATGGCACTCAGCAGACGGAGCCAAGTAGTCTGCCTGTGGTTGTTCTTCTGTATCATTTTGGCACATTAAATGGAGAGGTTAAACTTTTGCTTTTTCACAGTTTGGCACTGGCCATTGACCTTTTGCTTCTTTAGAAAGTTCTGGATGTATTATCTGAGCCTTTCATTTTGGTACATCAAAATTCACTTTTATTAATTTTACAGTGTGCAAGGCATTGTACCAGGTGCTGCAGGTGGATGCAGAGATGAACAAGATACTGACCATGCCCCAAGAAGCCTGATACCTAATAATGAAAACAAGATATAAACAGTTTTCTAAGTATAGTACAGTGCAAAAAGAGGTGAACATTAAAATAATGAACAAGGGTACCCTATCAGAGAAAGACTTGGTTCATTTTTTAAAAGATGTGTGAAGGCCTTGCAGAGGAGGTAGCATTTGATCTGCATTGTAAAATGTGGGAGGGATTTTATTTTGATTGTGTGAGACAAGTGCAGAGATTAGCAGGACATGTCAAGCTAAGAAATGGGAGCTCTGTACACAGGAAGTGCCCACTGTCCATATTCTTTTTGTTGAACATCAAATAGATCTGTGTGGTTGAAGTGTAGGTTGTGTCCAATATTGAAGTGGCAGACGAAGGGATATGGCTGTTTAAGAACTAGATTATGTTGCTCTTTGATTGCTATATTTAAGATTATGAGCAGGGAAAATCCATTGCTGTTTGGCAGGAGAGCAGTGAAAGCTGCTGATCCATATTTTAGGAAGGTAGCTCTGGCATCAGTGTGAAAGGTGAACTGAAGTGAACATTTTTGGTGGCTTGACGGGAGGTCATTGAATAGATCAAAGGTATTAATAAAAGAATGAGAACCTAAACTCATTGGGATGAAGATGGCAAGGAAAGGATAGATAACAGGTAAAAGAACATTTCAAGATAGATTTGCCATGTTTTGGCTGTTCTGAGATGTACATTTTTCTTCAAATTGTAACATCTCTGAAATCTGGTTGTATCTTACAAATGTAAATGACAGTGTTTTTCATCCTTTTTTCTTAATGATATGTAAAATATAGGTGAATCTTAAAATCTATGGCTTCTTAGACTTGGTATATAACACCATCATCTGGCGACAATTTGGATGGTGAGGATAAATGAAAAGGATGAGTCAGAGACAGCTCTAACTGTTGTAGCCCAAGCGAAAAGTTGGTGATCTCATTAACTTAGGAGGAGGAAGTACAGGAAGAGAGCAGTGTGTGGAGGCGGCCAAGCTTGATTTGGGGCATGTTGTGGGTGAGGCAGCTGCAGGATCCTTATGGAGTTGATTCCTAGGCACTTGGCCATAGTAATACTGTTACCTCTTTTTTTTTTTTTTGAAGGATTGCGATGGAAGTGTCTGTACTAACATCCATTATTTAATTTTAAACAACACCTGAATCAAAAGGATCCTAGGTTAAGCCACAGTTTTCAAAGGGAGAAACTGATGCCTACAGTAACAAAAGGACTTACCCAAGGACAAATTGCTCAATAAGTGGCAGAACTAGAATTGGCCACAGGTTTGTCTGTCACAGCCTAAGCTCTGCCACTTACTGAGGTCCAGTTACAGAGAGAACCTTAGAAGTTGTCAGCATGGAATAGATACTAATGCCATGTGACACATGAGATTAAGAGAAAAAATAGAACATATCAGATAAGATGGCCTAGGACAAAACGTTGGAGGAAGCAGTTGTACCACCTCTAGTATCTTGACTATCAGTATCTCACTCTCTGATCCTGTTTCCATCATGCTTACTCTCCAGCATTACTACAGCCTTATTGAGAGCAGTCTGTTGACTCCATCATTTTTTCACTGTCATCGTTTACACTTCAGCACTATAGTCCCTTATTATTCATGATCATTTTTTATCATCCTTGTCTCACCCTTTCGTCTTGGCAAAACCCCAACTCTGGGTAAACCAAACTACTTATTTACTTCCTGCCTGAACCTGAGCAGCTAAATATTGTTAAGAAAAATACACACCTATGTTAATTGGTCTTACTTTGCATTTAAAACCACAGATTTCAAATATTAATAGGAACTCAACAACGTGTACCATTGCTACATGTCCCTAGTAAATTTGCTTTCTCACTTTTCAAAATAACTGCATTATTTTCCCATTTTCTCAAATCTGTAGCCTATTTCCCTTCTCATTTTCAGCTGATAACCTCACCTCATATTTAATGACAAAATATAAGCAGTTGAGATAGAACATGAATTCCCTCATCTTTCCATCAACAGATCTTTGTACCCCTTTGTATTTGTCCTCACACCCCCTGTTTTCCCTTCTGTTACACAGGAAGACAGATCCTCACTCCTGGTCTCACTCCAAAATCACTCACTCACTCCAAAATCTCCCCTTGTGCTTTTCCCCTCTTGACTTCTTAGGGACTTTGCTTCCTATGGTTATGATACCCCTTCCCCTCTTCTTCTATCACTAATATCTCCTCTTTACTGTATCATTCCCATTGGTATTCTTAACCATGGTATTATTTTTATGCTCTCTCCTTTACAGCAAAACATGAAAGAATTGCCTGTATTCTCTGTCTTCACTTCTTCATATTTCATTGTCTCTCAAACTCCAGTCAGGTTTCCATCCCCACCATTCGCTGAAACAGTACTTGTCAGTAACAGATCACAGTGACTTCCGTGCAGTTAAATCCCATAGTCACATCTCAGTACACATCAAACTCAATCTCTCATTAATATTTTACGTACCTGGCCACTGTCTCCCTCTTGAGAAACTTTCTTCTCTTGAATTCTGTGATAACGTATTCTCCCTTCCTACATCACAGGCCGCCTCCTTTTCAGTTTCCTTTGCTGATTGCTCCTCCTCTTCCTCTGCTTGCTGGAGCACCTTCTTTTCTCAAGCCGTTGTGTCCATGCAGGGGATCTCCTCCAGTCCCATGGCTTTAAATGCCATTATCTTTTATGCCAGTGACTCTCAAAACCTGCTTTGCTAAATTTGTTTACTTAAAATGGGCTTGTCGTCACAAATTTAACATGGCCAAAACAGAATTCTTGATTTCTACCACATGTGAAACTTACTTCTCCTCTCTTTGCCACTTTAGTAAATGATAGCACCAACCACTGAGTTACTCATAACTGTTTTTTAGATTAACTTTTGTTGTGGGAGCAAATACAAAGAAATTGATTGCTTTTAAATGTGTACACAATAGGGAAAGTCTATGTAGGGGTGGGAAACAATCTTGAATCGTCTTTTATACTATGCATGGCTTTATGTCTTGAGCATTGGCTTTTATCCATTTATAGGTGAGTTCATGACTTATAAAAATCGTCACTACTCTAAAAGTAGATACCAGTCTAAGGAGATGACTCTTCTTTAACCGAGTTTCTTAATTTTGGGGTACTTCTAGGAATATTGCAGGGCTATGGGGTGTGTGTGTGTGTGGTGTGTGTGTTTGGGAAAGCCACAGAGTAGACATGGCAGTATCTTCCTAGTACTTAGTTTGGGGATTTTGTGCTCTTGAAATATTTCATGACATAAAGATGCAATTAAAGCATACATGAATATATTATGGTGTGGACTTCCAAATCATGTAAATTTTTAAGGAAAAAAACAGAACCTGCAAAGAAAGCTTTGGCCTTGTGTGCCACTTGAGACTGTGACCAGGAATACTTCACAGATAAGCGTTCATTTCTGGCTGCTTGTAGGGGCACTTTGGAAGAAGAGTTTGAGACACTGTACTTCATGGCCCTTTAAAAAAAAAAAAAATCTTATCAAACCAGTTGTACTGAATGAATTAGAACTAGATTTCTCAAAGAAGAAGTTTAAATCCATCCTCAGTTATCTTCTCTGTTTAGTTTTCTTAGGTTAGTGTCTATAACCAAGGGAGCACCAAAATGTTTAGAAAGCCAGACTGAGACCAGGGAGTTCTTTGCAGTGAGATTCAAATGATTACCTGTCATGAATAGCCATGCATCTGTGATTTTTTTTTCTGAGGGTAGAAACCCCTTTCAAGTTAATGAATACTCATTGTATCTTTCTGAGGCAGACAGAGCAGCACAAGCATTTTCTCTGAGGAAAGCGGTCTGTAGGAGTTCTGTCTCTTCATTCTCCTTCTACTGCTTGATCTTCTAGTCCCTAATATAGAGGGGCTCTACACTGATATTGTTATTATTGGAACAGGGAAATAGTGAAAAGAAATGAAAATGACTATAAAATGTTTTGAGTCCCACAGTGAAGGTACCATGTAAAACAAATGAAAGCCTAAGCATTTCTGTACTGTTTGTGTTTCTATTGTTAAATTTGTACTATTTGAAAAAATATTGTCTTTATTCCCTTCTGACAAGCTCCCTACCTAATTGAATATTAAGTACTATCTTAATAGCAATTAATTCATTCAGCAAACTTTTGCTGAGTACGTACTGATTACCAAGCTGTCTTCTAGGTAATAGGGATTTAGGAATGAATGAGACTAAAGAAGGTCTTGCTCTCATGGAGCTTCCATTCTAATAAGGTAGATAGACAATATGTAAACAAACAGGTAATATGAGGTGGTATAAATGCTAAGAAAAAAACCAAAGCAACTTCTCTTTTTTCTGTTTTCCTCTTGATAAAACAATTATACACAATCAAAACACCCAGTTGACTCCAAGCAAGCTACCTAATTTCTTCATGCCCAGGTTTCCTTATTTGTAAATTATATTTACCCTGTTTACCTCACAGGGTTGTGGTATTTAAAGGGGCGAGGGGTGACAGGGAGGATTCATGTGCAAGCCATTTGTAAAATATGACTGTAAATGTACGAAGGTATTTGTACTTGTTTAAGTGGAGTCAAGGATTTGTATATTTGGTGTATATTGTATTGTCGGTATTTATGTCAGCAGTGTTTTGTGTTAGATCATAAACCACTTCAGCGTAAGTTGCATGCTTTTTGGGTTGTTTGTTTTAGTTTTCATGACTGATTTTTGGGAATGTCTACTAAGATGTCAATGCTTAATAATTGGTTGCTGTTGTTCTGTAATAGAGTGGAATGGATTGAGGAAAAGATTCAAGCATCAGATGTATGATTGTGCTAAATGATCTTTAAAAAGCCTTCTAATCCTGCCATTCCATAATTCTAAAATAGAGAAAAATTGTCCCAGCCTTAGTGGAACAAAAAGAATTTTCTTTTTGGCATGAGAGTGGTTAGGCACAAAATAAAGCATTTCATAATATGTCAGAAGTTTCAGTCTCCATGACCAACTATCTCAGATAATATCTTTGTTATACATATATAAGACACAATGTGGTCAACAGACGTAGTGTTTTTAGAAGTCTTAGATACTCTCTCACAAACAACTGTTGTGCTGTACTCTAGTACTCTAGAAAAGCAATTTGTTTGTTCTAAACTAAACCATTTGGCATTCTACTTATGACTGTTGCCCTGTACTAAAAGTAATGTTTCTTTTTTCAAAGGTACGCCAGCCTGTCATATGCATCAACAACCATGTATTTTGTTCAATTTGTATTGATTTGTGGTTGAAGAATAATAGCCAGTGTCCAGCTTGCAGAGTCCCCATCACTCCTGAAAATCCCTGCAAAGAGATTATTGGTAAGGGCCTATTTTATATACACATAGGAATAGGTCTGAAACAATTTCCAAATAATGTATATTTTGGGGAAGACTGAAATAGACTATTTTCAGTGATGTTCTTTGGCCAACATCACAGTAGTTGGATGAGTAATTTGTATAATGTATGTGTGGAACAACTGAGAGGCATGAGACACTCTTTGAGAGATGCTATGAGAAATAACCCTTAGCTCCTCATGGATTCTAGTAGGGACTGCATGTGGACCAGAAATAAAAGCAGCAGATGGTAAGCACCAAAAAAAATGCTCTGAAAGTTAAGGACAAGAAAGTTCAGCTAGGAACATTGAGAAAGGCTTCATGAAGTAGGTGGCCTTTAAGATGGACATTTAAGGATGGGTAAAATTTCAACTTGAATAGATCAGGGAGGGCATTTCCTTCAGGGAGAATAGCATGAACTGAGGTTTAGACATTGGAAAACACATAGCAGGTTTTTTATGAATAGAAATGATCAGTAGTTTAGTTTGGGTCTGATTATTATACCAAGACTAAAAAGGTAAGTTGAGACTTTAGTGTAGAGAACTGTAAATGACAACTAAATGAGGGATTTTCTCTGTGGGTAAGAAGAAGGGTGAAGTGGGCATGATGGTTTTGCACAAGGGGGTGCTATGATCCAAAATGTGCTTTAGGAATATTAGTCGGGTGGTAGTATGTGGGTGGGACTGTAGAGGTAAGACAGGATGTGAATAAGTCAAGTAAGATGATCTTGCCCAAGTAAAGGAGCATGTGAGTCTGGATTAAGGGTAAGTAAAACATTCATTGTCATACTAATGTGGGCAAAAGAGGGGATAAAACTTGAACTGGAGGATCTCTGATAAAGAAAACCTTTAAAGAGCCTTTTTAGTGTTTGGCTTTTATTATGTTCATATAAGTTACTTAGATTATAAAAATTAAAATGATTTTTATTTGTTTTTGCTTTAGGAAAAATTGAAAATGAGTACATAATTAGCCAAGCATAGAAAACATCTTTCAGGAAACTTAAGAAGTCATTGTCATAGTCCAAAATTAGGGAAAATGGACTTAAGATTTTTACAAAGGAAGTGGAGAGGAAGTTATATGCTGGAGAGCAGAAGAACTAGTGGGACTTCAGAAATAAGAGATCAAAGGAGGAATCAAAGTTGGTTCCAAGATTTCTTTCTTGAGAACCTGGGTGAATTCTGGTAGAGGGCTAATTCTGTGCTGTGTTGCATGCTACAGGGTTAACCTCTCTGTCTCTAGTTCTAGTTTTTTGAACTTCACCAAGGAGTCAGGTCTTTCTTGAAGGATATGGTAAAATAATTTGAATATTTCCCCCCAGCATTTCTTCACATCCCTTTTCCTGCTTTCACTCATATCTAAATGTCTCTTTTCTCAAATAAAGTAGTTTGTCCTCCCTTGCGTTTGGATAGAACGTCCTGAAAAAGAACATCTGTAAAATGCCTTTGCTATTATGACGCTGAGAAGTACAAAGAGGATAGCCACAGCATAAGTGACGAGCTCTCAGGAAGAATTCATTTTGAGTGTATTTGTAACAAGTCATGGCATACAATTAATGCTGTGACTCCTTAGCCATTGTAACTTGGTTGTTAGATTCAGAAAAAAGAAACATTAGTCTTTTCAATTGTGTTACCAGTAACCAGGCATGCTCAGATACCTTAGTTGTAATTATTTATACATACATACATACATGAAATATATATTTTATAATCTGTTGGTTAAATATAAATATAATTGGTTTTATCATTATTTAACAATTGTTTAGTTTTCAGACTTTGCAGTAGTTCAAATGTGATAATAATACATAGACTTTTCCTCCATTAAGTTTGCTATAATAAGATACATAAGTAAGTAAATAAAATATGATATTTTATTGAGGGTATTTCTTATGATGTTATTTGATACTTATCTTTTCTCAGGATTAGGATAGAGAAAAGGCCTAGATTGCAGCCCCAATCTATATAAGGGAAAGGGTAGATGTTAAGCTGGGGAACTTTATAAAACAGTAAGAAAAAGGTTCATTTTCATTCTGCCCAAATCAGAATGAAAAATTAGGATTTTTTCTTTCCTATAGGAGGAACAAGTGAAAGTGAACCTATGCTAAGCCATACAGTCAGGAAGCACCTTCGGAAAACTAGACTTGAGTTACTCCACAAAGAATATGAGGTAAACGATAATTGAAATATCAGCAGTGAATTCAAGGTAAAACTGAGCTACTACTTCAAGTACCAGAGAAGAAGGGAATAGGATTCTAGAGAAAAGGAACAGGTGGAAGCATTTCCTTTTTTTTTTTTTTTTTTTTTTCAATTTAAAATTTGTACCTTTACAGATAGGTCATTTTATATATGCTCCCTTAAGAAGTTGGGAGATAAAGGAAACCCTTTTGTGAAAGTCATTCTGACCCCTGCATTCGTAATTTGTTTTTGCATATAAATTCACTGGTGGTTATAAGCCTGATCAGTTCTGGCAAAGTAAATACTATACCTTGTGTCAACTACCAGGACAGAGATTTTAGTGTAAAATATACTATTTCCTAATTATTGTCTAAAGATGAATGAGCAGGTTGATTTGCCATGGGGATGGGATTTTTCCAAATAAATTTATGCTAATAGAATACATACACTTTTGAATAGTACACATTAAGCCCAGTTGCCATTTTATGTTGACTAATGGGGAGATATTATTGATCTTCTCTTTTGACTCAGAATATCTTTAAGTTAAACTATATACATGGAAACTACTTCAGCTGCTTCAAAAAATTTTCAAAATACAGTAGAACATAAGTAAATGATTGAATAAATGTTCATTCCTATATGTGTTTTCCACATATAAAAATACATAAACACTGTGTTTATAATTATTTATTAATATATTCAAGCTAATATAGTGATTTTTAAATTATATAATGCTATTTAACTTGAAATGTATTATAACTTAAAATTATAAATTGTACTGTTATATTTAATTCTAAAATGTACTTTTACATACTTAAGGAATATTTGTCATACTTAGATACTAATCAGATTAATCCTTTGGAAGATCACTGGCATATTGAGCTACTTGGAGTTTATTTTCTAACAACAGAATTTTTAACAACCTCAGTTTAAGGTGACGTACCTATTATAAGTGAATAAATGGCAACTCTGTACATTCAACTCTCCATATGCACAAGTTCCTTATCCTTGGATTCAACCAACCTCAGACTGAAAATTTTTGAGAAAAATAAAAATAATGCAAATAAAAAATTCGGAATAACAACTATCCACATAGAATTTACATTGTATTAATATTAGGTATTATAAGTAAACTGGAGATGATTTAAAGTATGTGGGAAGATGTGTGTAGGTTATATGCAAATACAGTACTACACCATTTTATATCAGGGACTTGAGCATCCTTGGATTTTGGTATCCACTGGGGTCCTGAACCAAATCCCTGTCATATTGAGGGATTACTGTACTTTTTAATTCTACACAGTAAAGCAATTAAATGTGCCTCAAATTTTGCTTCTGAAATAGAATCTACTTCCCTGTTGGAATTCATGTGACTTTTCTTGTTTTCTGGATGACATCTTAAATAGAATCAAAGATTTGGCATTTTTTTAAAACCACAACTATTCAAATGAAAGCAGCATAAATGCTAATTTTTATCAGACTACATTTTGAGAATTTAAACTGTATGTGACTTTCTCTCTACAAAATTGTTCTGATGCATAAAGAATTTCTGTATCTACAGAATTCTGAGTATAAAATTCAAAAACACATTGGCTTCAGTTTAGCATGTGTATATGTTTCATGTCTCTGTCTGCCTCATAACTGTGCAATGCTTTTTTAGGACGAAATAGATTGTTTGCAGAAAGAAGTAGAAGAGCTTAAGAGTAAAAATCTCAGCTTGGAGTCACAGATCAAGACTATTCTGGATCCTTTAACCTTGATGCAGGGCAACCAAAATGAAGACAAACATCCAGTTGCAGATAATTCAAGTAAAATTGACCCAGAAACTGTAGCAGAGTGGAAGAAAAAACTCAGAACAGCTAATGAAATCTATGAAAAAGTGAAAGATGATGTGGATAAGTTAAAGGAGGTAAGTTGTGGTTTTAAAAAAATCTATTATGGTTGTTTTAAAAATTCTATAATATTTTGATTACCTTCAAAAATATAAATAGCCATAATATCTTATCTCATCATCAGATGATTTGTGAGGGAAGGACAGAATCTCTGGATGAGCATTTCTATGCAATAAGAAAACTTTTTCTCATTAAATATCATTAGCTGCCAAGAAATATCAGGTGGTTCCATTTGTGACTATAATTGGAGACTCTAGTGCTTGTATATGAGATTGCATCTTCTTCTAGAAGAGTAACATCAATTTAAAGGATGTGTTTCTATTTTCCCCTCTTTGTGGTTTGCCTTAGTTTTTTAAAGCTTATGTCAGTAACTGCCCTGTGTGCATAAAAACACACACATACCCATTTTCCTACTTATAAAAGGAAAAGTTTTGACTATATCTTTTCTAGCACTACCATTCTTTGATTTTTAAGATTGTAAATAGATAATTAAAGGGTTAATAACTAATCCCAAAAGAGCAATGAGCAATTTTAGACTACTCCATGCAACAGAATATTGTGGCTTATGAGGCTAGTTCATTTTTTTTTTCAATTATTCTTCCATCTGTTTAACAAGATAGAGGGCATAGGTGAAAAAGGCAAACTTTTAGGATTTTCCAATTTAGGAATGGAGATAAGATCCATGTCATCAGTACTAGATGTTACAATCAAGTGCTATAACACTCTCTTGACCCAAGTGACAAGCCTTTAGCTTGACTTCAAGTTTATCCACAGTGGCGTACTACTGGAGATGATTTTGTTCCATTCAACCTATCTGCATTCCCTTAAAATACTATTCCTGTGCTGAATTACTAAATCCTGCCTCCTGAAATCATTACTGAGCTCCATATGATATTTTAAAGAAGTACCCCTGCATATTGGTTCTCAGATCTTCAGTGAGGTTAGTTAAGTAACAGAAAATCATCTGCAACTTAGGTGTAAGCCATCATCCACATATAAAATAAATGCTGTTTGGGCACAGAAAAAGCCAAGATGAGAGGAAGAAGAGAACTTACTGCCTTCGGAGAAAAAAGAAACTACAGACATAATTGCACTGAGTTTGTTACAAGGTCAGGGGAAATGTGTAGTTTCTTTAGGTATTGATGTCCAACATTAGTCTATTGCTTTGTTAGAAGACAAGAGGACACTAAAAGGAATGCCAACTGGGAAGTTAGTTTTTATCAATCTGCCATGCCCTCTTTAACTTCCCTTCCTCTGCTTGAGCATCGGTAAGCTCTATAATTTCCTTTATAGTTATTAAATTTCATTTAAATTTTTGGCAATAAATGCTTAGAGCCTGAGGCTCTGTGTAGAGACTACTCTGGGCTGATAAGGGTGGTTTAAGGAATGTTATGTAAAAGAAGAGTACATAAAGCACAGTTAGTTTTTCTTTGCTCTTTTAATGGTGACATGTTAAATCCAATACCCAAAGGTACCCCTGAGACTTCAGAATTATTTAGGATATTTAATAAGCCAATTTTGGATGTCTAGTGATGGTATTAAGTAATAGGCTATAAACTGGGGCATAAATGAATGAAAACACATGGACTGCAGAGACAAAACTCAAATGTGAAGTGCAAGATAATAACATACTATAAATCAAATGTAGGAGTACAAAAGTTTAAAGGACCCCTTAGCATGAATGAAATGGACCTTTTTTTTTTGTTGATGTTTCCTGGACTAGGTGAGTTGTTAAACCATCATGAGACCAGTATCATTATCCAATCAGTATTGAAAATGCAGAATAGTCAGCTGAAGTCTTTATTACTCTTTTAGGTGCAACAAGTAGGCAGAACTCTGCCCTTTGTAATCTTTACTCACCTAACCTTCCTGAACTTGAAAATACCTCTGATAGTTGAGGAACTAGCAAACCCATAATGAGAAGTATTAGAGAGCCACAGGACTGGTGAGAGACCTTGAAACAGAGCAGTACAATAGTGGAGGGCAGGGATGGGGAAGGGAAATCAAACGAGTTTCTAATTTAAGCTTGTCATCATCATCAAAAAGCATTCACTAAGTGCCTCTCCTTATTGTGCTACGCTTGGGAGCTTAATTCATTGTCTGCATGTATGAGGAAGTAAATGGCTTTACTTTTATCTTCAGAGAGGCAGTAATGGTGTTTATCAGTCACTTAGAGAATTAACCCTCCACAATCCTGGTTGGTGTGCAACCATGAAGAGTAGCAAATGCTTGGAGCCCCAAAGGAACCTGAATGAGTCTAAGTAAGGGAGTTAGGCTTTACACCCAAAAGAATGTCCTTTACCCTACTTCTCTTATGATTGTTATGGTGCTTTTGTATGTGACTGGGCAAGTAATATAGTCAGAAGTTCTAAAATTAGTCAAAAGCATTGGTCAAATTTTTGAACTATGTTTTTAAAGCTTCTTGGTTAAAACCTATTTTGTTGACAGTAGTTCTTCTGACCAATTCACATTGAATATAAATATTCTAGTCAAAGAATTTCCCTTGCCACGTAAGTGAGGTTGGTTTCTAGTCTACAGTCTCATTTTTCTTTGGAATACATAAATGCAATGACCAGGGAATCTAAAGAAAGTAGCTTTTAAGAAGACTCTAAAATTGAAGCATACTACTTTTTAGGCTGTCCAAAATCAATATTGAGCCTCTAGATTTTCTAGCAACTAGTGTCTTGTTAGGTAATTTTTAGGTGTCATACAATTCAAGAAAGAAAATCATACTTAGCAGATTGGTTTTCAATCAAGGGAGAATCCATGAAATTTATTAGAAAATATTGACTCAATTTTGAGGACCCAGAGGTGGTAAGCCAGGGAATTCGGAGAGCCTTTTTGAAGAAAGAAATCAAGTAGCTTAATCATATTGGATTTGTTACCACTGGGAAAAAAATTTTTAAATAGCAACCAAGAAATCAATCTCATAACTCAAGAATTAACTCTTCATCATTAGTTTGCAAATACTTGTATGTGATACAGTGTTACCTTGCTTAGAGTATTCAGTTATGTGAAAAAAAAAAAAGAAAAGCATATTTGCCATTGGTATGGTTCCTTAATGACTCTGAGCTAACATAGCTTCCTTTATTTCCCTGGATAGGAGACTTGCAAAGTGCTTTGTGAAATATGGATTAAAAATGCTTAGTTATTTTCATAGTTTCAGAAGTCATTCCTGGTGGTAATTTTAAGTTTCTGACGGCCATGTTCTAGTATTCAGTTTTCTGATATTATCACTCTAAAAAATACAGATGACTCATGTCCTGATTTTTACAAGGCACTTTTGTTTTGGCTTGTGCTTAATTATTTTCAACTTTTTTTTTTAAGGCAAATAAAAAATTGAAATTGGAAAATGGTGGCCTGGTGAGGGAGAATTTACGACTGAAAGCTGAAGTTGATAACAGATCACCACAGAAGTATGTATTTTGCTCACAGAGCAATGTTTCAGATTATGTCAATGTGTTAGACTAGACTGCCGTGATAGTGTGTTTTCTATTTGATTATTTTCATGTAAGCATGTAGGTTTAAGTAGAATATCTTGCCTCTAAAAGTCAAATGTATAGTTTGTGTTATTGGTAAAATCTTAGCTTGGTTAAGGCTAATTTTGAAGAAAGGATTTCATGCTTATCCTTTTTCCTTATCTGATTAACAAGAAGATTGTTTTATGTGACCTAAGGCAAGCATTCACTTGGCTTTACATATAACTGTTTAACAGTACTAACAAATAGTAGTGAGATTAGGATAATGTCCTTTAGCTGTTTTCTGAGATAATAATATTAGTAATAATTGACATTCATATAGTGCTTTCTCTTTGCCAGATACAACAACATGTAATGAAGAACTATTATTATTCTCTATTTACAGATGAGAAAATGGAAGCATAAAAGATTAAATTAATTTATCTAAACCTGCTCAGCTAGTAAGTGGTAGAAATAGCATTTGAAGTCAGGTAGTCCAGCCCCAATGTCTCTGTGCTCTTAACCAGTACACTGAAAAGCCTATCTGAAATAGAATTTAGGGCATTGTTCATTGAATTTTGGACTAATTTGAAACTATACAATTAAGTAAATTTATTCTTCCCTTATGGAATAGTTTCCATCCCATTCCAGAAGATAAGAACTTGCAAGTATTGGCCCGCTTAACAGTTAATTTGTTTAAAATGATAAGAAAGAGTTGGGATTTAAGAGTTAGGATTTAAGAAAAGATGGCAGACAGCACATGAGGTTTTTTTTCTAGGAAAAGAAGAGACAAATAAGAAGACAATATGGCCCCCAAGGTCATGTAGCCTCTCTGAGGGATCAGAGCACATCAGAACTCCAAGCTTTCTTTCCATCCAACCACTGGATTTTATTTCTTTCTAATGGAAAAAGACAATGCAGGAATAAGAAAACAATGGAAATTTTATCCTACCAGAAATCGCTCTCTGCTTGTCATTTGAAAAGGAGAAATTGTTGCTCTCGGTAAAACCAAGCGTGGTATCAGGAAATGGTAGAAGTAAACCATAATTACTCGAGACAGAGATAACTAACCAATAGGAAAAGAACCATAGCTTTTACTTTTAAGTAGTTCCTTCCCTTGTACTCTCAACCCTGTTTTTCTTTCACTTTAGATAATGTCCTACTTTGACAAATTAGTCAAATAAGCTTAGGAAGTGTTGCTGTCATGTGGTGGTTTGTGTATGTACTCCCATCATTTATTGGCAGCTCGCCTTGCCAGTCATAGTAATGCTTGTCCATTAGCCATTTCCCACAGCATGCTGAATGGAACTAGAGCTATTTTGTTTGTAGCTTTTATTTCTTGAAAAGTTGCCCACCAGATTTCAAATTTAATGCCAGCCACAAGGATGTGTGTTTTTAAATATCCATGGCTCCAGCCGGATAAATTACTGAAGAATCTCACCTGAGGAAACCTGGCCTCTCTCTACTCGCAAACAAGCAGCCACACATCTGAATCCAATATGACTTTAGGATTTGCCATCTTTAACTTCCATCACTTCCCTTCAGGGGAAGGGAACAATTTCACTTGAAAAACGATTTGAGCTGACCCCTATTCTAGATCAATTTGCAATGCATTGAGGTATTAAATGCATTGCATTTGATTTATAGCCCTGTTTACTCTGCATCACCAAACCCTAGTGGGAGTCAGAGAGAAGCTGACCACAGCTGAAAATACCTAGATCTGTTTCACCCGAGGAGAGGTCCTATTTGTATTTAAAAGAATAAGAAATTTCAAGATTTTACAAATAAATGCAAGCAAATAAAAATCACCCATTCCATTTTATTCCCTCAGTTTAGGAAATACTTTGACTAATTATTTTTCTTTTGTCAACTTGGTTACCTATCAAAGTGTATAATGTTTTATACACTTGGCCTTAGTCTCTGATGTAGCCTACAAATTGAGCAGAACTAGGGAGGGATAAAAATTAGGAAGGTGTATTAGCTTGGGCTGCCATAGCAAAATATCATAGACTGGGTGGCTTAAACAACAGATTTATTTTCCCAGTTATGGAGCATAGAAGTCCATCAAGGTACAGTAGGGTCAGGTTCTAATGTGGGTTCTCTTCCTGGCTTGCAGGCCATCACCTTCTTGTTATGTCCTCACATGGTGGGGAGAGAGATTGTGCTCTGGTCTCTCTACCTCTTTTTATAAGGACACTAATCATTTTGGATTGGGACCCCATCTCATGACCTAATTTAACCTTAATTATCTCCTAAAGACCTTATCTCCTAATACAGTCACATTGGGGATTAGGGCTTCAAAATACGAATTTGAGGGGGAGGAGCACAGTTCAATCCATAGCAGAATGGATGCCCAAATAAATATCATGCTATTCCCCCAAAACTAGACTAAAATCTGGTGCAAAGAAGGGGGACTCAAACATTTACATTGGTCTCAAGTAGCTACTATTATATAAAAAGTACTGTGTTTTATAATCTTTTAAAAATAGTGCAATAATCTTTTAAAATGAAGGTCTGGCTTATTATTGATTGCCTACAGTTTTTCTGTTCTTTTACTCTCCATTATATCCAATCTTAAAGTGTACCTGAACATCCTTTCTCAGCTTTAACTTAAAAGCCCTCTTGAGCAGTGTGGCAGATAACCTACTAAGCATGTTCTTCTAGGCTTCAGTATTGTACATTCTGTTCCTTGTCAAAAATTCATTATTCTAATATCTAAACTGGTGGTCCAGAAAATGCAGTCTTTTTCTTTGGCCTTATCATGTAGCCATTTCCTGAATTATTCTTTCTCTTTTAAATTAATGTATTATATTTCACTGGAGGAAACCCACCTGTTTATTTGCCCCTGCAGTTTCCCCTAACTTGAACTCCTAAGACAATCGAATTTGATCTTCAGAGCCAAAGGGGTGGTGATATGTCCTTTAGTTTGCAAGACTACTATCTGAAGAAAACTTACTCTACCTGCCAACCCAGAAATACTGAATTTTTTCTTACTTAACACTGTATTAGGTGCTTTGAACTATATAAAATAAATACTCCCTCTGACCCCTAAAGTAGGGTAGGTTCCCTTGCCATAATTTATTACCTGTACTTTCCCTTAGCACATCTCACAACTGTTAATATTTTGTGTAATATTGTTAAATAACTTTCTTCTGTTTAAGCCAGGGCTATAGTTGTATTCACTTTTGTGGCCACTGTATTTTATAGAATTCTGGCTCTTATCCTGCTCCTAATACATATTTGTTGACTAAATGAATAAAAAACATAGTACCTAAGACTATAGGGAAGCATACAGACAAATCCAGACTGTAGTACACTCAATAGGAAAAATTACTGGGTTTCTCATCAAATCATTGGCATAGAGTGGGGTGCTGCTTTACAATAAAAGAGAACTAAGAGACATAATAATCAAATGCAGTATGTGGATCTTGTTTACCATACTGATTAGTAACAAACTGTCCAAAGACATTTTTGAGGCAATTGGGTAAATTTGAATATGAAGTAGGTATTAGATGATACCAAGGAATTATTGTTGATTTTGTTTAGGTAGCATTGTTACTTAAGAAAACACCCATTTATCTTAGTCCTTTTGGGCTACTATAAGAATACACCATAAACTGAGTAGCTTATAAGCAACAAAAATTTATTTCTCACAGTTCTGGAGGCTGGGAAGTTCAAGATCAAGGTGCCAGCAGGTCTGATCAGGGCCCACTTTGTGGTTCGTAGACCGTCATCCCATCATCTTTTTGCTTTGTCCTGTATGGCAGAAAGGGCAAAAGAGCTCTCTGGTACATCTTTTTAAGGGTACCAATCCTATTCATGAGGACTTCAACTTTATGACTTATAGGTCCCCAAAGACTCTACCTCTAAATACCATCACCTCCAAAGGCCCTACCTCCTAATACTATCACATTGGGGAATGGGTTTCAACATAAGAATTTTGGGGGACACAAACATTCAAGCTATGGTACCGTATTTTATTTTAGAAATGTATACTAAAATATAGACTACAGAATACTTTAGCAAAAGAATATATATACAAGGCCAATAAGGCAAAACTCTTGATAATTATTGAATGTGGGTGATGAATAAATGGGATTTATTATACTGTTCTCTATACTTCTATGAATGCTGAAAGCTTTTTAGAATAAAAAATCAAAAGCAGCAAAGCGTGGTCCCTGCCTCCAGGAAATTCATAGTTAATAAAGTCAAGAGATGAAAATACATAAAACAATTAAATACTAAACGGACACTAAGCCAAATAACAGAGACTGCAGTATGGGTTCAGAGAATGGCAAGTAGGTTGAGGTGATAAGGAAAGTCTTTATCAAAAAGTCAGGACTTGAGTCCAGCTTTGAAGGATGGAGATTTCAGAGGGGAGAAACATTCTGGGTGGGGGGAACCGCTTGCGCTGTTAGGTGTGGTCCCTTCGCCTCCAGTGACTTTTCTCCAGTAGTAGCCACCCAGTATGTTACTGTTCAGTACACAGTAGCTTCCTTCTCAAATTCATCACAGCAAAAGTCCTCTATGTAATTTTCACTCTCTCTATTGTGGCCAGTATCACCCTATATATAAACTGGTTAGCGTGACTCCACCACATCTACCCCCTTCTGGTCAAAGCAGAAAGGCCTATTTTCAGTCTGAGTATTTAGTGGGGAATGTGAAGTGTGCCACACCTCCATGTGGTAAGCGACATCAAGAAAGGGAAGAAGCTGAAGGGAACACTTTAGTATTGGATTTCTTGTATTCCTAAATTCCCCTGACTTTAATAACTAATCCTAAACCGTGCCAGGAAATGTGAATGTATTCTTCCTTAATGGAGTTAGGAGTTCCTTAGTGATTTTTTAACTTGAAGAGGTGTGAAGAATTAACTTACAAAGCATTTGAAAATTCCCTGCCTTCTCTCCCACGTCTCTTTGTTCAGTTGTGCCATTTTTTCACTCTACCCACTCTAGGCGGAGATTGTGCCATGCTGCCAGCTATTTTGCATTAGCAGAGCAGTTCTTGCCCTCAGCTGCTAACTCACCTTAATAATATGGAATACAAAGCTTCATGTACAAAACTCATTTTTGTCAAACTTGGTTATACTTGGATTATAACTTGATTATTTTATCAAACTTGGTTATAATTGGATTAATGGCTTTTCTTTCTATAAGTACGCAGGGATGTTATGTGTTCTGTCATTGTATCTTTAGTGAGATCTATGGGTTTGATAATGTCTCCCTGCGTGCAGCTTATTTAACTGCACAGCAACCCCAAAGCTTGTCGTTATGGACCAATCTTCACCCATGCCTTAGCTCCTTTTGGGGGTAAAGGTTCTAGATACTCTGGGCAGTAAGCAGTATTTCCTGTTACTAGAATATGAAAAGAAGGGCTCTGAAAAGGAAAGAATAGACTTCACAGATTATGACCTGGGCTTTCTTCCTTTTTTGCTTCCTTTTTTGCTTCCTTTTTTTCTGTATTTGTGTTTTCTTGAGTCATCATAAACCAAATTAAAACTCAGTTATATCGTGGCTTTAATAATTGCTTAGCTATATGTCAGAGATTACAAAATAAAATCTTAATCTTTGGTGTCACCTTCTCTCCTGACCTGCAGGTTCATGTTCCCATCTATCTATCTATTTTGTACCCTTACCAGAGATTCTGTACCTTAAATTTACCACAAAGCATGGTGATTAAGAGCTTAGCTCTGGAGACAGACTTCTGGATTCAAATTTCCCTGCTTCTACTCTGTCCCTCCTTTTCCTACCCAATTCATTTTCACCATACCCAAAATTGTCTTTTTATAAAATATAAATCAGATTATTTAAATCTCTTACTTAAAACTATCCAGTGTTTTCCTAAAATAAAATCCAGACTTTTCACTGGCTACTCTACAATTGCCTCTTCCACTTCATCTCATTCTCATTCCTCCAGTTTATCCTGCTCCAGCTCTACTGGCAGCCTTCTGTTTCTAAAACATGCTGGATTTGTTTCCTCCACTTGGAATATTCTACTTGCAGATCTTTATGTGACTGTCTCCTTCAGTTAGGTGCAGAGAGGTCTTTCTTGATCATTCATTCTAAAGCAGCCTTCCCACTCAGCACCTTCTACTTCCTTACTCTGTCTTATTATAAGACCATAATAATAAAATCATGGTGTGGTAAAACAGTAGAGCATGTTTAGAGATTATGAGCACATGCCCTGGAGACAGACTTCCCTACGATTGAACACTGACTTTGTCTACTTACTAGCTATGTGATTTAGGCAAAGATATTTAACCTGTGTTTTAGTTTTTGTCTTTTATAAAATGAGACTAATAATACTACCTACCTTATAGGTTGTAGTGAGGATTAAATGAATTAAAACTTAAAATACTCTTACAACAGAGTCCATAGTTAACACTCAACCAGTGTTGTAGTATCATTGTCTTCACAGCCTTTATCACTGTCTGAAATTATCTTGTTCCTTTAATTGCTTGACCTGTTTGTTGTCTGTCTCCTCCATTCTAAACTCTTTTTTTTTTTTTTTTTTTTTTTAGACAGAGTCTCGCTCTGCCTGGGCTAGAGTGAGTGCCATGGCGCCAGCCTAGCTCATAGCAACCTCAAACTCCTGGACTTAAGCGATCCTACTGCTTCAGCCTCCCGAGTAGCTGGGACTACAGGCATGCGCCACCATGCCCAGCTAATTTTTTCTATGTATATTTTTAGTTGGCCAGATAATTTCTTTCTATTTTTTAGTAGAGACGGGGTCTCGCTCTTGCTCAGGCTGGTCTCGAACTCCTGAGCTCAAACAATCCACCCGCCTCGGCCTCCCAAGTGCTAGGATTATAGGCGTGAGCCACTGCGCCCGGCCCATTCTAAACTCTTAAGCTTCACAAGAGTAAGAAGGACCTAGCTGCTAGTCCCTTTTAGGTCCAAAACCCAGTGCCCAAAGGCACCTGATAAATATTTGTTGAATAATTAAATGAATAAATAGATAACATTGGATAAATTACTTAACCTCTTCAACTCATCATTTTCTTTATGTAAAATGTGAATAATATGTTGTTGTAAGGACTAAAGGAAATAATTTATATCCGTGACACAGTATGTAGCATTAAGAAGGTGTGGAGGTAGGATGGGGCACTGTGTGTGTCTAAATAATTGTATCCATTATCCTTCCCTCTCATCTCGCTCAAAATACAATTTATCCTCTTATTTTGTTCCTGTCCTTCTGAATTGCTTTACTACTCATCTAATTAATTGTGTAAGATAAAAACCTCAATCTTCATATGTTTCTCCACCCCTTCCTCTCACCTCACACCTGGTTGTGCAGTATGTTCCCTCTAACCTACCTTTTTAAAATGCCACTGTAACCCATCTTCTCATTCCCACTAGTTTAGATCCACGTTATTTCTTGCTTAGCCTATCGTAACAACCTTCCTACTGCTTACCCTTCTTTTCTATGCAGAAATCTCAAGCATCTGCTGTATTGCTGCCTGAATTCTGGAATATAAATTTGATCATCTCACTTCCTTGCTTAGTAACCTTTGATGATTGATTCTTCACTGTCTGCGTATTAAAGCCCAAATACTTAGTATGATATTTAGCATAGTATAAAAACGTCTTTACTGTGTGACTTCAGCTTAATCTTCTTGCCTCTTCTCTAGGCTCCCCCTTTGTGTACTCTGCTCCAACTATGCTGAATTTCTCATTGGGCCCACATTCACCATATTGTGTCTTCCCTGATCTTCCCCACTAGCCACTATGTTCTTTTTGTTCTTCCTGGTTAATCCTTACCTATACTTTGAGATCTAGCCCAGTTGTTGCTTTATCTGTGAGGCCTTCCGTAATTTCCCCAGATAGAAGGAGCACTTTCCTCTTGTTCTTTTGATTGTTTTTATACTGTATTGTTTTAATGATCACTTTGTCTGTTGACCAGTTCCATGATTGTTGTGCCCAGTTAATTGGACAG
This sequence comes from Varecia variegata, assembly GCA_028533085.1. NCBI lineage: Eukaryota > Metazoa > Chordata > Mammalia > Primates > Lemuridae > Varecia > Varecia variegata. Next base: position 40,687,077 of record CM052445.1, on the reverse strand, counting down.
CTTCTTGGCACTAAGACATATTTTTTAAAATGAACATGTGTGTATATTTATACAAAGTACGTATAGACATTGTGTGTGTATCTTCCTTCTCTGGGACCTGACAGAGTATATTTTAATACTCTATACTACCACTCATAGGTTCCTGACCAGGGCAATAAGATTTTGAGTCTCCTTGAAGCTTAAAGTACAAAGATTGTAAGAGGGCAAGAAATCAGAGATCCCTGGAAATTTCTGCAAATGAGGAGAGCAAAGGATTTCCTGAAGATTTCCTCTTTAAATTATGCCAGAGGTTAAGAATATACATAACCTAAACTTTTGTAACCCCATAATAAGCTGAAATTAAAAAAAAATGAGGAAAGTGGGAGGTGATATTAGGGCTTGGCCAGCTAGAGTACTGCGTTTCTTCTCTGAATCTCTTTACTTTAATCAGATTTTCCTGTCCTTACCTGTCTCCATGCTGACTCTAAGCTGTGGCCCAGTTCCGGTTTATAGGTCTGCTCTTCCCAGACTGTGTCTGATGTTAAGCCAGTACTGCCCTGACACTCTGCTTCCTTATCAGCACTGCTGGTCTGGCTGGCTCTGGCTGTTGTCCCTTCTTGACCTATTCTGGCCCTTTTTGTTTCTCAGGATTCTGCTGTGACAAATGCTGTGATTCCTGGTACTTGACCCTAGCACTATCTGATGACTGATTCTGCTATGCCCTTTGGTTTCCCCGGAAGGGGAACTTGTAGACTGTCAGAGGAGCCTGATGATACCCTGGGGCCAGACTGTGACAGCCAGTTGTGCTCAGGCCCCTCAGCCGCCTGAGGGGCCCTTCTCTGGATATTCAGCTAATTGGGGATAGACAGTTACTACAGTTTTCTGTCAACTTGTCTTTATTGTATTGATAAGATATTTTGGGAGCCAGCAATGTATGCTAATGACTAAGCAATAAGATTGTCAGAGAGATTATGAACTGCTTGGGAAGAGGGATGACTTCTCCTTCCTTTGTTTTCCTTCTTCATAGCCCCTGAGCACATATTAGTCCTCAATAACTGTCATCTGAGTAATAATTACAGGGTATCTGGATCACAGTTTTTTGTTTTGCTTTATTTTGCTTCAAATTATTTTTCATGCTGAGAGAGAAAAAGGGAGAGAATTTAGCTAAAGTGAAAAATGTGTAGACACATAAGTCCAGAGATTTTTAAGTATGCTTTTATCACTCAATAATTATTGCACTCCTTTACACTATTGAGATTTTGTTGTTAAGATTGTTATATTTTGGGAAAAGATATAAGTCCTTTCTTTATTCCCCCTGAAATAGCATGCTTTAATTTTCTCTCTTTCCCATAAAAGATTAGGATTCCTATTGATATCATGCAAATTTCAAGACTGATCTTTTTGGGGATGGCAGAAAATTAGGGCATATCTGCATAGAATCAAAATGAAATATATTTGTCAAATAGAATGAAATTTATCCCCCATTAAAAAGAGTTGTCTGTCTTCACAGGCAATGCAGAGAAAGTAGTACTTAGAGTTAGATGTTTTGAGCAACGTTGCCCCATGTGCTGCCCAGAGAGAAGGAAAGAAGCCTTGGAAATGGAGGCTCACTAGTTGTAATTTTCTTTTTTTTTTTTTTTTTTGAGACAGAGTCTCACTCTGTTGCCCAGGCTAGAGTGAGTGCCGTGGCATCAGCTAACTCACAGCAACCTCAAACTCCTGGGCTTAAGCGATCCTACTGCCTCAGCCTCCCGAGTAGCTGGGACTACAGGCATGCGCCACCATGCCCAGCTAATTTTTTCTATATATATTTTAGTTGGCCAGATAATTTCTTTCTATTTTTAGTAGAGACGGGGTCTCGCTCTTGCTCAGGCTGGTCTCGAACTCCTGAGCTCAAACAATCCGCCTGCCTTGGCCTCCCAAGTGCTAGGATTACAGGCGTGAGCCACCGCACCCGGCCAACTAGTTGTAATTTTCGAACAAAGGGTTGGAGACCAAGTCCCAGCCACCGCAGAAACACGGAGGGAAAGTGATCAGCGTGGAACATAATTTAGTTCTGTATTTCTCCTTATGAACCCTGCTAACCCTATACTATATGGGTCAGCCCTTATTATAGAGAAACTCACTACAAAAGGGACTATCTGTTCCTCTTCAGTACACAAATGCTGCCCAACACTTGGGTTATTTCTATTAAGAATTTCTAGGTCTCTCAGCTAGAATTTTCAACACCACAATTTTTAACTACAAATGCATGGTTGGTTTAATAAAATAAAGACACAAAAAATTCCCTTAAAATTGTGTTAATAATATGAGCTATTAATTATAAATCCTGCTTTCCATTTGAAAGCTTCTAAAGCAAACTCTACCTTGATTTTTAAATAGTACTTTTAGAAGATGAAAGGAGGAGAAATTACTGCAAGGGCCTAATTCTTTGTCTAGTTCCCCTGTTCATGTCAGCTTTGTCTATAAGGGGGAGATTGTGGCAGTTTTTATTCTTAAAAATATTGAAGCACTTTCTGTTTTGTAATAAAACTTAGATGCAACATAAGATAGCTTGTATTTTTTTTATTCCTCAAAATTAGACCCTGAGACAAGGAACCTATGTGATGTTTAAGCCCTAAAATTTTGTATTTGTAATTTTTCTCATTTCACGTAAGAAATATCTTTTCCTTATAGTTGAAGACGCCTGCTGATTATGCATGAGATAGACAAGTTGATCATGTATACTTTCTACATTACACATATTTAAATATGGTATTTTAAGTTCGTGGTTCTGGTTGAGACTTAGTCTTCATATCTCTGGTTAAAATATTTGGGTGGCTTCTGTCTATGCTATACTTTTCCTGCAAGGCCATTTTAATAAATGATCTTTGAAAGTTTCAAAATATTCTTATACTTGTGCCTAGAACATAGTAGTTGTTTAATAAATATTTATTGACTTTGTGCATACATATCTGTATGTCTTACAATTTTCTTTTTTCCTCTCTGTTTTTATTAGCAAATATACATATTAATAAGTAGTACAACAGTGCTAGCCAACTGACTAGTGTCCACAGACTTTGTGCTCAGTAAACCTAGTTTGCATTTTGATAATGAAGTGCAAGAAGGGATCTCATGTTCAGGTACTTGATATGGTTTCAAACATGGCATTTGGAGTCAGAAAGACTACCTGGATTCAAATCCCATTCCTGCTGCTTAATTCTTTTTAAGCTTCTCATTTCTCATCTTTAAAATAAGAATAATGGGTCTTGCTTAATAAAGTTGGTATGATTAAATGGGATAATGTGTCTCAAGCATATAACAATGTGCTTAATATCAGGTAAACACTCAATAAATTATGGCTGCTGCTGTTCATATTGTCATCATCAGTCAATAGTAGTCACTTAGACTACTGTTAAAATTTACATGTTACGGCTGGGCGTGGTGGCTCACTCCTGTAATCCTAGCACTCTGGGATGCCAACATGGGAGGATCACTTGAGGTTAGGAGTTCAAGACCAGTCTGAGCAAGAGCAAGACCCCATCTCAAAAAAAAAAAAATCTAAAAAAAAAAAATTTACATATTACGCTTATTCTTGGTAAGTTTTATCCAAAGTTCACTGTCCTTTTTTTTTAAATGACAGATCAAGGAACAGACCTACATCAACACTGAAAACCTATCAGATAGGCTAGACCACAAAAGCTGGTCCAGGTCTAAAGATTGTTTTCACTTTGTTTCATTATTACCTTAGCTAGCAAGTAAGGGAAAGATATCAAATCAAAGATTCATGAGGAATCGCTCAATCCCCAGTGTCTTCTTTGTTCTTCAAGGAGGTGTTTCTGAAGTTTGGTAGTCTTGGCCACCCACTGGGCTTGCTCCCTTTATCCCTTTTATTGGAGTTATCATTGAGAACCAGAGAAGCAAAGTGAATTGCTCAAGATTTCACAACTAGTTAACAGCAAGCAGCATAGCACTAAAGCTTACTTTTTTTTGATACTCAGTTTTGGCATTTATTCTTTTACCACATTTGCTTTCTTCTGACCCCTTTCAAATATATCCTGTTCCTCCTCTGTGATGGCCCATGAGAAAATGTGATCTTAGGAATGTTTTTATTGTTAGAGGTGTTCTTACTCTAGTTATAGTACCCCAAAGGTCAAACCAATAGCACTTTTATTTTTCTCTTCTAGTAGGGACAGGAACAATTTTATATCTCTTTAGCTGTTTAGACAAGGAGAACCCTCATCCTTTTCTCTCATACAGATTGTATACCTCGGTTAACACTGCAAGCTAAAAAATCCTTTAAGCTTCTGATAGATTTCAGTGGACTACGCTTCCAGTATCAGCTGCAGCTCCCAAACTGCTCTATAATGTTTTCTCTGGCATAATGAAGCCTTTGGCCATCACTCCTACTTTGAAAATCAAAGCCTTTTGGTCTCTAATGGAATGTTTATAAAAATACTCCATTTTGAAATTTGCTCAGGAAAAGGAAGTATGGTAAATGATATTAGAAATCCCTCCGGCTTGCCTTGGCATTGCTTCATCTAATGTTTTGTGGAAATATCTGGAATTAGTGTGAATACAAGAGTATTAAAACACAAAGATAAATAAGCTCTTATCCTCATTGGCTTCTAAGGAAGGATAGCATCAGATATATATCCCTAAGTGTTATTTCTGTATGGTAAAGTAAATTGCCTTTTGCCAAATTTAATATAGGTATCTTTGATAAGCTAAAAATCTCTTAACACCTATGTCAAAAGTTTCATCTATTTGCGGTCTTTTAGTAAAATGAAAGTGGAAATTTTTTTGGAGGGAGCAATATAGAATATCAAGCCTGTAGTTAAAAAGCTGTACTACATATATGTCAGTCTCTGTTGCCTTCCTTGGTGTCAGTGAAAAAGGAGACAGTCAAATGTGTGAAACATATTTAAATGTTTAATAATGTAGTAAAGGTCATAATGTTTTACATGTAAAAGAGGACCAAGAACCTTTACCCTATTCTATGATATCGACTCTGTCTTAATATAAGGCAGCAGTAATGTATCTTAAAGTAAGAGAAAGACATTTATTCAAGAAGTATTTAACAAGGAACTATTATATACTAGGAATTGTTCTGGGGACCTAGCAGTGAATATAAGACAGTCAGACTCCCTGCTCTCCATGAGCTTCTATTCTGATGGGGAAGAGAGACAGAAAACAAATAAATTATATGGATTGATTAATTAACTGATCAGTTCCATGGCTTTTAGTGTACATTTCTGTCAGTTTTCCCACCAGGACAGATCCTTTATTAGAATGGTAAAAAAAGTCTGATCATTCGAAGTATTATAGACTTGTAAAGTATTGAAATAGAACTTTGGGGAATTGGGGGCAATGACCTTTTAGAAAACAGCCTAAGTCTATCAATGACTTCTACTTACTTGTCCCTCTCATGTGTGCTCTGTTACTACCCTTTGTTCTTAGTTCTCATGCAGCTTTCTCTCTGAATTAACATAAAAAATATGGTTAGAGCTACCACTGACTTCAACTCGGAACCATTTGTTACTTCTTTTAAAAATAATTAATTGCTTCTTAGCCTTTTGGCTAAGATCAAATGTAGTCTCTGTTCTTATCAGTTTAATATCTGATACATCCTCTCTCCAAGGACAATATAGTAAATGGATTTCTGGAGCAGGGAGATGGAGTAGGAGCTTGTTCTGTCCATTTCATGTGTCGACTTGGCATTGAAGAACCTCCAGGAATGGTGTACCCGGTAAAAAAAATAAAAAATAGGGGCAAATACAATGTCTTAAAATGATACTGTGTTTGAAATTCCAAGCTAAAATCTGGAGCAAGAAGCTGCTAATGTTTTGGCAAGCATTCCTTATTTGTCCCTAATTTTTTCTTATGTAGGCCTCTGAGTTCCCAAGGACATCCTTTGGTAGCAGCTGACTTACTATCTAGTGGCATTATTTGATTTTAAGTCATTTGATTTTTCATCTGTGAGGATATCTTTATTATAAAAATTGTGCTGTAAAAAAAGAAAAAATTTACCTTGGTAAAGCAAATGTAAGGTTGTCACTTTTGCTATTTGCATTAAATAAACATGCTACACAGTTTTCCCATTTAAAAACATGGGGGTTATTTGATTATGCCAGAGTAGTTGCAATCAAGAACTCACAAACGTTTTTTGCTTAATGCACTTTTAAAAAGGTCTTTGTCCACTTTTTTAAAAAGTTGTCTTATAGAACTACAGCTCCGTCAAGTACTACATTACAAGCCAAAACATTTTTAACAAAGAGGAAAAATTTGTATCATTCATTTAAACAAATGCAGTAGTAAACTTCATCTTTAAACTGGGGAGGCTTTTTATTGTAGTTGCTTTTGTTTTTTGTAATACCTATGGTTTTTGCTTTGTTTTTTTAGAAGTTGAGGGGAGTGTACTCTCTCAGGGGGTTCAGTTAATTGAAGTGAGTAGATCAATATTCAGCAATCATGTCTTTTAAAGCCCTTTCTAATCTTGAGATTTGATGATTCTATATTTACCTTTGCCTCTGCTTTTTTCCTTCAGTGATAATAGAGCAGGGATCATGTTGAGGCTGAACTGGAAAGTGAATTGGTCTAGGGGTTTAAGAGGTGATAGGCATTAAGTGGGAGTCTAAAACATGTTTTAGTTGATTCTAAAAGGTGCGATTACTTTTGGCACCTTCTGCTCCCTTGTAATTTTTAAAAAAAATGTTATTAATTATAGTTATTTTTATAATGGGGGGGAGAAAGAAAATGACAAACCCAAAGATAAAAGCAGTTTTTAGAAGTAACCTTCTCAAGTACCTTACTATAAACAGACAGTCCCTGAATTCTTCGAGATAGGTCAATATATAAGTCATCAAACAGATGATTAAGAAAAGGCTTTTGAAAAGAACTTTGGGGGAAAGAAGATATTTTTCATGGGGTTAGAATGTAAGGCTTATGTTTATTGGCTCATAAGAAGAAGTTTCCTGAAAGATAGAATTTTCCTTAGTGATAAGATAGAATTTGAGGTAGGTATTTTATGTCTCTTAGAGCTGGGACAGTCTTTTCTATCTTTGTGTTTCCAGCCCCAAATATACCACCTAACCTATATTAGGTACTCAGAAATTTTCTGAGCTGAACCTAGTACCCATTCTTGACAAAATAATGAAAACAAGATAATCCCAGATAAAAGGAGTGAATTTTTGATGTGTTCTTTCTAAGTCACTCTCCAAAATGTTCCCTTTCAGAAAATATAAAAATGTTTTTATGTGTAGTATATTGGAACCACAAGCACTGACTTTGTATTTCAAAGTTGGAAGAAATGAGATTGATGTCCCATACAGCTGTAAAATGCCAAAAATAAGTAGAGCTGAAATGAATTAAAGCCCAGTGCTCAGAAAGGCCAATGAAAAGCTTCAGATCAAGGGTGGCTGTAATCGAAAGGGTCCAAATAAGTATTTAAAACCATCCTTCCTGGGACTGCTAAGATTTCTGAATTTCAAATTGGCATTTTATGTTTGACAAGGTGACATTGTATAAGAAATGTATTGTAAAACACTGCTGTACGATAGGAAAATGATTGAATGTAAATATTTCAAGATGTAGACCACTGTTCAAATGTTATCATAAATCTTTGCCATTGTTTTAGGGGATAAATCTCATGCATATATGAGCTGAATTGTAGAGCTAGCTAGCTCTTCGAAGAAAAATCATCTGTGTGTTTCTACCTCTCTGCTACCACTAGTCTGATTCCACCACAGAAATATCCTATTAGATTTTTGCTATTATTATCATATGCTTATTATTACATAAGCGAGGAAACTCTTTTTTGAAGATATTACATCTGGGATTTGCCCTATTCACTAAGTGGTCTGAAATGTCATTGTTATGTGTAATTAGAATGGGCTGGGACAATTTGTACTCCTAAACTTTGAAAAGAAAAAAACTTCAACTGTAAGATTAACTATCCTTTCATTCTTTGTAGGTTTGGAAGGTTTACAGTTGCAGCTCTTCAGTCCAAAGTAGAACAGTATGAACGTGAAACCAATCGCCTCAAGAAAGCCCTGGAACGAAGTGATAAGTATATAGAGGAACTAGAATCTCAAGTTGCACAGCTGAAAAATTCAAGTGAAGAGAAGGAAGCTATGCATTCCATTTGCCAGAGATCACTTTCTGCAGATGGCAAGGGGAGCAAAGGCAGCGAGGAGGATGTGGAATCAAAGAATCAAGGTGATAGTGTCAGTAAGCAGCCCTGCTCATCCACTTCGAGTTCTTCTCACCTGGCCAAGCCCTCCATTAGCAGAGTCTCTGACACCAGTTCTGCCAGGCAGGAAAGCACCAGCAGTACAGAGCTAAATTGTTCTAAGAAGAAAGACCTATTTCAGAAACGGGTAGAAATCATGTTAGATGTGACAGATACAAGTATGGATACTTATTTGGAAAGAGAGTGGGGTAATAAACCAAGTGATTGTGTACCCTACAAAGATGAAGAACTTTATGATCTTCCAGCTCTTTGTACTCCTTTGTCCCTTAGTTGCCTTCAGCTCAATACCCCAGAAAATAGAGAGAGCTCTATGGTCAAAGCTGGAGGTTCCAAAAAGCACTCAAACCATCTCAGAAAATTGGTGTTTGATGATTTCTGTGATTCTTCAAATGTTTCTAATAAAGATTCTTCAGAAGATGATATAAGTAGAAATGAAAATGAAAAGAAATCAGAATGTTTTACTTCCCCAAAGACAGGATTTTGGGACTGTTGTTCTACAAGCTATGCCCAAAGCTTGGATTTTGAAAGTTCAGAGGGGAACACGATAGCAAATTCTGTTGGAGAAATATCTTCAAAATTGGGTGAGAAACCAGGGTCATGTTTATCCAAGAGGTTGAATTCTCTTCGCTCTTTTGAAATGAATCGGACAAGAACATCTAGCGAAGCATCAATGGATGCTGCTTACCTTGACAAAATCTCTGAGTTGGATTCAATGATGTCAGAGTCAGACAACAGCAAAAGCCCTTGCAATAACGGTTTTAAGTCAGTGGATTTGGATGGGTTGTCAAAGTCATCTCAAGGCAGTGAATTTCTTGAGGAATCTGCTAAGTTGGAAGAAAGAACTAAGCTAAACCTTTCCAAAGTTTCTCTAACTACTACTGATCAGTTAGAAAATGGAAATGAATGGAAACCCACTTCTTTTTTTCTCCTCTCTCCATCTGACCAAGAAATGAATGAAGATTTTTCACTCCATCCCAGTTCTAATCCAGGAACTAATGAAACCAAACCCCCAAGCTGTTTGTTTCAAACAGAGTTTTCCCAGGGTATTTTGTTAAGCAGTTCACATCGACTATTTGAAGATCAAAGGTTTGGGTCATCTTTGTTTAAGATGTCCTCAGAGATGCACAGTCTTCAGAACCACCTTCAATCTCCTTGGTCTACTTCCTTTGTGCCTGAAAAGAGAAGTAAAAATGTGAATCAGTCAACGAAAAGAAAAATCCAGAGCAGCCTTTCCAATGCCAGCCCATCAAAAGCAACTAAAAGTTGACTCGTTAGAAAGGTGTCATTTGTGTTTTTGTCCTGGGAGAAATATAAAAGTTTTTCTCCTCATAAAAGTTCTATACAATTTTGAATTGATAATCTTTAGTCAAGGGTCAAGTCATAATGGTAGATTAACGTATACACAGAATACTTTGGTTCATTTTGAAAAGACTTTAAGAGAAAAAAATAGAAGACTTGATTTTCAGGGGGGTTGGAGGAGGGATCTTTTAAACCAGAGAAGTTAGGGAGAGGGTTGGTTTTTTTATTGTTGTTAGTTTGTTTTTTGTTTGTGTCTTTGTTTTTTGTAATTATTTTTATATGTATCTGGGTTTGGGTGTATTTTGTTTTTTTGGAATCTTATTTAACTGTTAAATACAGTGGCCTGTTACTAAGACTCAGTTGTCTTCAGAATTTGGATTTCTTAAATAAAACTTTTAATGTTGTTTACATACTGCTCACAAAACACTTCAGTTTCTTTAAAGCTTTTCCTAGGGTGGAAATTATTTTGCCTGCCCCTTTTTATTTATGTTTAGTGATGGCTTAACTTTTATTCAAGGCCGTGATGGAGAAATAGCACTCTAACTTTAGTCCAGTATTGATTTACGTTTTTTTTAGGTTTTATGTATATGTTTGCATTTTTTCTAACATTGTGTTTTGTCCAGTTTTTGTGAAAACATTCTGCTAGTGTGAAAGAATACATTTACTATACAAAAATATTCGTTTTACATCAGGTAACATATTTGCTCATCTTTGTGTTTAAAATCAGAAATTGAGCATACTTTATTAGACAGAAGGCATGAACAGATGTATCTAAAGGAGCCTAAACATCCTAGCTTCATTATTCCAGATGTAGAGGTACAGAAGTACTCACTGCCAAGTTCTTGATCCACTTACATCCCAGGGGAGGTTTGTTTGTTTGTTTTTGTTTTTGGAGTGATAAAGTTCTTGATTGCATGTTACTGTTCTTTGTGGAAACTGTATGCATGGTAGCATTTTTGCTTGCTGTGTTTTTCATACTTAAAAGAAATTTCAGTTGGCTAATAGAATATCTTTTACGTAGAACAAAAAATGTTTTTTCATGAAAAATATTGAGGGGATGAGAGTAGGTAAGAGGTAAGCACAATTTTTAATTTAGGTTCTGGAAAAGTATATTATTCTAAACATGTTTGTTATGCCTATATAAGCCTTTAAAAATGGGTCTGTATGCTAATGACTTGTTTATCTAATGTGCACTGAACATTTTACATTAATACCATACTGTTTTACATTAATACTGCATGCTTTTCTATGTGAATTGAATAAAAGATGTCATAAACACTGTATTCCTTGATGTTGATGATGATTCCTTGTCTCAGATAAAGACCAGAAAAACTTACTATTTTTAAATTCCTTTTATAATACAGAAGTTAGCAAACTGTGGCCCATGGACCAAATCTGGCCTGCACTTGTTTTTGAAAGGCCTGTGAATGAAAAAAATAGTTTTTACATTTTAAATGATTTTTTAAAATCCAAAGAAGAATATTTCATGACACAGGGAAATGATATGAAATTCAGATTTCAGTGTTTCTAAATAAAGTCTTGTTGGAACACAGCTACACTCATTTGTTTCTGTATTATCTACAAAACCCAAAATATTTACTATCTGGCCTTTTACAGAAAAATTTGCTGACCCTTGTTATAACAGGCTCTGGAGGATTCAATGAAACCATAAAAGTATAATGAATTACTTTTTATGATTTGGGGAATCATGCCCTCCACTTCCAGAAGTAATGACCAGGAAAGGCTAATTGAAAGCATAGTTTTTATTTTGTCATATGTATTTTCCAATAATTGTTCATTATTTTATCTTTCTGATATGTTAAAACTAATGGATACTTTCAGAGCTAGTAGCAGTTTAAATATTTTTGATAATATGGTTATACATTAGAAACAATAGAATGCAGAAAACGAAATTTTTTCTGTCACAAGGTAAATTTAGGGGTGCTATGGTCTAAATGTTTGTGTCACCCAAATTCATACACTGAAACCTAACCCCCAAGGTAATGGTATTAAGAGGTGGGGTCTTTGGGAGGTGATTAGGTCATGAGGGCTCTTACCCCTCACTGGGGTTAATGCCCTTATAAAAGTCCTGAGAGCTTCCTTGCCCCTTCTGCTATGTGAGGACACAGCTAGAAGTTACCATCTTTGAAGCAGAGAGCAAGCCCTCACTGAATTTGCTGGCACCTTGATATTGGACTTCCCAGCCTCTAGAACTGTGACAAATAAATTTCTCTTGTGTAAAAATTACCCAGTCTAAGGTATTTTATTATAACAGCCCAGACAAACTAAGACAAAGGGTAAGCCTCATTCTAGTTTTGTCTGTAACCAAGGATGCGTCTTTTTAATCCAAATACATCCTGACATTGTGACATGAATATCTGGAGTGTGTAAGCTCATTTGCTAATGACAAACATGGGTGAGAGCATCAATATTGGACCAAAGTACTTCCCAGCTGCTTATCTTCAGAAACGTCCCCCCATCCTCCCTAAAACAGTATTTCATGCAGTCATTGAATCTGTGCCATTCCTCAGTCAAAGGTAATAATCTGTGCAGGATTTAATTTTATTCACACATTCTCTTTTGTGCTTTACCACATTACCATAATCTAATGTCAAGACAAATATCGTGGTCTCATAGATTTTAAATTATACCTGTTACGTACACATACTCCAAACAAAAAACCAAACTATCTCTTGCTGAGAGCAAGTATTTTACTAATCTCTACCTCATCTAATCCCCTTTTAAAATGCTGTGAACCAAGTATAATTATCCTCAATTTACAAAACAAATTGAGGATTAGTGATCACACAGCAGGAATTGGATGGAACTATATCTTGGAGGTGGCTCTGTGACTCCAGAGCTTGTGCTCTTCTCCCAAGTGTGAATTCACATTCATAGACCTAAGGATGAATGGATTTGAAATTTTCCTAGGATTCTTTTTAAAGTAGTATTTTGGAAGTATTAGCATGTTACTTTTCATGTAGCATTTAATTCCTACCTATGTTCCTGGGTCTGAATCTACTAAACAGAAGCTCAATGATGGGAGTTGTGTGTGTGCCACTTGAAGATTCACATTAACTCTAATATTTAGATTAATTTAACCTCATTGGTTAATTTCACTAAGGCTATGTTAGAAAGAGATGCACTCATGATAAGGAAGCAGACACTTCATATTTTTGGAGAAACAAAGTTTGGCCACTCATCTTTCTAAAATGGCTACAGAAATGTGACAGGATGTTTTTTTTTTTTTTAATCATGACTTCTAGTACTTTTAAAAATCTTCTTCCAGAATGACAAGGCTTTTTCCTATTGAGTCAGCTGACATAAAAACTGAAAATGGTAGACTGAGATTTGTAGTCCCTTAATTTCAAATCTGCTTTGTTTTCCTATTATTTTGTTGTCTACATTGGTTTGAAACTCCTGTAAAAGAGAACTTGGTCTTGAACCATGATGTTTCAGAAACTTCTTGTTTCTATATACTTGAATGGTTTTCAATTATTCAAAGTGTAATACATACACTAGATTTTCTCCTCTGTTTTTTTACCTGTGGATAGTATTTGTAGAGCACATCAAACTGAGATTAACTGTTTGTTATGTGCTTTTCATTAGATTAGAAGGGTTTTCCAAAGCTTCATAAGGTCTTTCATCCCTATTTGTGGGAGTCCTACAACACAGCCTCTGCCTATCACGATGTAACCTGACTCCTTTAATAATAGTTGGCAGAGAGAAAACCTTTTAAGCAATGATCTCAGAGTGCATAGTGAACATTTATTGCCTAATTCTCGGAACCCCACTCTGAGTGAGGAAGCATCTATTAAGATGGAGATTTCTTTTAGGAACCCATATGGAGCGCAAGCTAGGGCGATCTTCAGTTTTATATGACTGAGGCGGTCTAGAATGCCTCCAGTTACAGCTCCACTTCTTGAAACAAGGTAGATTCCCAGGTCTGCTGGGTCTGAAAGGCTGCAGACCCTCTCTAATAAATGTTAATTGCGGTAAACAAGTGTGTAGAAGTGTGAGCCTTGTCTGACGTTTGTAATTTGGGGATGTAAAAATTCTTTTGCCAAGGGCAGGCATCTTTACTGTAAGGAGGGAGGAGGTAATTCTGGTCCATTTTGATTCTTACAACATTTTTAAGTAGAAAAGTGTCCCTGTTGGGGATAGCGTGGAGCAGTGAGGACGTCTGGCGGCGGTGTTATGCGTACTGGGTCTTGAAGGATGAATAAGAGTTCGCGTAAGAGATGCCTTTTCTGTGAGCTGAAGGTATGCCGGTGGGCACGCCTATTTAGCTGCTGTCTCAGAAGAGGTGCTGAAGAAACCATTCCCTAACATCAGGGCTCTTGATTGAAAAAAGGTTTCCCGGATTGCTCCAGCCTAAGTTCGGCTTTGCTCCTCCTCCTCTCAGAATCCCCCGAGGCTCTTGGGCTTGCCCTGGCCGCCTGGGCCGGCGGCCTGCTGGCGAGACAGCGGCTCCCCGGGCGCTGGAAGGCTTAGGAGGTGGCGGGGGCTGGCCCATCATCTGTCCATTAAGATGAGGCTTGGCCCTCTGAGGACCGGCAGGGGCGACCTTGCCTCACCCACGGGGTGATGTTTGTGTTCGGGATGGGGAGGTGGGCTTTGGCCCGCCAGCCTTGCTCAGAGCCCCCTTCCCTTCCTCGGATTCCTGCGACTCTCGGCCTTCCGGGATTCCCTCCTGCAGTGCCCGCTCTCCCCAGCCCCTTCTACCCGCACCATACCCGGACTCCCCAGTGTCTTGGGTGCACAGACCCGCCCGTGCCCTTCCAGCGGGGGTTTTCCGCGTACCTCGGGGCGCTCTCAGTGGGTCCCGCCCAGGCCCCACCCGAACAGCCGGCTCTGCGGTTTCCTTTCATTTTATTACCACTCGTGAAACCTGGCGATTAAGACGCGAAACCAACAAAGAGTTTTCTTTCCACCTTAACCTTGCACACAATCCTTTAACAAATTAATTAATCCTAATGAATTAACACTTCATTTATTTAAACGCGCTACAGTCCATGAATTAAATTTTCATGCAGTGATTAAAGGCTGTTAAAATATGCATGATTTCGTTAAAATTTTATAATAAATCAGGGCAATGTGTTACATGACAAGGCAACTATTTCCCAGTCCCTCGCAAGGGGCTTTGATTTGTGCGGGCGGCGGGGAGGAGGGGCGGCTGGCGGCGGCGCCGGCGAGCGTTGGAGCCCGGCGACAGGACCCAGCTCCGCACTCGGCTTCGGACTCGCGGCCTTGCGGTTTCCTCCACGGCCGCCAGACCCTTTGGGGGATCCTGCTCCTGGAGGCAGAGCGGAGCCTTCGGAGGACGACTGGAGCCCGCCTCCCGGGCCTCGGAACCCCACGCGTGGGGGTCTGGGGTCCCCTGCTGCGCATTTAGGCCAGTAGCGCTCCCTCCAACCAGGGCGTGCCTGTGACCTGGTCGGAGCGGCCGGCAGGCAGCTATCACCGGAGGGAGAAGGCGACCAACTTCCCATCTTGTCTCGTGGGGTCATGAGCAGGCGTGTCTGCTGTAGAGTTTCGTTTGTTTATTTGTTGTTGTTGTTTTAACCTGGAACCTGGAAGCCCCTTCCTCTGACCAGAGCGCTCTTCCAGCTTTGGAGGGGCCTGGTCTGGGCGGGGCGGGGGCTCCTCTGTTCCTCTTCTTGGGACCGAAATCACAGGGGCCCGTAGCCATGATAAGCCGCACTTGTCTATTTGGGCTACAGAACTGGTTCTGGCAACTAGCAGGCGGGGGAGGCCAAGCCCCTGTTAGGACAGAGACGCAGTGGTCATGCATCGTCCCTAGGGCTTTCACAAGGTAGGTGGGTTTGATGTCCATAGAGAGATTACGGTGGAGATACACACGTAGAGCTGTATTTATATATGTAACGCCAAGAGTGAGAATAACCAGCAGTAAACTTTGCTGGGACGCACCACCATCTGGGTCGCTAGGTCATCAGCGGCACCTCAGGGTGAGACGGTTAACGTCCAGGAAAATGTCCCCAAGGGAAGTTGCATTTAAATTAAACAACCGGAAGAAAGAAAACTGTATTTCACTGATTTACTTTAGAACCTCCTCTGCTGGTCCCAGCTGGAGCCCAGTCTGAATGCAGAACTGAGAACCTTAGAAGAGGAGATCATCGATCACGACGGGCCCCGATATCTCACCCACTCTGACCTTGGGTACCGAGGCAGGCGAGCGGCCGCGGGAGCTAGGCAGCGCGCGGTAGAGAGAGGGAACCGAGGGCTCCGAGCCTTAGGGAGCGACCGCATGGCCAGGGAATCGAGCCTCAGGCCTGGGCTGGGCTCAGCGGGCCCAGAGGACGCGACCATCGCCCAGGACTGAGAGGGGTCTGCTCTGCGGCTGACGGGGCTGCGGGAGGAGGTCCCAGGGTCCCCAGTGGGGCCGACGAGGAGCCCGGTAGCTCCTCCATCACCGAGGGAGACACGGGACCAAGATACAACGACTAGCAATAAGAGAGACTGGAGATCAAAGCAGCCCTGGCATGCCACTGGGAAGGTGGCCCAAAGGGAAAGCGAAAGTGACGCTTTCCCTTCTCCATTCCTGTGGGACCCGGAGGACGCGGGACAGCCCAGGTGTTGCCGGTGTTCCGAGACCGGAAGCCCCTCCTCTGGGCCTGTTCCTCCCCTGCCTGCCTCTTCACACTGCGCTTAAAACAACCTAAGTGGCCTCTAAAGCCCGCCGACTCTGGCCCCTGGGGGCTCCTGCATGCCGGGCGCTGGCTGTATGGTGAAAAGTGCGTGAAAAGGGCCTCGTTTCAAACTGGGCAACTGCCTGCGAGGAACGTGGCGCCCCGAGACTGCGAGGGGCAGAGCTCCAGCTTCTGCCGCCTGGACCCGAGGCGACAGAGCCTGCAGGTGGGGCCAGGACCCCTGGGTCTGGCAGGAGCGCGAGGCTCGACCCCTTCTCCCGCCCCCTGTACACTCACACAACCTCCACGAATTTACGTCAGCATTCTCCAGGGCCATCCCCGGTCCCCAAACCAGGACAAATAAGTCTGGTTCAACGCCAAGGTAGTGGCTGCTGAGTTAAATACTAACTTTGCCCGCACCCCGTTGGAAGGAGGAAGGCAGTGCCCAAGTGGGCAGCAGCTGTCAGGCGCGCTCTCCCGAGCTGGGGGTGGAGGGGTGGGAGGACAGGTCAAAGGCGAAGAGAGTTCACCCCCGACGGCGTGGGCCCTTGCACAGAGCCTCTCCCGCTGGTCCTCACTCCAACCAACTTATGTGTGTCCCTTAGCTCGGGAATGGGGCGCTGCCAAAGGAAATGTGAAGTGAGGCCTGCCAAAGGAGGAGGAGAAAATTAATTAATGAGGGAAAGAAATGTGTCTCTGATCCAGATGATAGACTCCCTGTCCCTCGGGGCGGAAATTCCTTGGAAATCAATAGCTGTGCATTCATTATCCCTCTCTTGATAAAATGCAAAGCGATGAGATGGGGGGGCGGGCGGGGTGTAATCTGTGTTGGTCATTAAATAAGAAGGAGAAAAAAAATTGCCCAGGAATCTATGCCAAGGCTCAGACCCCATGTGGGCATCATTAGCACAGGCAGGGGCCAACTAGTTACAGCAGTTGCCAAATCAGGAAAACAAAGCAGTGACATATGGGTGAGCTGAGCCCAGGCCCACCATCCTTTCCTTTTATCACCCTTTTCCTTCCCCGTCAGGTAAGTAGGGAGAGGCTTGATATGGTCAAAGGAACTGCCTGCAGATCTGCTAGTGTGCCCCACTCTTTAGCCTGGGGCTGAGGCCCAACAGGGCTGTGGGCAGGATAAGTCTCCAAGCATCACCCCACCCCATATTTCTGTATAACTCCCACCACACCTGTTATACCTGCACCATAAAAGCCTTTTACCTGTGGCTGCCCTGTACATATAGATTGTCACCGCCTGGAGGGCAGGTACTCATATTTCATACCTATTTTACCTCCAGTGCCTAGTATTGCCCCAGAATAGTGCTCAGCAAGCACTTGAGGGAGGAAGACAAGGTAGCAAGTATATAAGAACGGGGTGAAGTAATTGGCTTCTGTAAAAGAACTGGCTGGAATTAAGATTTACAGCTCTGCTTGGAGAAAGCACACACACCCCTGTCCAAACTCCACTTCTTTTTAAGGAGAGAGGAGACCACTTCAGGGATCATCCTGCAATCTCCAATAAGCCACGGCTTGTTGAACCCACTCCACCTTTTTCTTCCAGCCCTCCCCAATTGGCCTCTCTTCCTTGCTACATGCATGTATTGTTTGATGGGGACACTTTTACTATGTGACAAGCATTGTGTAGGTACTGTTGTGCAAGACAGATGTGCCCTAGATAGGCTTTCAATCCAAGAGGTGGAGGAAGGATTGTACCCACAGCCCTCATGTTTCTAGCCTCAGCAAAAAGCCAGATATTCTGGGCAAAGGTTTGCTCTTACCTGGAGGGGGCAGGGGTACTCCTGTGTCTAAACAGAAGTGAGCTGGGAAGGGAATCTTTGCAGGATAGTAAATTCCTGACTTCAGGCTAGGCTGACCTCCTCACTGGGTTTACTGGAAGCTCTCCAGGGTCAGAGGGTAAACTGAGGTGCCCTTTGGGTACTCAGGAGCCCCCCTCACTCTCTGCATGTCCACCTGGTATAAACTTGTACTATTTGACTTTCTGTCTGCCCAGCACCCATGGGGTCCCTAAAGGCCAGTTTCCTGAGGAGGGGAGGGCAGGCTCCAGGCTCTAGCTCTCTGCTGGGGCTCTTCCTCCCCCCCCATCCCCAAGAGAGACTGCAGGGAACCACTGCCATGGATGTCAGGAAGGATTAGGTTAAGCTTGGACACCCGGTGATGCGACTACCATAGGACTCACTCTTTCCCTCCAGCGACGTCTTGCTCATCGTCCATTCCCCGTCCATTCCCCGTCGAGATAAAGTTGCATTTAGCTCTCCCAGGGGACCGCATAATGGATGGAGACTCGGCTCCTTCTCTCACCAGCAAGTGAACTTCTTGCTGGTGATTCTTCTCACTTCCCTCTGGAGCTGGAAGGAAGGGAAGGGGTGGGAGACAGAAAAGAAAAGAAAGAAAAAGCCATAGTGATGCCTGTGAGCTCTTCTTGGAATCTGAGTAGGTGAGTGGGTATGCTACATACACATGCGTTTGTGCAGAGGAAAGATAAAATCCACGGGAACGAAAATTTAGGTTTATAGAAATGAGATCTGCTCTTTGGTGAAATACAGACCTCCCTGGTGTGGGAGAGACCAGAAAGATTATTTATCTGATCTCGGCTTCCCATAAGCAGTGCCTTGCCGCTCTCCAGCTCTCTTGTTGCAGATGTGATAACATCTGGACTGTTATTATCACCCCAGGCAAGCGCTGCATCCCTGGGGACTCGGGCACCTGAACTGTGGCTCCCTGGGGAGGCCCTTGATCTGCCTGCCTCATAAGGGCCTTATAACAAGTTGGCTAATTGATTTATTCTTCTTCTTATGTCTTGATTTCACAGTAAGTAAAAAAAATAAAAACTTAAGGGCCAGACCTGAGCTTATGCCTATTTTTTCAAACTGGTTTGAATTAATATTTTGAATCAAGCTTTTCTACAAATTAGCTTGATCCTGTCTCCTATGAAGAAAAAAATATATCAGCAAAGCAGAGATAAGAGGCAAAAAGCCAAAACAATGAAAGGGAAAAGAAAGTTCGATTTTCAACATCTGATTCCCTTTTCTCTGAAGCGGGTTTCTTTTTCTGGAGTTTCCAGCATAAAGAGAGAGAGAGTGTATGTGTGTATGTGTGTGTGTGTGGGTGTGTGTGTGCGTGCGCTGAGATGAGGAAAGGATCCCAACTACACCCTGTTAACTATTTTTTCCTTTTGATTGCTAGAAGCCTCAGATCACCCGGAGCTCGTTTGAAACGTGGGTTTGTACACGGTTAAAGGAGACAAACAATAAGAGAAATGCACAATTTCATTTCAACAGCCTTTCCCGAGTAGAAAGCACACGCTCCTTGTGGCTCCTAAGTGGCTGTCACTGGCGGTGCCTGACACAGTTATATTCACAACAACAAAAAAGTATGTGAAGGAAATTAAATTATATGGAAATCAATAGCGTCTGACTGCTTCAAACAAACGTCTGTCACCGCGATTATTCTCCAGGAACCTATTTATAAACCTTAAAAGAAACAGGTTCTTGCAGCAAAAGACAGCACCTTCTGCATTTCTGTGTTGTTATTTATACTGTATACAGAGGAATGCGCGGGAATAATTTAACATACAAATGCCCAGCTGTATACATTATATAACAGCTTGTTAGGCATCCCAGAGAGGAGGTGTGCCTAAGTAATGCGCATATATTCAGGGCTTGCGACGAGGGGGAGGAAAAACCACACAGGGGCGTGCGTGCGTTTTGCCTTTCTTCCTCTAAAAGGTGCCTACCCTTAGACAATAGCTGGCCCTTCTGATCTTGCCAGACCGCGGTGGGAAAGGTGAGGCGTGCAGTGCGCATGCCCGGGCAGCTACAGGTGCATCACCTGCGCTGTCCTTGCTGGTGGTCACTATAAGAGCGGCTCCCACGCGCCGGTCGCGGCCGGACTGGCGCGCGCGCGCGCAGACGCAAGGCGCCGCCGACAGGGAGAGCGCGCGCCAGACAGACGGAGACAGCTGATGCCTGTCAGCGCGGCGGGGCCGCGAGCTCTCGCGAGAGCTCCCCGGGCCGGCCGCGAGAATTGGGGCTCAGGTGTAAGAGGAGTGCATCCCGTCGGCGCGCAGGGCTAGAGCTCTCGGAGAAGCGGGACTGTGAGGCCGGCGCGCGGCGCTCTGCGCGGTCAAAGGGAGCGCGGGGCGGCAGCTGGAGCAGCAGCAGTCCGCAGTGCGATCGCCGCCAGCCGCCGCTCCCGCCGCGGCTGCAGCCTCCGAAGGAAGGCCGGGGGAGCCGGCGTACGCACTTTCCCGCGGACTTTCGGAGTGTTTGTGGATATACATGCCAAGCCGTCAAGATGATGTCCATGAACAGCAAGCAGCCTCACTTTGCCATGCATCCCACCCTCCCTGAGCACAAGTACCCGTCGCTGCACTCCAGCTCCGAGGCCATCCGGCGGGCCTGCCTGCCCACGCCGCCGGTAAGCGCCCCGCGGCCCCGGCCCGCGCGCCCGCCCCCTCCCTGTCTCCGAGACGCTGCATGTCGGGTGCTGGTGTGTGCAGGTCCCGGTGCGGGGATTTGCGGGCAGGGGTTTTTAGAGGAATCCCGCTGCGAGGCACGTTTTGTACAGCGGCGCTTAATGTGTTTCCGTCTGCCTCTGCCTCCGTGTCGGGCGCCTGCGATCAGAGTGGGGAGCGCTGGGGCCAGGACTCTCGACTTCCCTCCACTTTCTCTGTTAATTTCACGCCTCGGTCTCTGTGCGTGCTCGGGTGTGTGACACGGGTCCCCAGCTGCGAGTTACATTTCCATTTCTTCTTCTTCTTCTTTCCCCCCTCCTTTTTCGTCTCCCACTCCCGTTCACGGAATGTGTCCCCTTCTCCCCCTACTTCTGCTCCCTCTCCACGCTCCCGTCCCTTCTCATCTGTCCCCCTGCCTTGTCGCCAATGTGTCCCCCCATTCCGTCTTTCCCGCTCTCCACTGCCCCCACTCCTGTTGTTGTTATTTTGGTTGCTTTGTGTTTGGTCTTTGCATGTTATGCTTTCCGGCTTGTTTGTGCTTCTTTTGTTGTTGTTTTGTTTTTGCTCTTTTGGTTTTGTGGGTTTTTTGTTTGGTTTGTGTCGCCTGCAGCTGCAGAGCAACCTCTTCGCCAGCCTGGACGAGACGCTGCTGGCGCGGGCCGAGGCGCTGGCGGCCGTGGACATCGCCGTGTCCCAGGGCAAGAGCCATCCTTTCAAGCCGGACGCCACGTACCACACGATGAACAGCGTGCCGTGCACGTCCACGTCCACCGTGCCGCTGGCGCACCACCACCACCACCACCACCACCACCAAGCGCTCGAGCCCGGCGATCTGCTGGACCACATCTCGTCGCCGTCGCTCGCGCTCATGGCCGGCGCGGGCGGCGCGGGCGCGGCGGGCGGCGGCGGCGGCGCCCACGACGGCCCCGGGGGCGGTGGCGGCCCGGGGGGCGGCGGCGGCCCGGGCGGCGGCGGCCCCGGGGGCGGCGGTGGTGGTGGTGGCCCGGGGGGCGGCGGCGGCGGCCCAGGCAGCGGGCTGCTAGGCGGCTCGGCGCACCCTCACCCGCACATGCACGGCCTGGGCCACCTGTCGCACCCGGCGGCAGCGGCCGCCATGAACATGCCGTCCGGGCTGCCGCACCCCGGGCTGGTGGCGGCGGCGGCGCACCACGGCGCGGCGGCGGCGGCTGCGGCGGCGGCGGCCGGGCAGGTGGCGGCGGCGTCGGCGGCTGCGGCCGTGGTGGGCGCAGCGGGCCTGGCGTCCATCTGCGACTCGGACACGGACCCGCGCGAGCTCGAGGCGTTCGCCGAGCGCTTCAAGCAGCGGCGCATCAAGCTGGGCGTGACGCAGGCCGACGTGGGCTCGGCGCTGGCCAACCTCAAGATCCCGGGCGTGGGCTCGCTCAGCCAGAGCACCATCTGCAGGTTCGAGTCGCTCACGCTCTCGCACAACAACATGATCGCGCTCAAGCCCATCCTGCAGGCGTGGCTCGAGGAGGCCGAGGGCGCGCAGCGCGAGAAAATGAACAAGCCCGAGCTCTTCAACGGCGGCGAGAAGAAGCGCAAGCGGACTTCCATCGCCGCGCCCGAGAAGCGCTCCCTCGAGGCCTACTTCGCCGTACAACCACGGCCCTCGTCCGAGAAGATCGCCGCCATCGCCGAGAAACTGGACCTCAAAAAGAACGTGGTGCGGGTGTGGTTTTGCAACCAGAGACAGAAGCAGAAGCGGATGAAATTCTCCGCCACTTACTGAGGGGGTTGGGAGGTGCCGGGCGGGACAGAGCGGGGAGCAGAGGAGGCATTTGGGGGGGCGCTTTCCTCTGCCTGCCTCCTCTCGGATTTGGAGTGTCCGTTACCTGTTTGCATTTGGGGAGTCCCTCCTCGCGCTCTTTCCTTCGCCCCCTCTCTGTTCTTCCTGCCCTTACTGTCCCCAGCCTAGAGGACTGGGGTGCTGGGTTTGGAGAAAGGAGAGGACGGCGAAGGAGAGGGGGGAGCGTTTGGGTGAGCGGGGAGTGGGGAAAGGAAATCGGAGACTGGAGCAGGGATTTCAAGGAGCAGGATGGTTCTGGGGGGTAGGGTGGGGGAAGAAAACGGGAAGGGTAGGGAAATGGACTTTTTGACCAGAGACACGTATCAAAATCTCCTGGGGACCAAGGAACAATGTACAAAAACAAACCAACCACCAAAAACTACACAAATAAAGACAAACTAAAACAGAATAAAAGCAAAGAAAAATGCTTTAGAAAGTTAACTCTGGGGAGCCATAATCTGTAGCTTCATTTCCCCCCAAGGAAGTGAAAAAAGAGCACCACCATTATTATGAGCGCCCCAACCTGACACACACGAACTGAGTCAAAAACGAAAACCAAATGAATCTGAAGGTGAAATTCTAGGTAGCAAAGCTAGTTGTTCTGTGTATTTAATTTTTCCCTCTAAATCTCACCTTCACCCATTCATATCCTCTTTGATTTATTTCCTCCGTTCCAGTGAGACTCCAATGGCTGCTCTCCAACGCCGGGAAGTGAGTGGGGCACAGCAGTAAAGCGGCTGGGTGGCAGGCTGGCTGCTTGTTTAGGTGGAATCCAAGTTTTCCAGTGGCCTGGCCTAGACGACTGTGGCCTGGTCCCCGTGGGGTGAGAGTCTTTAGAGAGAGAGAGAGAGAGGGGCACAGTCTCTGAGCTGACTAAAAGGCAGAATTTAGGGGCTTCGAAATAAATATTTTAGGAAAACAATCTTAAGGATTTCCTCTTTTTATTTTTACTCTTATGTCTAGATCTAAAAAACAAACTATTTCAAAGTGAGCCTTTTTCCCCATTCATAGAACTTTACCTTAGCTTGTCCTTTCATTTGTTTTTTACAGTGGTTTATTTTAAACTACCTGTTCCCCCCACCATCAACACCCCTTAATTCAAATAAACTGATGGGTTGGAAGTTATAGGAGAGATAAGCCCTCCCATTTTCTTCACTGAACAAAACTCGTCTTGCTCTTCCAGGTCCCCTTTCCTCCTCTCTTGGAGAACATGAAATTATTGAAATGTTTCAGTTTCTGTTTTCTGTTGGGGCTGGACTTAGCTGTGAGAAAATCACCTAAATCCCAGAAGAGAGGAAGACAGATTTAAAGCAACCCCCACCCCATTTGTTTCAGAGGTCTGGATGTTGGGGGAAAAAGCAGAACAAGTATTTCCGTTTTATTGTTATTATTACTATTCAATAGTCATTTATTACTGGAGATAAATGTTGGGTAGCAAGAACTTTAATTTGCACTATCAGTCTCCCAAATAGAAAATCATGTATACTATTTCATAGTAATAATCAAGGTAACGTACCAGCTGCTGATGGATTAAAATAAATGAGAAAGAAAGTTGAAGGTGGTTAGGTAAAATACCTGCTTTGTGTAAAAGATACTCTTTGGATCTCATGTGGAGATGGTTTGTTACCATCCTTTAATCATAACTAAACATTGAAAACAGAACAAATGAGAAAAGAAAAAAACCCTGTCGTTTAACAAGACTGAAATCATGCATGATCTGAAACTATGGAAAGAAACACAATTAGGTCTCACTCTGGTTAGGCATTATTTATTTAATTACGTTGTATATCATTGTTTGCAGGGCAAACATTCTATGCATTTGAAACTGAGCACTACTAAACTGGACTAGCTTTCTGGTAGACCATTTTGTGGATAGTGTGATTTCACAGTCTACTGCCTGTTTCCACTGAAAACACAACATTTTTGTCATATTCTTGTATTTAGAGGAAAAGGAAAAAAGGAAGATTATTGTAAATATTTTATTTAATGCATACACTCACACAGTGGTTACAAACTGCCAGTATTAATCCTAAAATGTCTCACGGATTGATCTACCTGTCCATGTATGTCTGCTGAGCTTTCTCCTTGGTTATGTCTTTTCTCTTTAACCTTCCCTCTCCCCCACTTCTATCAAAACCATTTCTGTGCGCCAAAATACAACAGGGGGATGTGTCCCAGTACACTTACAAATAAAACATAACTGAAAGAAGAGCAGTTTTATGATTTGGGTGCATTTTTGTGTTTATACTGGGCGAAGTCCTGATAGAGCGGTTCAGCAAATGAGATTTAATTTAACAACAACAACAAAAAAAAACTCTAAACAAACAAAAAAAATGGGCAAAGGGAGGATTTGAAAGGGGGATGAAATGAGGGAAAAGGATGAGGATGATGTATTTTTTTTCTGAATCAGAATTTGCTTTCAGATAACTCATGTGAAAAGTGGTGCTCTGAATAAAATGAATTCTACATTAGTTGCCTGTGTTTATAAAAGTTTTTTTTTTTTTAACTGCAGAAACTCTTAAACCACAGCACTCAGAGTGGTGAAAGATAATACATAACCAGGCACCGAAAAATATTTAAACCGAGGTTCAGGGACAGAGGCATTTGGAGGTTTGTATGTGACGTTCTAGCCTAAAAACACTTCTAAAATACTGTAATTAAGTGACTTTTCTTTGGAGGTTAATAAATTTTTAAAAACAACCACTGATCTATCCAGATACCTTGTCAAATGCTTCTGTTCATTTGGAACATTTAGTGTGCCACCTACTGCTCCAGAGTGACCAGAGATTCTCTATTTCTTGGTAACTTGGGACTAGATCAGATGCCAAATGTACAAAGTTTCTTAATAGCTGTAATTATATCTTCTGAAGTCATCCTATTTTAGCCAAATCTTTTTAATTTCACCGGCAAATCTGTGAAACAAAACCCTTGATGTTCAAAAAAGAATAGTACATCTTAAAAGCTGTGATTTTAAACAGTTGTTAATGTTTTAAAAAAGCACTAGAGGTATTTTTAAAAATAGATCTCTTCCATTAAAATTGATTTGTTTCTGTTGTTATTGACTTGCAATATCATCAAAGTTTTAGATAAAATGCATTTGTAAAAAAATCACATTATTTTATAGAAAACTATGATCAGATTTCATTGTTGGAGAACCAGGAATGAACAAATGAAAAGATGTACAAAGGTTTTTGGTTTTTTTCCTAAAGTCTGCCCCAAAAGGAAATGTTGCAGGCAAATACATTTGTATTATATAATGATGATCAATGTATGTATGAAGAACTTAAGCATTTGTTTTATATTAAGTCAAATCTTTACCAAATAAAAAGCTAACTATTATGCTAATAAAACTGATCACAAAAATACATGGTTTGCAGAGTTTCCTATTTTATGTAGTAGGAAACTGTGCAAAACAAAAACATGCTTTGCCTTCTGGTGAATGAATCTGTATATGGCTGGATGTAATAATAAGATTATTTTAAGACGCCTTTAACTGTCAACCCATGAAAGAATAAACAACAACAACAAAATGTCCTCCTGAAGAGAGTGTAAAATCTTGCCACTAGAGATAGCTCCATAGTTCGGCTTTCAAAGTTTTCTGGTTCTGAAGAGCGGAACTTCACTCTAAGCGGATTCCCGAACCAGTCAGTGGGTGGAAATGATAAAATGTGTGGCTTGGGTTCTTTTAAAGAATAGCCTCAAAATACGGTTGAGAGAGTGGGAGAATTGGGCTCTGTTTGCATTTCAGGTTCTCAGGAAATCCAGACGGCGGTGAAGTAGGAAAGCCAAAAGAAAAATAAGCATTCAATGCATCTGCCACATTTATGCCATCCGTTTAAATTTTCTCTTTCCTGGGTCCTAGCTCAGGGTCCTGCTCCTTCTGTAGGTCAGATGATGTCCTCAAGACCCATCAACTACCTTCTGAATAGATTTTTGCTTAATTCGTGTTCTGAAATTGCTCTCAACTTCAACTACACTCTCATAAATAAACTGTAGGCACCCACTGCCGTGATTGTATCGATTTTTACTTTCTTGTGATACCAGGACTACCTCGTCCGGTTCCTACACGTAGCCATGGAGTGCGGAGGACTCACTTGACTTGGCCGGCCCCGCTCCCCGCCCCCTCCTCCCGCCCCGTCGCCTGGGCCTCTCCCGATCGCACCCACGTGAAGCGTGAAGCATCCCTGCTCGTCTTTCACGCTGATAGGCTTTCATAGTTTTGTCCGTGAAGTTGGAAGTGAAGCTTCTGATCTTGGCTAAAGCTAACATTCCCAGGTCGGTTTCAACGAACTTGGTGGCCAGCGGGATGGTAAAGGTGATGACCACAATTAGTATTGGCACCGTGTTGCCATTGGTGTTATTGCCGCTGCAATCTTAGCCCCGCGATGAGAGCCACACGGTCCTCTCGGGTTGTTTCATAGAAGACCGCAAGCTTAATTGATTTTTTTAAAAATAGCAGCCGAATTCTAATTCTCACAGGGGCCTCTTTTCCACTTGCGAGATAAGCCTTGTCGCAATAATTACGTTATTTAATGTTTGATCAAACCTTCGCGCCACGGCGGCTTCCTGCGCCGGGCTGGCTCACAGGGCAGCCGGCAAGCGGCGCGGCCAGGGCCGGGCGGGCCACGTGCGGCGAAGGCAAGCGGCCGCCCCACTCGGGGTGGTTTGCTTTTTCAATAATTCATGGCCTGAGAGTTCTGGAAATTAATAAAATAAATGATAACAAGAAGCTAATTAAAAACTTTAGTTTGTTGTCAAGTCAGCTGGATGGTCATCGGGCAGCCTGGCCTGACTCCTTCCCCAAATCAGGTGGCTCTGCAGGGGGCGGCGCAGGTCCGGAGGGGCCGCAAAACGTAAGCCGCCCAGCGTTCCTTGGACTCCGGGAGTTATTTCGGAGGCGGCCTCGTGGGGCTGCTCCCTCCTCTCCAGCTGCCTTCTGCAGCTGTCTCCCCCGCGTAACTTTCGGACACCGGGGCGGGTGGGCTGGCGTGTGCGGTTTCAAAGCGCGGGCGGCGCTGATTGGGTCGAATTTGCAGCCAGGAGGGGACCCGCCCTCCCCCACCCACGCAGGGCTCTGGCTCTCCCACCGCAACACCCACCCACCCGGGCGGCCCAGCGCCTCCAAGTGCGCGAGCTGCGGCTCAGGGATCTGCGTGGAAGAGACCGCGGCGCATCCTGTCTGCGCCCCTCCGCCGCCTGCCTGGAGACTCGCGGCCCGGAGCTTTCTAGCTGCCCGAGGTCGCTACTCTGCTCGGACGCCTGGACTGACACCTGCCTGGGGTCCTTGCCGGGATGCGACCAGACCCGAGAGTACCGGAGCAGGTTAAGGGCCGAGGGCCCAGGCCCGAGCATCCGACGCGCGTGCGCAGGGACAGCCAGCGGGTGCGGACCGCGGGGAGCGGGGGAGGACCCGGCGCGCACGGAGCGCGTGGGGAGCGCGCCCAGCCCGCACATGCGTGTTGCTCGCGCCGAGTCCCCTCCGAGAGGTGAGCTGCACGGAGTTCCGCCGCTGGAGATTAGGTGCTGCTTGAGTTCCCCTCGGATTGCTAAGGGCCTATGAGGACATTCTGAGAGAAAAGGGAATGGACCAACATCTCACAGAGGTTGAAAATAACTCCTTCCCACAGTTTGCCTAAGTCAACAGTCTTAAACCCCACAAAAGTTTCATAATTGGTTTACATGTTTTGAAACTAATTGGGAGAAATGCCATCTCGGCTTTTGTTTTGCTGCCAAAGTGCACGTTACCAAAGCCCTGCTACAGATTTGAATTTATCAGGCACGGATTTGTATTATACCCATAAAGAAAGGAAGCCTGGCTGCTAAGCTTTCGTCCCCGGGTATTCGGTGAAATCTTGAATCGCAAAGCTGAGGCTGAAAATCTCGGGTCTGAAAGAAGCCGGCGAAATACCCGTGTTGAAACCAAAGTCCTGCTCCCGCGAACCCGGGGTGGGGCGAAAAAGCGCGGGTGTCCCTACTTGTGCCCCAACCACGCATCCGCGGGAGGTCGCTCCTTTAAGATGTAGAAAGGGAAGAGCACAGGAACTGGTGAAGGGAAACGCAAGGGGCTAAGAGCCTGGATGGAGAGTTGGCAGAGGGAATGGAGGGGGAAGAGAGACTCCTTAACTATTGATTAGGTAAAACGAATTACAAACTAAAGTTTGTTTGGTAATCTGACTCCTGGTCTCAGTGCAACATAATATATACAAACTTTTGTAGACACAGATTAGAATAAAATAAAGTGTTGACACTTTCCAGCCTTGGAAATTCACTTACAACAGTCTCATTCTCCCCCACCCCGTCCCCGCCAAGTGTTGACAATAAACATTTAATGAAGGCAGAGACCTGACTGTCTCCAGACAGTGTCAGAATACTTTAAGCAGACCATTAGCACGGCTTCTTCCACTTCAAACATCGCGCGGTACACTCTAACATCATATATATATATGTACATATATATACATATGCATATAAAATACTGCGTGTGAGACAATACGTTCATACGGATATCTTAAGTGGTCTGCAGTAGTTCTGATACCCCCTGTACTTACTAACAGAAACTAACTCATTGTAGATTACTAGCGCTTAAAAAAAAAATGTTAAATACAGTTAATGCAATATTAATCGCCCTTTGGTGATATAAAATGCAATATTTTCAGGCAGCTATTGAGCTTTTCTAGAGGAAGAGCTGATGAAAAGAGTCACAGCTGAATAGTGGAGAGAAAAAGCCCGGTATTTATTGCTTTTGTTTGGCTTTTGGCTACAGAGACAGGAACCTTCTAATGGGGTAAGGACATTTATTTTATCTGCAATCTATTGCTGCGAGAGCAGGGGCGGCAGATGGGGCTGGTGCGATATTCACAGTGTAATTTAGAGCAAATCCTAATAACTAATAATGATTTATGTTAA
This sequence comes from Varecia variegata, assembly GCA_028533085.1. Classification (NCBI taxonomy): domain Eukaryota; kingdom Metazoa; phylum Chordata; class Mammalia; order Primates; family Lemuridae; genus Varecia; species Varecia variegata. The sequence continues at coordinate 40,657,732 of CM052445.1, read as the reverse complement.
TTTTGATCACTTATGCGACTTTACCAAAGCGTTCTGATGAAAGAAAGAGAAAGAAAAAGAAGGTGAATGTGACAAGGAGCTCTGAGGCTGACATTGGGACTCAACTGTCCTGCACTCTGCTCAATCTGTGTTGTATGAGTTAGCAGTGGAAATGCAGGCATTTAAAAAAGCAGGTAGGATCATTTGACTCTGGGCGAGAGGTATTTCCCGGGGGTTTGCATTTCTTGTGAAAATGTACCTAAATATGACGGACTGAGACGCCTTTGGCGAGGCGGTTTTCATAACCAGTTTTAAATAAAACAGATATGTTTCCATTGTTTCATTTGTTTATATTAAACTAAAGAAGTGTGTGTGTGTGCGCGTGTGTGTGTGTGTGTGTGTGTGTCTGGGCGGGGAAGGGATCAAGTGTGTTCGAGGCAGGAGTGCACGCAGGGGTCTTCTCTCCAAAGTGTAATCTGAACCCGAGGCTTGAAATCAGCCTTCGCGCCTATGAACAGGCTCTTGAGCACCACTGCCACGCCTTATGCAAAAGTTTTGTTATAGGCTGCTTAAGCACATGGCCGTTTTCAACTCCCACCTGATAAATGTTTGCCTAGAATCAACTTTTATAAAGCTTTTTGGTCTCTACCTCCCGTCTTTCCCCTCCCCCAAGGGATTCTAGGGCTTTTAAACTTAAAAGTGCTTCCTCTTTCTTCTTCCTCCTGGTAAAGTGGCACCGGTTCAGAACCCCAGGGGCTGCCAATGGGACGTAGTCCTGTGCAGGAACAGGGCGATTTTCGGATGCCACGCAGTGCACTGCAGAGAGTAGGAGCGGTTTTAAAAGGGAGGGCGCGCCTTCTTGCTCGTAGCAATTTACTTTTCCAGTTACCTTTTGCGCGTTTTAATGCCTCAGGGCTATAGTTTGAAAGTAGAACGGCATCAAAGCACCTCCTTATTAGCTCTGTATTTGAGAAATCCGAAGATGAAACTACCTAAAAGGTTTAATAGGGCGGAACAACATCTATTTGCCAAGCAAACAGCTAGAGTACAGTTCAAAAGGGGTACAGTGGTTTATCAGCAGGAGGCTGGAAGGAGAAGAACATGGGCAAAGCGAATTTCAAGCTTCAGTTACGAGGTTAAAGTGAATTAAACAAGCTTCAAGTGGAATATATGCTTCGATTTTGAATATCATCTCCCTCGCCCAAAATATATATATATAAATTTTTCATATCTAAAAATACACATACAGCTTTGAGGCTTTCCCCACCTTTCACAGTTGTTGTCAAGACTTTTGTTTGTAAACTTTCAGATTTTGTGGAGTAGGATTGGTTACTTCTTCAGGGATTTGATCTGCAAATGTATTTAAAATACGATCTACATTTTTAAAGTTAAATTTTTATTATTTTCTTCCTGTTTTTCTTGTTTGAAGGCTACAGATGTAAAAATGTACTTAATTTCTTCTGGTAGGGAAAAAAATCAAACTAAATGATTCAGAATAGTGTCTTTCTTAAACATTCTGCTGTTTTGTTTTGCTTTTGAGTCATCTCTATCAGTAACTGTACTGTTACTGTACTGTTAGTATTCTGGGTATAAAGAAGACTTTAAGCAAAATAAATCTTTAAACAAAATAAATCCAGGCAGCTGACGTTGCCTGTTTACTGATAATACTCAGGAGCTGGTGCGTGTTTGTGAGCTTGAAGCTGTGCCTCCATGTGCATATCCATATACAAACAGACGTAAGCACATTTTTTACTGTTGCTGTTGAATGTAATTGAGTCTTATTTCTAAACTTTATTCTGGTTTTGTCCCAGTGTTTCAGCACCAGAAGCAACTCCCTTAAAATTGAAGAGTGGTGCATTATTGAAACTCTCTATCAAACAGCTCTGGGGTGCAGCCTTTCTGAAAACGCTGGCTCTCGATGAGGTCTGACTGTCTGACTGCACATAAGCCCCTAATATGTTAATGGCCGTAGGGGATGCCTAAGGTACTATCTCAAGCTGCTTCGCACACCATATGTCAGGCCGTTAGCCACATGGATCTATTAATCAAAAGGAGCTGGAGAGGGAAGAGAGAGTCTTCCAAAGGGGGAGAATGAGAGAGATGGGGGAGGGGGAGCAGGAAAGAAAAAGCATTTACTATTCCCATATTCTCATTTATTTTATTAAAAAAGAATAAAAATATCTGAAAAAAAACCAACCAATACAGATTTCCTTTCAAGTTAAAGACTGTTCATAAATGTATTACCAAAGAATTAGCATAGCATCTGGTTCTACTGAACAGAAAGAAATTTTACTTGGAAGGTCCTGTTTAGGTTTCCTTTATTGCAAAACTTTTATAGGTAAGACTCTCTTGGTACAAAAAAGTTGTTTTTGTTGCATATTTTTGTGTGTGTATGTGCAGATGAGCTTTATTAAAAGTAGTAGGGGGAGAATAGGAAAATTGTGTGTTTAGGGGATGTAAGGAGGGCATAGAGGGAGGCGCCTGGGGGATTTGTAATGAATATATAATTTATTAATATATATCTACACAGACAGTAGAGTTTTCACCACCTTTAGTTCTTCTGAGAGTAAATGTAATGTGTTTACATTTTTCCCTTCCTTTATACTGGTTTTATGATAAATGAAACTTCAGAATATGCAGGATGGCAAATTAGTGTTTAATTGTTAGGAGGAGAGGAAATGAGAACATTTCCACCTTTTTCATTTCTTTGCTGTTTAGAAATATCCTTTGCCTTTGAATGTTTAAAATAATTTTCAGTTAAATAACTAGTTTAGAAAGTTTGCACAACCTTAGAAGTAATTATGTACTCAGCACAGAGATGGTATAAATGAGTAAGTGTATTAAGTCTATCAGAAAAATATTTAAATTCTTTCTTGTAATGATAAATATATTTATCATGTGCCTTAAACTCATTTTAGGGAAATCAAACAGATTTTTGAATGTCAGAAACTATATCAGAAACAGTAATGAAAGGAAAGCATATAGGTACTTGGAGTTACATTCTTTTCATGTGCAATGCTACCTGGAGATAGAGAAAATATAAAATCAAAAGTCAATTCAGGCATATTTACTTATTGTTTTAATTGGCAGTCAGTGATGATGGACCACATGAAGACTTAATTTCTGGATTAACAATTTTAAGTTTTAAAATGTAGAATTAGTGATAGAATTTAAGAAAGAATTTTCTTGAAAATGTTTTATAAATTTTAAATTCATGATTAGTAGGCTTATACTACAGTAGTTAACTTATAATAGAATGACGGAAAGCTTTTTGATCTTAGGTTTAAAAAAAATATATATATGCAAATGATTGACTACTTATATATATTTGAAAACATAGATTATTCATCCACACCACAAGCCTCCTGTCATTAACATACACTCAAAGTCTCTATTTTATTGGATATGTAAAGGAAAGAGCCAGCAGAATGTTCTTATTTATGATTTAAAAATATATTAAAGAAGATAATTATGAAATTACACTCAATGATAAGAAACAAAAACTTATATAGTGAGATCTGTTACAATATTTATAGTGCAAAAGTGGAGTATGTTGTACTATATATTAGATTGGAGATATTAAACATTCTTTATTTTCACAAAGGCATCTATCTGTCTTTATATAGAAGTAAGTGCTCAGTTACATGGAAAGGTTAATATTGATAGGTATATTTAATTAAAAACACTACTACTTTAGATTATTTGGTTTGGCAGGAAAATCATCTGTGACTCTTTTAGTAAAAGAGGACATTTTAAAAATAGAAAATTGTATTGCATTGTAGAGAACTGCAGTCAATCTGTAAACATAAAGGATTCTAAAACACCGTATTTCATCCAGATGATGAATACATAAAGAAAGAATCATCCTGAATTTCAAGAGTAACTAGGTAGGGAGAAACACTTATTATCTTTAAATTTTGGTGCATGCCACTAGCCTTCATTTCTTTCCCTGTAGTTAAAAGGTAGCCCATATATCTGTCGCTTTGGGTTTCCAAAGACTCGTAACTTAATTCCTTCAGGCTATTCATCAGCACAGTAATTAAACTAGCAAATGGATGTAAATAAAGTGAAATTGGTTTCATGACAGATGAGGCGAAGAGGCCTCTGACATGAAACAAGGCAGGACAATAATGATTTCGGCAGCATCAGGCCATGGAAGGAACCCCAGCTGGATTTATTAGGTGCTGCAAGTGATTTGCTGGAAGCGGGCAAGACATGAGCACTCTTTAATTTGACAGGAATTTTGCATCCTAAAGAGCATATTGAAATATAAATCCAGAAACAAGTTCAGGCAAACTGTAAACAGATGTATTGTTGGACTGAAGATACTATTCAGTATTTTAAAAGGAAGATGAAAAGAGAACTACACCCCCCTCACTAGTAGAAGAGCTTCATTTGCACAACTAATTTAATGCTGGGGAGTGGCAAAATAATTATGAAACATTCCTTTCTATTTAGTAAATTCTATTGCCATTTTAGGGTTAGCAATTTTGGATTTCCAGGTTTATTTACCAGGAAAACACCTAATACAATAGAGGATTGAAAACCCAGCATGATGAAAACATTTGTACAGATTAGGTGCACATGCATACAATGCAGGGGTATATGACAAACTGGTCCAGAAGCCCAGATGGGCAACTTATTTTACAGAGTGGAGTTATTACTGTATTTAAATAAAACGTGGGATAAAGATCTGGTACCAGTTTATAGCCACTAATGGTTTGTGCCTGGATACCCAGAAAGCAAATTTCTAGCTACAAAGAGAAATTGTCTCAAGTCCTTGATCAGACAAATTCTTAAAATCAAATATAGATTTGTCCTTGCAAAATAAGCAGTTCCATAAACTAGAGGGAACCAAACTGTAGCTGAAATTTGCAGAATAAGAGAAGGAGAAAGTGTAAGGAATGGATTCTTAGCTGGCTCAACAAGATTCAAGTGGAAACGGAGTCACCATTCCACTACAATAGTAAGGAAGTCACACATAGAATAAAAGGCAGATTTTCACACTAGGAGCAGATTAGTCCCCTTTCTTCATGAAAAGATGAGAAATGAACTGCTTTATGTTTAAATGTAGTCTCAATTATTTAAGCCTCCTTTCATGAAGAGCAAAGATAAATAATTCCTCCAAAGCCTCCATAAATGGTGCCCTCCCTCCCCACAAAATTCACGCAAGATTTTCAGCACCGTGGCCAGCTCCAGGGAGGGTGGGCGGCAGGGCAGCCATTGTCCCAGGAGGGGTGAAATCTAAATATTACTCAAATTCTACGGGCTATTTAATTATTTAGCAGTGGATGCGGATCTTCAGTGGGATACTAAGGCCCAAGTTCTAAAATCTGCTAGAAAGCCATGTTTTCTAGGAAAGTGGGGGGAGGGGTGGGGACGTAGCTGGAGCGGGGGCAAGGAAAGAGTAAGTTATCAAAAGTCTGAATGAAAATAAGACAGAGAAGAGAGAGAAGAGAAAGAAAGAAAAAGAAAGAAAGAAAAAGAGAAAGAAAGAAAGACAGGGACCCACTTGCATGCTCCCTCCCTTCTAATGGTTGGTGACTTTCAGGCCAAGAAGGAATTTATTGTGAAACTCAATTGGCTTTCTCCCTGAGCCTCTTCTTCTTTTTTTTTTTTTAACAGGAAAATATGCCTAATTATTTTAAAGTTCTTTTCCCATCGCAAGGCATAGGCAAGTTCTTTAATTATAATACAGTATGAATAGGGGGAGCATATGGAGGAGAATGTCAAGAAGAGGGTGCCAGGGGCAGATCCTCAGAAATCTGTATTCATTTCTGGCTCTTATTTGTTCAGTAATCTCTACCATCATAACTAAATCTTGAAGCACTGATGTAGTTCGAGTTGTTGTTGACTTAACGTCAAAATTCAATCACTGGGGGTTTTGCATCAGCCGGGCTACTTATTTGTCTAATAAATCCGTCATTTTGTAAGAAAAATATTTGAGCAGCCGTACTTGACCTCTTGGTATCCACAAGTCACATTTATTCCTCCCAGTTTACAAATGCAAAATCGAGATGATCATCTAATGCCTGGAGGAACTGTGTTGATTTCTGATTGGATTTTAGATGGAAATGTCTATTTTAAATACCTTGTGATTAAATTGTACATATAATAGAATCCATGCATTTTAAGCTGATTCCTGCTTGGAAATTTAACAACCTAGACTGCTAGCCACACATACCGATGCCAAAAAGGAAAAAGGAAAAAGAAATTAAACCACAAAAAGCCAAACCCACTTTCTCCAAATAAATACTAAAATTTAGTGTCAATTGCAAGGCTTTATTAAAGCCAGATTTTTTTAAAATCCTAAAATAGTTCTTTAATAATGGATTCCCCCCCCTTCTCCCAAAAATTTCTAATTCCTGGATGGTAGAGCTTCATTACTCCAATCCCAGAGACAGCGCACACAGAATCCATGCAGTGCTGAGGCTACTGCCAAACTGTAACTCAAGTCCAAGGAAATCCATATTACCATCTCTGAGTATTATTAGTTAAGGAAAATAATGTGTTATATTTGATTGAATTAACTGTATTCTCCAGGCCAGCAACGTGCTTGGACATTGCTTGAAAATGCTCAATTGTCCCTCTCCTCCCCTTCTTCGAAAACCTTTTGGGGCAAAGACCTCTTCCCAACTCAAGAATCTTTCTGAAATCTTTGGCTAAGGCAAAAATGGTCCATTCCAGGGGTTGTCTTGTAGTATTGGGAAGAATGAGACACCACTCACATGTTGTGGCAAAAGTGCCTGAATAAAAAGAGTCGTCCTCAGAAATCAGACTGGAAAACTGATTTTGCCAGTTGGTGACGACACTGGGAGAACTTGGGTCTCAGAAATCTGGAACAACTGAACGCGTGCTGCAGTATCCCCAGGCGTGTCCTGTGGATTCAGTCCCGCTCGTGTGGCTGGGGTAGGACGGGGTGGGGGGAGTGTAGACTGGACACACTTTGGCAGAGCACGCCCTGGCAACTCGCTTAAGTTTTGGACACCCCTTTGCTTTTTTGCTCGGGGCCGCGCGCGCGCGCGTGCGCGTGTGTACTAGTCAATGACGGGGGGTTGTGTAGAGGAAGTGTTGCTCTAACTTGCTTGTAACCGAAACACGATGATTCCACCCCATATATGAGAGCTTGCATGCCAGAGGTGGCCAATAAGGGGCGAGGGTCCCTGACCGGGGCTGCCTCCGCCCTAGCTCTGTCCCACGCCCTCGAAGTCCCGTGGCGGCTCCAGCCGACTTTGGGTGTTCGTGTGTTTTTCCTCGGACCTTTCTATCCTCCTCAGTTGCCGCTTTGGATCCCTGAGGCGTCCGTTTTTCGGTCGTGTGATGAGAGGGGGTGCTGTCCCTGCACCCACTCCACCCTGGGCCACCGGAGCTCGATCCCTGCTCCGGGCTCTGCTGCCGCGTTTACGCGGGCAGGGCTGACTGGCGGCGGGGAAGCGTTTGCACCCGCGGTTCGAGAAGCTCCCAGACGGAGCAGTCCACCTGGTGGGCTCCCCGCCCCGGGCTACAGCCCCCCGTGCATTCCTGCCTCTGCTGGCTTCCCCCTAAGACCTAGAGGGGTCGCTAGTGAGCGGCAAACTTGGCTCTGCAGAGGCTGCCAGAGGCGGACTTCTGCCTCAACTTGCTTCCAGCACGCACGCCTGCAGCTTAGTAGGTGTTTGTTACTGACCAGTCCTGGGGAAGGCTGCTGGCATCCGGGAAACTGTCATTCCTGAGCCTCTCTCATAAACACGTCACTGTCATTTCCAAGCCGGTCCTCCTAAGTCTGACTACTTCATTTTTATTTTCCCCTCGTAGGACCTTAAGGCACTTTATTTATTTTTTTTTTTTAAAGCCTCCAAAATAATTTATTGATATTTTGATAGGGATTACATTGCATTTATTAATATAAATTAATTTACAGAAAACTATTGTTTCCATAATATTGAGTCTTCTTATTGCAGAACAAGGTATGGATTTTTGTTTTATTCAAGTCTTCTACTTTACTCAGTAGAATTTTAAAGTTTTCTTCACATATTTCCTATATACACATATATATATTACTGCTATTATTAAATAAGTCAGTTATTTAAATCACCAAATTTCAGTATTGATGTACATAAAAAAGGTGTACCATAACTTTTTTAATGTTTTTTTTTTTAATTTTTTTTTTATTTCAGCTTATTATGGGGGTACAAAAGTTCTGCATAGATATATTGCCCATGTCCCTCCCAATCCCCCGAGTCCGAGCCTCAAGCGTGTCCATTCCCCAGACAGTGCACATCGCACTCCTCCTTAAGGCACTTTATACATTCAGAGAAAGGCACTGAAGAATTAAAAAGAATCCTCAACGCTAGGCCCACCCTTCGGCGCGAGAGCAGCAGCCCACACGGCGCTCCTCCCGGTTCCAAGGCTTGTGGAGAGTGGAAGGAGCAGATTCTGTTTCTGTGGGGCATGTCACGAGTCTGGATACACAGGTCAAGCATGAGGAGGAGAAGGAATACTTCTTTAGTGCATGCCTGAACCGGCCAGGCTGAATGGCCAACTTTGTCCAGTGTTTGTTTCTGTTACAAAACACACTGATGGAGCTTTCGGAGTCATTAATCCCCTGCTCTCTAGTCTAACTTCCCTCCTTCTCACAACTTCTCCTTCAGTTCTAGAGAGAAACATGGGGGAGGAAATGTTCTTGGATTTTGTGGATTGTCGGTCCACTCGTTGTGGTGTCGACTTTGCCTTCTGATGTAAGGATTTCTGAAGGGATTTTCTTGCTTGATATGGTTGGGGTGAAGAGAGAAATAATGGATCTGGGCGGGCCCAACTTTAGGGCTTTGTTACCTGGGCAACGTTTGCTTGGGCCTCCCCTCGGCTCCCAGATTCTTCTCCACCCCTCAGTAATGTTGAGGAAAGGACTTCTGCATTGACTGACCTTGGTTTCCTTTGGTGTCTCCGAGTCAGTCCATCAGACTTCGTACTGAGAAACTGATGGAGGTGTTATATACAAGGACAGTACTAGCCAGCCGTGAAGGCACAGATGGAGCCCGGCAAAGTGTCTCGGAGATAGATATGCTTTTCAACTCAGATGACCCTGAATGTACTAATGTATTAGACATCGTTTCTTGGAGAAACCTTACATAAATGCTCAAAACTCCTACCTATAGGATTTTGAAGCTAGCCTTCACCCACATAAAGTAGTTACAAGTTTGTGAACTTTTTAATGAGAACAAAATTAGAGTGAGAAGAAGGAAGTGCTTTGGCAGTTTGAAAATATTAATGTTAGCTTGTGGAAATAGATGTACTGCACTGTAGTTATTAACAACTTATAAAATCTTAAATCAATATAAATTAATTTAATTATGATTTGTAATTGCATTATGCATGATCAATCTGAAGCACTACATTAAAGATAATTAGAGCTGGGACCCATCACTCGTCACTCCCCTAATAGCTTAATGAAAAGGAATGTCATGTACCACCTTTGGGTTAAATCTGTAAATTAGGATAAATGCTTATTTTCCAATAAAAATGTGGTAAAATACTTGTACATTTAATAGGCATTTTTATGACTCAATTGTAAATGTGTAATGGATTTTGGGGGGAATTGTATTATTATTATTTTTCATGGACCTAGTTAAGTATTTATTAGGGTTGATTGAGCTGTCAGTGTTTTTTCAGGATCAGACCTCGAGGATTTGAATGAAGACTAACTTTTATGTAAAAATATCATGCTGTCCTCGAAGCTTATGCCAAGAGGTCACTGCAGATGGAGGTCCTAACTTAGCATAATGGGTTTAACATTTCCATGACATCATCAGGGAATCTGAAAGGAGTCTAAGGATAATCAGAGTGGTCATTCAGAAGAACAGTAAATATTTTATGAGGATATATAGAAGACAGGAAAGATGGTGAGAAAGGTGATTCTCAGCTCCTTAGAGTTCTGCAAAGGAGGCTTCTCAGTTACTCGCAGAGTTAAAAGAGCCACTGAATATTCTTATATTAGCAAGACATATTTGAGAGGCTCAAAATAGGTCCTGGATTAGGTATTAGTTTGATTTAGATCATTTTTGTTTCCTGAACTCTTCATATTTTGTCAAGATGCCTGTATTTATCCTTTATATGCTTGCAAACAGCAATACACATTCATTATTCCTTGGGATTATTTTAGTTTGTTGATTTCCCAATATTATCTTATACTGCAAGAGAGGTTCTTTTAAGATGATAATTGAAATTACCAGAAGCATATCATGAGTGCTTATGAATTAGATTAATTCAGTAAGCTCTTATTTGTTTTATTTTCTACCTTTTATTAAATAATATTTAATTTCCTATATTACTACTAGTGTTTTGATGAGATTCACCTTAATCCATCTCCAAATTTCTACCTCCAACCCCAGGTAGATACCGAAAAATATATATATATGTAGAGAGAGAGAGAGAGAGAGAAAGAAACAATAAAAAGTCCACAAAACTGCATATTCAGAGTGTTAAACATTTTCTCTAAATTATGATCATTTTTATTTCCAGCTAAATTTTACATGAATAGAAACAAATTTGTTTTGTTAATTGAAAAGGAAACACATCTTTTTTCAAAATATGATTAAGTACATTTGCTCAAGTTTATTATTATTATTTTTATCTCACTTTGAATCATTTGGATTCAGTGCTGGCATGAACCATTAAAATGAATATTTTAGGCTCACTTTCAAAGATGCCAAGTGAAATGAGTATGGAGTCTTCTTGAATTTATTTGCTTATTTTAATATAAAATTCTCTTGACCCTTCTGAAAACAAAAGGGCTATTATTATCCCCTGCAGAAAATACAATTGCATAAATATTGGGAGTGTTAGATAAAATATTTTAAACTATAAAATTTAATCTTCTTTCTCCCAATCTTGACCTTTCAACATATTGCCCATCCTTCAAAGCTCAGATGCTGTCATGCCATCAAGTCTTCCGTGGTGTTCTGGCCAGGAAGAATCTACTTGTGAACTCTTAGACATGTTGCTCCTCTCCTTTGTCACTTATTCAGATTGCCTTCTATTGCAATGACATGTTTGTGCTCTTGCCTTTTCTACCATAGTAAAGGCTTCTCAAGAGAAGATAGTTTATCTTTTCTATCTTTATTTTTCCCAGAATATCTAACATAGTATCAAATAAAGTAGATGATAGCACTTCATAAATACACAAATTAAGGAGCATACAAGATATTTTCCTGATTATCATATTGAACATATGTAAATAATGCAGTTTCTCTCTCCTCTTTCATATAATTCCATTTTATCCTGGTGATTTTGCATGTAGGTGGACAAATGGAAACACTGATCTTTTCAAGCTGGGGTTATTTTCACCTTTATATTTTATCTTAACATTATGTTGGGTCAATTAGAATTTGTTTTTCGTCTTACTTTGAATTGTGTGGATTCAGTGTCTGGCATTAACCATTAAAAGAATATTTTAGGCTCACTTTCAAAAATGCCAACCGAAATGAGTACTGAGTTTTATATTTATATTTTATCTTAACATTATGTTGGGTCAATTAGAATTTGGTTTCACAAGAACCCGTTATAGTTTTATTTTAAAGCAATTTAAAAGAAGTTAATATTATAAACATTGTAATTTTCTTTATATGATTTGTGGACACAAAATTTGTGCAATTGCATCATATCATTGCAGTTGGTTATGAACTGTTTTCGTGACCAAAATCTCCGAACCCTTTGCCTAAACTGCAAACACACACCATTATTTACACCACCATCTTGCCTTGCAAATTTGGCATTATGTGGTTGCCAGATATTAACTTGAGAATGTCTCTGCATGATTTATCCTTTCTTTCCCCTTTTCACAGTCACTGAATATTTCAATGTAATGATTTCTGCAAGTGGACCAGTCAAAAGTCAAATAAATCATTCCTTTATAAGATTCAAAGTTTAAAGTGCCAGTTAGCAAGTTTTGCTTCTTGGTAATGGGGCTCAGCAAATTTTACTTTCTGACACATTTTATAACCCTTTCAGAGTAGGTATAGTAATTACAAATAACTCTACCACCACACCTCGCTGGTGTCAGGCTCTGCTCTAAGTCTTTTTGAGAGTGTTTGTGATTGCAACTGAGTAATTTTTAATGATTGATACTATGATTTGATCAGTGCATCAAAAATACTGTGTTATTTTATGGGATTTTTATCCTTATGGGTTTTTCCAATAAGAAAAGGCATTATTAATACTCTTAACAAAGAAAAGGGTGCTAAAAGTGGATCTTAGTAGAGAAACAAAAGTGAAGTTGATCATTTCTGTTTTTAAATATAAAATCCATCTTGTATTTTAAAACTCAAAAGAAATTTTATTTGCAATGACTATGGTAATTCTGGTTTCTGAACTGAGGGAATGTTTCTCATGTTCTAAGTTTTTCTTTGTCTACAAGAGACAGGAAAACACAATGTTTCTAGGTCCAATCCTTTTCACATTAAACAAACCCCAAAAGGGGAAATGAACTGGTTATGGGCCTGCACATTAAATTTCATGACTTGAAGCCATAGTGACCAAGTATTTTGTTCATCAAAATCCATATTTTCTTCATGTTTTGAGCTGCTTTCCAAACAAAGAGAAGGTAAAAACTCCACACTTAAACACATTTCTACATTAAATGTAGAAACATTAAAAAAATTAGATTAGGAAATAGATGAATATAATGACCGACCTTACTCTCAATCATATGCTGCTAGCTAAGTGTTTGAGACTGAAAAATTGCACTAATGAAGCTATTTGAAGGCTTTTGTGGACAACTGCTTCCTCTTTGAAGATTAAATGAATGATGTTGATGTGATTAATCTTAGTACAGGGAGTGATGCAGCAGCTAGAAAATACCTTGGTGATTTTCATAATTAAACTGAATCAACATTTCAAAGAAATGCCAGTGTTATCACTTGTATATTAGAATTACATTCATTAGACAGAAGAAACAAATAATTTGAGCAAACAAGATTTTCCTTTTGGTGTACTGAGACTTCTGTCATGTCTCAGAGTATCTTACTATAAATCATCATTACTGTTTAATTTTGTCCTTGCCTTTTTAGCTGTTTTTGTATCTCTATGTGCATGGGTAGTGCTGTTAATGATTCAAAGCGTCTTGTTTCTTCTTTACTCACTTTCAAACCTTTCTTAACCCTGCTTCCAAGGTGGCTATCTGCTCACTATGATCTTAGATAGATAATACTTAAGAAGTTTGATTTCTAGTAAAATAAGACATCTTGGAATTGTCTTGGTTACCTTGCAGAGAATTGAGGAAATCATAGCTCTGGTATCTTCACATATCTTTGATGTATTTAGATCTCATAGTGCAATGTTATCTTGACCCATTTATTAGTTGTAAATAATTTCTTTTAAAAAGTTTTCCATTCTTTTCCTTAGAAGGATAATTTCAGCAAAGAGCCACATTTTTTAGTGCTTTGTGGATAATTTAAATGAGAAAATCATCAGCACTGTTCACAATCAAACTATGGGAAATTGCCTTGGTAGATCAACTAGAAACAGTTTTTCTGACTTCTTAGTGCAAGTACAAGTTAGGTTCAAGGGTTAAGGATTGCTGCATCAATAGAAGTGCAGTGTGTTACTTGTTCTATCACCACTTTAAATTATTTTAAAGGTTTCCAGGTGACTCTTGGTAACCCTGATATTTGCAGTGCTCTTCCAGCTGATGCACAATCTTTCCTTTCCTGGTTGTTTAATAGAAATAAGAAATGCTTTCTTTAACGTACTGGATAAAGGACTGGTCTTTCTCTTCAGGGACTCCAATTTGAGTTCAATCTTCAATCTTAAGTGAAATGAGTTTGGTACCTGTCACCAAGTCACTGGTGATTGAAAATACTCAGTCCCCAACCTGTTTTTCCTTTGACTTTGTAGTGCAGAAAATGCTGGAATGATCAGGTGCCAAGCAGCTCAGGAACCAAATTTCTAAAACAAACTGCCAGAATTGATCTAAGATGCTGATACATATTCCCTGCTAGAAAGACTCAGCTAAAACACAGCTGAATGGTCTGTAATCTGTAGGCATTGAAATTGTCTTTATGTATGTACCTGAGAGGCCAGACAGCCACCCTGTGCCTGGAAGTTGCCAGTTAACCATGACAGCAGATGAAGAATGAGGCTTACGCTATTTGAGACTGTAGGACATTCAGTTGAAACAGACTTTTGAGCATTTTCTGAGTATTCAAATCAAATCAAATCTAAGTATTTACTGAACCAAAAGCACAACTTTCCCTCAGATCCTTCCTCCTGTGCTTGTCAGCGTAACCACAGCAATCACAAGAAGCAGGGAAAAACAGAAATAAGAGAACACTCATGATACTGGGGTGCAAAGAGACCTACTGGGGTTGGAGAACCCAGAAAAATCTCCTTTTTACAGGGCATTTGCCAAGAGGCAGGTGGGGAAACCAAGAGATCATGGCTGAAGGAGGAAGGAAGGAAGATAGAACCACACATGTAGGGCTCTGATTTGTTTGGGGAGCAGACAGTCCAGTGCAGGACCAGTATGAAGGAGGGATAGGAGATGTGAAAAGGGAGCAAGGACTTTGGGGGCAGGGGGTAAGCACAATGATTATATTGTGTACGGGTGTGGGGTAAGCAATCCTAAATGAGTCAGGCATATGGCAGGGCAGAGAAAGATACAGAGAAGGGAAAGTTGAAATTGCAGAAACTCTGTGTAGAATGTAGACCTTATTAAATAAAGAGGGAGCCCTGTTCTGCTTGTGCTGCTGCCTTGTGACTAACTGGAAAATTGTGCATCCTTGAGAGGAAGCTCTTCTGGAGAACTCTACAGTTATAATTCACCAGACTTGTCTGTTGTCCAGTTCCAGAGAGCTGAGGGCGGAAAGAGATAATTGCTCAATAAATCATTCTTATCAAGGACACTTTTTCTTTTCTGGAACACTGTAAGAAGTTGGAAACGATTGAGAGGTTATGAAATTGCTCCCTCTTCTCTTTCCAATATTCTGTTGATGTTCCTGAGCTAGCCTACTTTGCCCTCTTTCTTAAACTTTCTGTTGATGCATTTAGACACCCCTGCCACCTTCAGCTGCACTGTGGTTTTGGCCAGGTCATATTTAGCATCACCTTTTTCCCAGAGGTGATTTAGATGTCTCTCCATTTCCCCTCCCCCACTTCCCTTTCTGTTTTTTGCCGGAAGGACACAATTTCTCTTTGTATCTCAGCAGGTTTTCCTTCAAGAATGATTTTCCAAAGAGAAGGTGGCATTGAGAAAATTTCCCTTACCCTGCTTTTCCTCCAGGCAGGCCTCATGGCTCTGACCACATTTCAGTTTAAATACAAGTTTGGTATATCTCTAGTGGACAGAGGTCATGGAGACTGAGTACAAATAAAAATGAACTGTTATTTGGGAGTGAAACTCTGGCTCTTTTGGATGCCATTCTCCTAGGTTACCTGGGAGAATAAACATTTATCTTGACCCCAAAGTCAGTATTTCCCCTTGTTCAATTTTGCCAAAAGTAAAATAATCATTTAGCGATCTCTACATGTCTCAAGAAGCTTTCTTTCTGTTGGAATGTAACCAAATACATTTTTGAGATATTGTCTTTTAACCCAGTTTTAACTTTACCCTCTTAGGAATTCAACTTTCACTATGAATTTTCTGGATTTCCACAGTTTTCTCCATTCTAATTATCTCATTTAATTTTTTCTTGTTCCTGTCTACTCTAGTGAGATTGACTCCTTCACTCCCCTGTGGACACGCCGTTGTTCTTCTTGCCAGAATTCCTTGCCCTTTGCCTGGCCATGGTCTCTTCATTTGCCAAGTTCCAAGTCCATTTGACCTTCTTCATGGAGTCTATTGCAACCCCTCCAGCCCTAATTTGTCTTCTTTTTCAGTAAATTAATATAACACTCAACTATTTTGAACATCAGTATAATATGTTGAGCATGGGCATATTCTGCGGAATCAGAATGCCTGGGTTTGAATCCTGGCTCCACATTTATTAGCTGTATAACCATGAGCAAATCATATATATTAGCCATGCTTTATTTTCCTCATTAGTAAAGTTGACGTAATATATATTCTACCTCAATGGGCGGTAGACAAATTTAATGGATTAATATCAAAACGTTCAGTGCATTGCCAAGCTGCAATGCTTGTCTAGAAGGAGCATTATGTGTTTGTCATAATGTGTCTTTTGTATTTTTGTTCAGTTTATATGTTAAACAATGGAAAGCAGAGGCCATGCCTTCTCAACAGTGCCAAGAGGGCTACTCACAAGGAAGCATTTAATCACTTGCTTATGGATTGATCATATCAATTATAGTAAAATATCTCTTCTAATATGCTAAGTGGCAGGTGAAATTCACCATGAATGTCAGTTTAAGAGTTATTTAGACCAAGAAGAATGTGAGTCCTTTTAGGTAGATACCAATCTTATGAATATTTCCAAGCTTTAAACAGAAGTCAACAGGAAAATGATCAGCTGCATAACTCTTTATTTCAGAGGCTTAGAGCTTTTGTCCATGGCCCACAAATACTGCCACAAGGTGGGCAATGCAGTGTCCAGTTATCTATGATTTTGTCTTTGGGCTTTCTTCTTACTATCAAAGAAAATAAAGTAATTTGAAAACTAGGTCAATAGAATGTGTAAAGTAGGATCATAAAAGGGGATTAAAATAAAAGTAGAAAAAATAGCTTTGGTGTTTGGTAGGAGTCATTTTTTTCTTTTCCTTTCATTTTCCCTTAATGTTCGAGGGTTTTACGGTCCTTAGCTTAGACTCAATTGCAAAAATTTCATACTTTAAACCTGTTCGATATTATATGATGTATTCATGGTTGCCACTCTTTTTTGACAAATTTCAAATGAAAATTAAGTTGTTATCTCCATTATATCAGAGGTGTAAATCACCCTTCTTTATTATTATTTTTATATTAACATTTCTATATTTTAAAGTTATATTAAATGATTTCTTGTTTTTCTAAATTATATGGCTCCAAACATCAGGGTAGAAATATAGTTTGCATGTGTAGGCATATTTTTATTATTCTCATAATAGATCACTTTAACTATGGTGGTAGCCTTTTGATATTCTGTTGCTACTCTTTGGTGTGCCTTTCAGAAACAGAAATAAATAATCCAGGCTGAAACCAGTATGTGGGTTTCCTGTTATAGGAGGCCCAGTCCTGTGGAGTTAATACCTAACAAGTAGCAAACCACTCTTCACTGGATCCACTGCTGTAAATGTAGGAGGGAATAAGTGCAAGTATAAGTTGGTCCTCCTAGTCTTTTATTAAGGAGCTGCATGGATCCTTTTCTGTGTGGGATGTCATTTTCTCATTCTCTTCCTGACAAGAGTGGAGAGAGTTAGGGGTAGGGGTCACATAGATTTTAGAAATACTGTCATCTTGTAGTCCTTGAAGGATTTTTAGAAGCCAAGCATAGTCTAGGACAGTGATCTGGTTTGGAACGAGTGGTTTGTGTGTGTGTAAGGCAGGGATAGCCTGTAGTGGGGGCTGGGAGTGATAAATTGGAGTAAGGGAAAAGGGGATGGAAATTTGGCAACATATTTGCTAGCTAACATATTTGCTTAAATAATTCTATCTGAAGATGTCTATAATACTGGATGGTTTCCTTCTGTGTAGGAGTAGCAAGATTACATCTAGGATACAGGCTAATTTACATAGGATTCTTTTTCTGTATTTCTTATTCTTACTAAAGAATCAAACATAATTTTGAATATATGTAAGAAAATCCCAGAAATCCAATGAGACTTATGTTTTTATTGAATACTTCAATTTCTGTATCATTATATGGTTGTTAGTAAGAGGAAGATTATGTAGAAGAATTAAAATGACTTTTCTAAGAAAGTTTAATTTAACTGAATGATTGATGTGAAACAGCCTCATTCAAGAAAATCATACTTCTCTTTGGTGCATCGAATCCTGTTTTTAAAAACGGTCCATTTTCAATGGACCACATATAGAACTCTCAAATACTGCAATATTTTTTATGTAACTCCAGTTAGATCCAGATTTCCGATGTTAGTTTAACTGTAGTTCAGAGCTAATTCCATTTCTTTTTTAGAAAGTATGTATCAAGACAATTTTCTATTGAAACTGCTTCTAGGGGTCACACAACAAATTCTGTTTCTGCTCTTTCTTTCCTTGTTCAACCTTTTTCCTTGACCTAAATACACTCCTGTTGGACTCGAAGATTCAGAACATCTGTCTACAACCTTTTGCAGAATCCCTCTGGAGGCCCAGTTTTGCTCTTTATTGTATATTACTAACCACAATAGGAGCTATGAACACATTTCGTTTCCCTACAGGTCCCAGGCTGCCTAATTGTCAGTGACAGCAATTTATGCTCTTATGACCACTCACTGCTACACATATTTAGATTTAATGGTATCAACCCATAGATCCAGTGATGTTTATGTAATTCAATTGTGTAATTATCTTTGTTTTATAACTCTTTCTCAGAAATGTTTTTCTCTTTAAAGATTTTTGGAGTTCCAGATCCCTGAAAGTCACATTGCTCATTTTGCCTGCTTAGTCATTTGAATGCATATGCAATATCACAGGCTTAAGCAGATGTGGTATCAAATGCCATAGATGTATCCTGTATGGCATTTTATATTGCCATGGAAATGTTGAATCAATAGCAATATGAATAGATTAGCACTCTTTAACTATTTGTTATAACCTTCATCTCATTATACTGAGAGATTTCTCAAATATAAGAAACATAACAATTCACTTTTTTTTTTTTTAATTTTTATTTTTTTTTTTAATTTTTTTTTTATTTCAGCTTATTATGGGGGTACAAAAGTTCTGCATAGATATATTGCCCATGTCCCTCCCAATTATGTAAATGGACTATCAACACATCCTGTTATTATACAGTAATTCTCCTTAAATTACTTAAAACAAAGATCCAAGTCTAAATTAGAACTCGAGGATCTTTCCTTACTGACTCTTATTTTGTCTGCAGACTATCCCTTTATCTGATTTCATAAAGGGAGATAAATCCTGGAGATACTGGAAATTCTAATGTGAACCACTGGAATAGGCACGATTTGATTTGGTACATGAAGATAAAGAAGATCAAAGTCCTTTAGAATGGAAACATAGTCATTTAGGCTGTTGTCAACTAAGAGAGACTTAATCAAAGCTGAACTGATTACAAGTCCCCTAAAGAACAAGAATTCCAAAGAGCAAAAACACATCTAACCTGGATTTTTGAAGGTGGGCTTAATGATTTATGGTAAAGCATGTTGTGTTTGAAATAGAAAAGAGGAGGTGTGGAACAACCATGTGGTGCCATAGCTAAATGCTTTAAGGCAAGGACAAGGGCAGGGAAAAGCTGAATGGGTTATTGCTAACAAACAGAGTTGCAGAGTGCAAGCACTTTTGTGATTACAGTAAATCAAGGGATAAAGAGGTTAAAGAGATAGGAATGAATTACACATAAGTAAGTTTGTGAAATTAATGACTATTCTACATGGACTGGCTTATCGTGCTCAAAGCAATGCAGTAATACCTCATGAACAGGAAACTGGATAGACACTCAGGTGAGATGGATTCTTTTGTTCCGTTATCTATTCTTGCCTTGTGGCTTAGGATAGGCAATTTAATTCTTTTACATATTAGTCTGTATAACTGTAAACTCATTCTCCATCTATTTATTTAGGAAGTCTAAGTTTTAGCAACATATTTATAGTTGAAGGCTTTGAAACTCTTTGGAAGGTCACATTCAAGTCCACATTCATTTAGTACAGTAATTGTTCCTTGTTTTGGCAAAACAAAACAAAGCCGAAGTAACTAAAAAATTTTAAAAATTTTGCACAGTTCAGAGTAAAAGTCCCTCAAAGGCAGAGGTTGTCTCTCTTTCTGTTCTGTCAGCACCAAGCTCAGTTCCTGGCACATCTTAGGCACTCTGTGATGTTTAGAATTTTGATGAAAAACAATTTTGAAAATGATTAAATTAGATTATTTTGGGGAAAGAATGGATTCATCAAAGGCCTTGTAGGAATGGAGTTATTCATGCTGGTCATGTTAATTTTGTTTCATTCTCATCAAAAATAAATTTATCTGTCCTTGTTTTGCATTTTTTGGGTGATCTAAATCTGATATGCAATGCTATATATATGGTAGTAGACAGGCTCTAGGAGGGTCCCTAATGATTTCTGCCTCCAAGTATTCATGCCCTGTGCAATCTTCTCCCCTTGAGTGTAGGCTGGACCTAGTGAGTTGCTTCTAATAAACAAAATATGACAATAGAAATGGCATGTCATTTCTGAGATTAGGTTATAAAAAGACTGACTTCCTGAGTGGAGCTCTCTTGCACCTTCTCTTGGATCACTTGTCCTAGGGGAGGCCAGCTGTCATGTTGTGAGCAGTCCCATGGGGAGATGCATGTGGCATGGTGAGGAATTGTGGTCCTTAGTCCAACAGCCCAGGAAGATCTTCAGCCTGGCAACAACAACTCAAGTGAACTCAAAAACCAACTCTTCAAGACCCAGTTGTCTTGAGAGGACCACAACCTCAGCTGACAGCTTGAGTGCAACCTCATGAGAGACCTTGATTCAGAGGGATCCAGCTAAACCACACCTAGATTCCTAAACCATGGAAGCTATGAGATCATAAACGTTTGTTGTATTAAATAACTAAGTTTTGGCTGAGTGTGGTGGCTCACACCTGTAATCCTAGCACTTTGGAAGGCTGAGGCAGAAGGATTGCTTGAGGCCAGGAGTTCGAGACCAGCCTGAGCAAGAGGAGACCTCGTCTCTACAAAAGTGGAAAAATTATCCATGCATGGTGGCATGCAACTGTACTCCCAGGTATTTGGGAGGCTGAGGCAGGAGGATCGCTTGAGCCCTGGAGTTTGAGGTTGCAGTGAACTATGATGACACCACTGTGCTCTAGCCCCAGCAAGACCCTGACTCAACAATAACAACAAAAGCTAAGTTTTGGGGTGATTTGTAACAGATAACTAATATACTGTTAAATAAAAGGAAAAAACACTCAGGGAACATGTCTAAGAAATAGAGTCGCTTTTTTACTAGCATTCTTTATTATTGTTGCTGAGGGTCCTAAAGATAGACAGAGGAAAAAGAGCAGGAGTGGGGGAAAGAGAGGAGGGAGGAATATTGATTCTGACTTTCCTTCTACTCCATCAGTGACTCTAACTTTGTATCTTCCCTCTCTTATAAAATAACAGTCTTGGAAAGCTGACTTGAGTGCATATTTGCTTCCAAACTTGTCTTCAAATATAGGAAGGCTGGTTATATAGAATAACATAAAAAATTAATCTACATCTTCTCTGTGCACAGAATGAGAATATAGGCTTATAAAATAAAAATTGTAGTATTCTTAACCAATAATAGGTGGCACATGAACATTTTCAAAAGTACATAGAAAAATGTGAAAAAAAATTTTAAGGAGAAAAAGTAAAATACAGACTAAATTTACATTGTTATAAAATTTATCATATATAATTCCATTTTAATATCTTTTACATTAATTTGTTTATACTAATAATTGCAAATATTTGCTCACAAAAGTAAACTCGTTTCATGACTCTTGGAAATCCATATTGCATTTCACTTGCCTGTACATGCATTTATTGCATTTTGTCATGCATCTAATCATAGCAAGTAGCAGTATTCTGGAGGCTTTGATAATACCAGGGAGTTAAATTATCTTCAAAATAATATTCTATTTGTGAGTATATGCTGTCTGAGAGCATATTGAATTTTATTAACTATGACTGTAACTTCTGAAAATTCTTGGGACGGAGAGAAATGTTTTGTTTTTTTCTTTATTCTTGCCACATATGGTAATTTTCTGAATCCATTATTTTTATAGCATGCCATTTAAATATGAATATTTTAGAAGTTAATTGCAAAGATCATAAATGTGATAGCTGTGAAAAGCGTACTGAAGCCAGTTATATCTTTTTAATCAAAAACAGAATCCAAAGAAAATACTTTTTCATATCTTTCTTCTCATGATAATCAATGCATATTTATTACTACCCACAGGCGCTATACTAATATCTGTATACCTTTTTTATTCATTCAGTGAGGGGTTTCCAAATTTACCTATTCCATGAAGATTTAATAGAAGGAATCGTCATCATCATCCCTTAAACTTGGAGAGTGCTTTATTGTACACAAAATGTTTTCACATACATCACCCCATACCCTACAATGACCCTGGATGTAGAAAAGCATTTATTATTATTCTCACTTTATAGAGGAGGAAATTCGAGCTAAGAGAATTTAGGTGACTCCCAAAATCGCAGAGTTAGAAAATGGTATGTTTGGGTTTTGAATTTATCTATTAACTCCTAGCCCAGTGCTCATTTCTTACGTTGCTTTTACATTGCAAATTCCTGACTGGTACCAAAATCACACCAAATTTATGAGTAATAATAGGTGTTGAAATGTTGAATGGCTCAGACAAGTGTATTAACTCCTGAATGGCTCAGATGAAGTGTGAAGCAAAATACAACCACTTTAAGAGTCTATGCTTTACTCTACCTGAAACTATTAATTAAGCTTAGGAAAAATATGCAAGTCCCATTAATGGGATATTTGCTTGGCCCTTATTTCTACTTAAGTTTATGACCCAACTTCCTCAACAAATGAAGAGGGAAGCTTCTCTGGTTTCAGCTCAAAGTGTATTTAGTGTTATAGGAATTGGCACACTTACTATCCTAAACCAGGGAGCTTCTAGTTAAAATCTAATCCACAACTTGATTGATTGCTTTACCTGTGTTAAAGAGTCATTTTCATAAAAATGTGTTTGACACTAACTGTCTTGAGGGATCTGAGTGCCAGGCAAAGACAGGCATCCAGTGAAGACTTATGTACTTGTATGTTTGTGCGGCCCCCTCCTCGCTACCACCTGGTCCTTGTTAGGCATTGGATATGTCTGTCACATGCCTGCCTAGCTTCGAGACTGCAGTTTAATCCTGCAGCAAGGATCGATGGTCCACAGGACATTGGTCTTATTTCTACAGGGTTCCTACTGGCTGAGCTGTAAAGGTTTTCATTCTCATGTGCACACTTTACCTGTTCAGCAAATATTTGTTAGAAAATTAATAAATACATACTTTTATAACTAAAAACCCAGAGAAAATGTGGTTCTTATGTCACTGGGAGTGGGCCTGTTATTTTCTTTATCAGAATCTCCTTGGGTTGGTTGAGGTGTCTGTTAAGCACGAGCTTGGATACCCTTCACATATAGGGTTCCTGTTTTCTGCTCAGTGGTTGAAAAGCAGCTGCTGTGTGGTGACAGGGGCAAGTGACAGGAAAGGGATCCCTGGGGAGTGGGGGGTGTCTCTGGAGGAGCCATGTTTTGTGCAAGGGGTGAATTCTGGGCTCAGAGCTCCTGGGTCAGACAGTGGTTTTGATCGTTTACCCAGGAGGGAGTGATTGAGTGGGAAGCACCAAGGTTGATTTGTTGATTAAAATTATAATTCAGCATTTACATTTTCAAACTACTTTATAATTGCTAATGAGCTAGTCCTCAAAGTAGGCCTGAAAGGAAGGTCAGCACTGTGGTCCCTGCTGTACGAATGAAGAAACTGAGACATGGGGATGTTAAGTGACTCACGCAAGGTCGCACAGCAAGTTCATTGAGAAGGCGGCTTCAATTGAACTTTGGAATATGGCTTTCTAATGCTGGGCGCAGGGTCTTGGGGGGTCTTCCCTAAAGGGAGTTCACTCATCCTGGGGCTTAATGTGGGTCTGGTATCTTCTAATGAAATAAACTCAAACACCCCTGCTCCTGAAGGATGCTAGGGAAATGTGGTACTTTCTGACGGCTGAAAGAATAATTGTGGGAATGTACTATGGCCTGTGCTTGGGCCTGTGATTGGGACGATTCCGCTCAGGAAGATAATTATCAGGATCCCAGGGTCTCTGCTCTCACTCTCCATTAAACCTCCCAGGAAACCTTTTTTCCTACAGACACACTTTTTGAGATCAATCAACATTCATAATAACCTCCCCTTCAGATTCTTATTTAATTAAAATAAACAAGCTGCCATAAACTTTTTTTCTTGTTACAAGGAAATGAAGCAACTGTTCATCTCTGATCAGTGCACATGGGAGACACAGACCTTCAAAAGTCCTTTGAGTCATGTTGCAGAGGATCTTTCTTTCTCAGGTGCCCCCCTCCAACCAAGTCACTATGCATACCTTTATTTCTGCATTAGCAACATTATAACAAATAATTACTCTGCCACTTTCTAAGAAAATTTTCACTACTTTGTGTCTCTAAGATCTTGTATCATATCTGTCTAATCACAGGTACTTAGTATTAAATGCTTGTTAATAAAAAGATTTTTTTTTTATAAGTGGTCAAAGGTTTTCTCCTTTCCAGGAAGGAGTAATAGTAGTAGAGTGAGAAAGAGGAAGAGAGGAAAAAGGAATTGAAGTAAAAAGGAATAGAGCCAGCCTGCTATTTGGAAACTATTGTTAATATATTACTATCTTACATAACCTCCTATGCTCTTATTAATGACCTGTTTATAGGGAAAGAAATAAGAAGCAAAGAAAAGGAGGGGAAGAAAATAGGTAGATGGAGACTGTACTGGTGACCCAGGTGGAAATGTGTCCAACATTTGTAGGTTTAATTATAATAGAACAAAGTTAGCTTCATGTTGGAAAAAAAAAATCATCTCTTCCCAGCCAAATACTGAGAAGAAAAATAAGGGAATTACCTGGAAATTGTGTAAATGCTGCTTTCAAGGGTTTGGTCCAAGAAGTGGATGAGTTAATAACATCCCATTTCCCCCCCAACCCTGACTCCCGGAAGAGCTTCCCAGATCTTCAGTGTGACTTTTAGTTACTGAGGTGTGGCATGAGGAATGTCACCCTAATTCTTGGCTGGTACCTCTTGAGACTATTTTCTATTTTTCATTTGTGATAACCTGAACTCTGCAGTCTACACTGAGGACATGTCTGTTCTTGAAATTTTCTAGGGGAATGCTTAGTCACAGTTCCACAGCTGAGGTACTTCAGGAGAAAGTTTTTGGTATTGAGGGGTTAAGCATATGCCTCAGATAAACGGAGGTAACTATGATATATTTGCCACTATCTAGGACTATGAGTCAGAGATCTGAGTTCCATGTCTGTTTCTGCCTCTTGCTTGCTATGCTGAACATGTTACTGAACTTCTTTGGGCCTCAGTTTCTTCATTTATAAAATAGGAATGATATTATTTTAATATTTACATTAGAAAGATTATGAGGATTAAAATGAAATGTAAAAAATAATCATTGAATTACGGGGAAAAACAAACCAAAGTTATTCTTTAGAGAAAAATGTCAACTAATAAATGTAGAAGGAATGATAATATCAGAAAATCACCATTTTATAGTCCTTAATGTAATAATTGATTCAGGTGAGTATGATCAAACAATTGGTGAAAGGGTGTTGAGGAATGGGATATTCACAGTCGAACTGAAATGGGAAAAATGTAAGTTTACAATGGAGAGGTCAGGTGGTCACCACCTTTACTAAGTGGTCAATTATAGCATAGGTCCCAGATGGACAGCCTGTCATTATTTGCTACTATATAATAAAATTTGAAGTACCCAGTATCACCTATGAACTATTCTGGCCAAAACATTTAATCTAAATCTAATCAAGCCTGTAACCTAACTTCATTTTAAGGAAATTCAGGTGATGGAGGTATAAGTTAAAGTGGGCCATAAGAAAACAAACAGAATGTGGAACATTCTATGTAAGACAATTGGACTTGAATCTTTAAAAAGTCCAATATCATGAAAAAAATAAAAGGCAGGGAGAGGGACTGTTCTGGGCTAAAAAAATAAGGAGTTATAACAACTCCATGAAATATGTAAAACAGCAATAATTATGTCAATAGCATATGAGCTATAAGACATTATTTGTTTATCAAGGGCTATTAGGAAAATATGAATATCAACTGGATATTAGGTGATATTTATGGAATAATTTTTTCCATAGAAATGATATAATTTTTAAATTTTGTAGGTATAATAATCATATTGGGGTATATTTGAGAATGTCTTTATGCATATATGTACATGCAGAAAGATAAAGAAAATATGGAAAAATATTAACAATTGTTGAATCTAAATGAAAGATGTATAAATGTTCATTATATTATTTTTTCCAAGTTATTGTGTTTGGAAGTTTTTATGAGTTAGAAAAATTTATAAAGGAAATATATGTAACATACTCAAATTATAAACTTATGAAAAAATATAAGCTATTGTTAATGTATCAATAGTATCTATAATGTATCTATAACAGCATAGGAAATTGTTGACTAATATGTTGATGTTGAGAAGGACAGGAACAAAGCTTATCCCAAAAGGAAATAAGAGTTGCATAGAATATAACAGTTCAGAGACTGACCCCTAAAAAAATATATAAGATATTTTTCTTTTCTTCACTTTAAAAAAGTGCAAGTTTTATTAGATTTACAAAATATTCTGTCATCCTCCTGGCCTGAAGACAAGTCTTCATAATGACGCTCTGGGGCAAACTCAGGACCACTGCATTAAGAGTACATTGCATTTGTAAACCACTCTTTATTTTCTTAATTGAATGCACCCACAGTTACATAGATATCCCAATTCATCCAGTCATTTGACAGCATTCACACATTAATTCTAGGAGGCAAAAAAGTTAAAAATTTATGCCTCCATTTATTAATGAAGAAGCTTAGTCTATGATGGCACATAGGTTACAAATGTAGAACTAAAACCAATTATTACTTCCAGCTCAATTAAAGTGGATGGGAGAACATTTTATTTCAGATTTGCTTGACAAAAATACCCTGGAAAAAGGAACCCAATTCTCTATGTTATTACTAAGATATTTTGAAATTGTTTATGCCTATAATTGTGAAAAGGCAACTTGGATTTTGAAGTTATTAGTTATGGTTTTGTAATAGTCCATGTGATTATGATGTCACTCCATTAAATAATGTTGAGGTATTGCCTCTATAAGAACAAATGCAATAGACCATACATTTACAGCATGAAGCTAGGTATTTTTCCACTGTAAATATAAAAAAGAGAGAAAATGAGAAAATTTGTGTTGCAAATATCTAAGTAGAACTCCAAACATTTTTGCTACTATTTATTAAAAAGTTAAAGGGTTGCTAATATTTTAAAAAAGTGAAGTAGATTGTTACACCTCAGGGTTTTGCTAAATATTAAGTTTATTTCTCTATATTTTGCTCTTTCTTCCCTCCACCCTCTTATTTCTTGTCTTTCTTGCTGTTGTATGTAATTCAGGACAAAATGTGTTGTGGGTATGTCTATGGAATAAAGTTTTATGTTTTTTGTATTAAATTTCTAGAATTGATACATGAAATATAAACATAGCAAAAATAAACAACTAAGACAAATCAAAATACATTGCTCTTTGCACAGATGTCTTTTTTCCTGAATCACTCTCACTCAATACAACCAATTTTATTTTTCACTGGAACATACTCATTGGTACTACTATGATACTTTTAAAAAATAGTGAATCTAAAAGTCAGACTTGCCCAAAGCAAAAAACTTTTAAATAATTGTCATCAGAAATACCATCTTAAAAAAACAAAGTTACCACATTTATCCAGAATCATCAGGAATGAGCACTTCCACATAAGTGAATTTTCCAGAAAAACTTTAAAGTGGCCTGAACTTTTAAAGGAGATTACATATTTAAATGAAATGCTTTAAAAATCTATTATGTACCTTCTTTCATATTAAAACTTAATGTGCAGAATATAAGCAAATATGTCCTTAATGATTCAAGGTTACCATTATGAACTGGGTGCCTGTAATTCACATAGTACTCTATAGATCATTTTCACACACATACCTTCTCATTTGATCTTCGCCACAGCTTTATGCCATAGATGGGATAGGTATCAATATTACTCTTTTACAATAGGGGCAACTGAGACTCAGTGTGGCTAAATGACTTTCCCAAGGACCTCTGGTAAGTGACAGAACAAGAAAACAAACAAAAATAATCTGGCTTTGAGCCTAGTGTTCCTTCTCATAAACAACACTGCCTCTCTG
>CM052445.1:40578482-40629210 GCA_028533085.1 Varecia variegata | reverse complement strand
GGAACACTTTGGATCTTCCTTTCTCTTCTCTCCTCTCTATTTTGATATTGATTTGTGTATTACTGGATTTTAATAGTTAGAGGCTTAGAATAGTTGAGTTTCCTTGATTAGCTGGGCATTTTCTCAGTTGTTATTAGAAAATCATCTAAGTATACATAAAACACTACAGTGAAACCTCAAGAAGGCGCAATGGTCAGGAAATGGTTAATTGATTTAACCTTGAAAAGCAAAAACTCTCACTCCTTAAACCTATCTCTGATTGTTTAGCCTTGTATTTAAAATATTTTGTGTAACTTTCCCATTTATAATAAACTTATAGTAGGCATATATAGTACATACATTGCATCTAATGTAACAAATATAATAGACTTGTCTATGCAGAGCTTTGTTCAGATGGTCTAAATTCTTAATAAATTCTGGCGGAGAAACTGAATGAATGAAAAACTGAGGTCATAACACAGCTCATTTTGTACTGCTCTGGGAGCACAGTTTAGATGTGTTTTAATTTGTTTTTAAAGTTAAATCTCTGTTATCTTATTTTTTTGTTTGCTCTTTCCAATATAAGTGGAACTCAGAAAAAAAAAATAGGTTAATTGAGTAGTTAGTTATTTGGATTTAGATGTTGGTATTGAAGATTAGAGCTTGGAATCATAGTGGCCTGCATTTGAATTACAGCTTTGCAACCTAGTCTATAAACTTAGGCAAGTTACTTAACCTCTCTTAAGCTTCTTTTTTTTTAATTTATTTTTTTACTGTGCATATTTAAGGACTACAACATGATTGAGCATTTTTTTCCTATTGTTAAAATGGGGATAAAAGTGGTACTTACCAATAGGGTTCTTGTAAAGACTAAGCTGGAGGTAATGGAATTTGAGGACTTAGCTGGGTCTTGTTAATAAAATGGCATCCATTATTACCATCCTGCTCTGTGACTACAGGAGAATTTGGCAGGTTTAGTTTATCCCTGTCCTGTTTGCTTCTTTGTCAAACATTGACTTGGATCCTGCTAAAGGCTGCCTAGTGCTCCTCTTGCCTGGATCAGACCCAGGTGGACTTCCCAGCACCCTCCACTGTATCTCACACCTCCTTTAGAAAACGAAAGTCAAGTGGAGAGACCTACTTGATTTAAATCATTGTAGGAGCTCAGGAACTTGACACACAAGTAGGAGCTTTCCAAGTGGCAAAGGAGGTAAAGATATGAAGTTACTTACATTCCTCCCATTATAGTTTAATCTCACACTCTTATTCTGACTAACAGAAAAAATGGAGAAAATGTTTGATAATATCTTATAATTAATTCTATAAGATCCATAGACTATTTTTTGCATTCTCTGTTTTTTTTTCCTCCAGATTAAATTATCCAGTTTCTTGGCAATCCTGTTTCTAATTCCCTACTTGAACTGCCCTTGCCTCCCACAAGTTTCTTCTCCAGCTAAAGAGTAACATCTATGGTGAGGGAGGATATTGTGCTTTGAATGAGGTTAAGTCTATAATAGACTTCATCATTAGCAAGGAAAAAAAATCAAAGATGTTGAACATATAACCCCCACCACAATTACCATATTTTCTTGACCTGTCCTTGGTCACACCATGTACATCAAAGCTAGAACACAGAGAGGAGAACTGGTCAAAATGCTCAGCTCTCTCTGCTGCTGGGAGTACTGTGCAGCTCCTTGGTGATCAGAGAGGTAAAACCTTTTTCTGTCCTCCTATCCTTGCAACCTATAATACTACCAGGATCGTAGTCTGGCCCATCAGGGATTTACTTATTCCAATTTTCTGAGGTGATATATCCTGATGTGTGTGAGAAATGACAGCAAGTAAGCATAACATCCGCAAAAATGTATTTTGAAATAAAAAAGACTGGGGTGTGCATATTAACTCCTACATATTAGTTTCCATTTCCTCATCTTTTTTCTTCCATCCTTCACCTCATGTGGATGATGTTTTTGGGTGGAGGGAGGAAACATTGATACAACAGCACTTGCCTCGTAGGATTGACAATTAAGTAAAACAACGCAATGCCTAGGTCCATTGAGTTCATCCATCCATCCATCCATCCATCCTCTATTTATTCAATCACTGTTTATGTGAACCTATGATGTACCAGGCACTGCATATAGTGCCCTGAAGTAGAGAATGACAGGTAGTCAGCACAGTTTCTTTTTACCTGGCCGTGTATTTCTGTGATTAAACTCCAAAGGTCTAGCCTGAGAAATGAAGCTTCTGATCCCAGAATAAGGAACAGAGTTCTGACCAGAATCTCTGCCCATCTGCTCTTCCCCATGTCTCCGACAGCCCTGGGCAGGGTTGACATGCCTTCCTAGTTTTGCTCACAGGAATTGAAAGTTTCATGTGTTATTAAAAACTCTCCCTCTCCCCGCCGAACCATCATTCACATGAGGCAAAGGATGGATGTGAAATGGAACGGTATATTAGCAGATCTTCTGACATTTACCCAGGGGGTGAGACTGGGGAAATAGGCATGTGACCCCTCGGTCAGTTGGTACTCCTGGGGGAGGAGCTGTGCAAAAGCGTGAAGCTTTTAGACACATCTGGCCCAGGGCAAAAATATGAATTTGACTGAGGTTGGCTTCTACCTGCCGGCTTCTGGGCCTGGGCTCCTTCCTCTTGCAGCAGTGGCCACTCTCCCCCCAAGGTCTCGCAAAGTGCTGCCCATCGTCCTTTGTGTTGCCCAGAAGACACTAAAAATGCTTTCCCTCTTAGGCACTAGGCACTTTTTCAAATAGGCTTTATTATTTATTATTAAAAAAGTATGGATATATAATAGTTGTATATTTTTATGGGGTACGTGTGATATTTTGATACAAGCATACAATGTGTAATGATCAAATCTGGGTAATTAAGGTTTCCATCACTTGAAGCATTTGTCACTTCTTTGTGTTGGAACATTTAAATCTTCTCTTCTAGCTATTTTAGACTTTTTTTTTTTTTAGAGCAATTTTGTGTTCACAGCAAAATTGAGAGGAAGATACTGGAGATTTCCAGTATATTCCTCCTTCCACACATGCACAGCCTCTCCCATTATCAACACCCCCCACCTGAGTGGTACAGTTGTTACAATGGATGAACCCACATTGACACATCATAATCCCCCAGAGTCCATAGTTTGTATTAGAATTCACTCTCGGTGTTGTACATTCTGTGGGTTTGGATAAAGGTAACATGACATGTATCCACCAATATAGTATCATACAGGGCAGTTTCACTGCCCTAAAAGTTTTCTGTGTTCCACCTGTTTATCTTTCCCTCCTCCTTAACCCATGGCAACCACTGATCTTTTTACTGTCTTTATAGTTTTGCCTTTTCTAGAATGTCATATGATTGGAATCATATAGCATGCATTCTTTTCAGATTGGCTTCTTTCACTTAATAATATACATTTGAAGTTCCTTTCTGTCTTTTCATGGCTTGATAGCTCATTTATTTTTAGTGCTGAATAATATTCCATTGTCTAGATGTACCACAGTGTATTCATTCTGCCGCAGAAGGACATCTTGGCTGCATACATGCAACTATGAATAAAGCTGCTACAAACATCCGAGTGCAGGTTTTTGTGGCACTGTGTATTTAAATATTGTCATCAAAGTTTTAATTTAAAGGAAATTTCAGCTCAGAAATGGTCTGCAGGGCAGGGCAGCCTCTGCTCTGGATCTACCTGGAGTCCAGCCTTTTAATACAAGGCGGAAGGATAAATTGTCCAAGAAGCTGGGACAAGTAGGAAAAGGAGGAAGTCATGCAGTTTGTCTTTCCTTTCCCTCCACTCTTTCACCTTGTGTGGCATGGCACAGGTTAATTCTGAGCTAGGATTTAGGTGGCTGTTCCGCCCATTAATACTCATCCACCAATTTCCAAAGAGAGGTGGCAGCAACCCCAGACCCTCCCAAGCCTGCACTTCCACCTTTTTGGGTGCACTGATTTAGAAGAGCAGAATTAATGCTGCTCATGCTACCTCTGTATGGCTTGCCTTGCAAAATGCCCATGGAACAATCTTTAGATAAAATACCCTGAAGAGCATTTCTCTTTTTTTCTACATACGAAACAAACCACTTGGTGAAATTCTACCAAATGAACATTTAACAAGAGACGCCAAATTGCAGTAGATCATTCAAGAAGTTCCACTTGTACTCTCAACCCACCTTTCCTCTGTGTTGGGAAGAAGGGCAAGATAGCATTTGACTCTTTGCTTCTGATGGAAAGGGCAAACCAAAAGACCAATAACTGTGGGTTTTATATTCTCACTGTGCAGGGTAATGTCGATGTGTGATGTTGCCTTCCCCTTGAACAAATTTGATTTAACAATATTATTAGTAAAAATAAAAAAGAGTCTGAGAAAAGGAAATCTTTTTATGACAACTCACTTGTGGTTTTGAAGTGTGCTTTAAATGGTAAGATCACAGTAAGTAATTTAGCTGAAGTGTAATAATTGGGTTCCAAGTGTTATGATTGATACATTTCATTGAAAATAGCACCCTGAGGTTTTTCCAAATTAAAGATGAAATCTAAATAAAATCTTAAATAACCCATGTGGAAATACTTTATTGTAGTTAATAACCAGGCAAAAATATGCTTATTTTATTTGTAGACTCATTCCAACACATTATACCTATTGTTGCTTCCATTTGAAAGGAATCACACTTGGCTTATGTAAAAATAATAGCATTCCTAACTATTAATAGCAAATAAGAGAGACATTTATGGACATTTATACATCATTTATAAATGACCCTTATGAATAAAGTGTTACAATGATTTCCATTAGCATAAGTTCTACAATTATGGCCTGCATTAGAGACACATTTTTCTTTCTTGAATGCACATATAAAAATCTGTCATTTATTTTGTTGAAATTTTATCCATAATGTTTCAATATGTTTCTGGGCTACTAAAGGACTATAAATTGAAATATCTGGTCATGGATGTGTCCTATCGGGCATGCGGAGGTAAATCTCTGAAGCCCTTAAGAAGGTGTTTCAGCTGGACCCAGGTGCTCCTTGGTGCAGTTTGGAATGAGCTTGAGCTTCCTGGACTGGCTTGGACAAACCTATAGGATTTAAAGCACTTGATGGGGACATTGATCTTGTTTCCCCCTTTTTCTGGTATTTCCCAATCCGGGATTCCTGGTACTAGCATTTTCCTCTGTAAGGGATGTTCACCTTTGGAGTGCATTTCCAAGGTAGTACCTTCCTTTGACAACATAGTGAGAAAAGCAGCTCTCTGTGATGAGAATGAAAAGCAATAAGAACTGATAATTATTAAGCTCCTGCTTTTCAGCAGACACTGGATACCCATTATTTTGCAGATTTCTCATAACCACCCTATGTTCATGTACATGTTTATGATGTACCTATGAGCTGGATTTTGTTATGCTTTTTTTGTCTATATGAGGAAACTACAACTCGAAGAAGTTATATTAATTGCCCAAGACTACATATGACATGGCTGAAAGGGTTTGACCTAAACTTATGCCTGTCCTACCATATATATCCCCTGACCCTACAATTCTGCCTGAGATCAACTTACCAGGTGTCGAGCCCGGCGCTATGGCTCACGCCTGTGAACCTCTGGGAGGCCGAGGCGGGAGGATTGTTTGAGCTCAGGAGTTCAAGACCGGCCTAAGCAAGAGCGAGAACCCATCTCTACTAAAAATAGAAAGAAATTAGCAAGACAACTAAAAATATATAGAAAAAATTAGCCAGGCATGGTGGCACATGCCTGTAGTCCCAGCTACTCGGGAGGCTGAGGCAGAAGGATTTCTTGACCCCAAGAGTTTGAGGTTGCTGTGAGCTAGGCTGAGTGCCGCAGCAACAGAGTGAGACTGTCTCAAAAAAAAAAAAAAACAAAAAAACAAAAAACAAAAAACACATTACCAGGTGTCTTGAGTTCTTCCTATTAACTCTGAAGATGTAGAGCTGCTTTGAACACAGGTGCACCTTATGCAGGACATTATCATTTGTTTAGTCTCACAATTCTGGCAGACTTCTTGGGCTATTAGTTAGAAAGCTTGACCCAAGAACAATTCCAGAAAGGAAGCATGTCCTGCAGCAAGTTAACTACCATTACATTGTTATCCGTGTCATAGTCCTATATCTCCTTAGCACGGTCACTCAAAGCGGGTAGGATGTCCTAGCTGTAGCAGGACCGTTATTATCAGCTGCTGCCATGGCCCCTTTCTTGATTTTCCGAGATTCTTGAGGAGGGGAAGTGAGCTGGCTGTGGTGCCCTTTCCTCATTTCTTTCAGTGACTTTCTTACGAAGGCTCTTCACCCCTTCCTACCCCATAGTTACTGGAAGCATTTGGGAAACAGAAAAAAGTAGCTCCTTCATTAAAAAAAGAAGAAGAAGAGAAAAAGAAAAAATTCAGAAAATTCTCCACTTTGGAGTACATATAAAACTGAGGAATGACAGATTTTAGAAGCAGAGGGTGACCGTTTGCTTCACCCTCAATATTTACACAGATGACATGTGCTCTGGTGGTTGAGTCAGCCAGACCTAAGTTTTGGTACCTTTGACTCTACCATTTACTAAATGTGTGACTTTAGGCAAATTATTACCCTCCCTTTCCCTAAGTTCTTCCTCTGCAACATGAGACTAAGAATGGTACCTACCTCATAGGGTTCTTGTTAAGATTAAATGAGATAATCTCTGGTTCAAAGAAAACTTCCAATAAATAGGCTTCACTATTACTGTTGCTAATATTTGTTAGTTCAACTGAGATTGTACAGCTAGTTTGTAGGACTCCTAGCCTTGACCCTAGAACTCAGATCTTCTTACTCAGACCAATTCTTTTTCCCCTTTATTTTAATCCAAGACAGATTTATACTTTTGATATCAATATTGATATCAACTTTTAATATCAGCCTATTAAAAATGTGTATAGCTGGCCAGAAAAAACAGGCAGAAAATGTTATGTTACTAATTTTGGCTTTGTGAAATATCTCTAGTTGTTGCTGTAGAATAAGCTGCGTTTGCCAGTTTACCCTCAATTACATGTTTTACCTTTACATCAGCATTTAATCAACTCTAGCAAATGCCTGTTGCTACATATGTTACCAACTATTTATCAAAAACAGAATCAGGTTTTTTTTAATTCTATTCTCTATTTTCATGCAACATGTCAGCTTGATTCACCACCTAATTCTCTAAGGGTTTGTTATCTCAAAATTATATTTTACCCTTTAAGAACAAATCAGATAATGACCTGTTCCAAAGAAAGCAATTGGAGCATATGAGTACTGATGTTGTAATTTGTAGAATGAAGGCCCTGCTGATATTTATAAAATAAATCTTAACTTTAAAAATAATGTATTCTTTACTTTTTTTTTTTGAGATATCAGCCTTAACCCTAAAATTAATTCCAAGGAAACCATAGTTTTTAATGATAGTATTTTTTCTCCATGAAATTTATTAATGCATAAAATAAGATCATGAACAAAGAATCACTATTTTTTCCCCATAAACTGTAATGGTAACATACTTTTTAAATGTTTTTAAAGACCTTTTACGCTAATGATTTCTAAAGCCAAAATACCTCTTTTGTAAAGAAACAGGAATCAGAATAAAATTTTAAGGTTAACTGTGTTTATATGCATGAGCGATTATTGTATAAGGATATTAATAATAAATTACAGAGATTTATAAATAAGTTATCTATGGTAAACTAAACCAGGACGTCTAATTTCCTTTTACCTTGACTACATTGAGCTATTATTTAACTATAAGCTTTTTAGCAATTAAATACGGATGATTTTGCAATTTTATGGATCTCCTCTGGAGATAAGAAAAACCAGATACCTGTTGTAGAAGAGATTAATTCTATAGCCTTTATTTTATAACCGATAATTCTTTAGAGATTTCTTGGTTGGTTGTTAAATATTACCTTAGGAATACCTGTTTATGGCAAACAGACATATCATAATTATGTTCAAATACTTGAACTGAGTAGTGTGAAAGCCCTTATTTTAGCAAATCAAGGCAAACTGCATGTAAATCACACCAGACCTTCAAATAGTTTTCAAAAATCATCAGACCTGAAAAAGACCGTTTATTCCACATAATTGGAACTGAACTGCTCGTTTTAACCTGAGCCTCTCTTTTCCTCGCTTGGTTCTGATCTCAACATCCCTAAGAGAATGCCAAAGCTCATCTGCCTCTAGCACATCCTGTTAAATCATAATTTTCTAAAAATGTCTTAAGAAAGAGATGGAAAATATAAAACACTGTAATTTTTCAAGCCCAAAAATCTGGTACTTATTAGGTCTACTCTGACTTATATTAGTCATATTGTACATAGGGACCAATATTTATTGTTACACTTGAGTTCCTTTACGAGATAGAGGGTTGCCAATTTTGTAGTAAATTGAGTGTGTCAAAGACTTGGCTGAGGGCCAGTGTCAAAACAGGCACAGAAAATGTGTTCGTACTGCAGGTGCAAGGAGACTAGACAAACTCGTGTTGCTTCTGTCAGTGCTATGATAATTAATTTCAACCATATTATCTGAATTAAAAAGTGACAATTATTTATTCCCTGGATTGATTTTCTGGACACTTTCCAATTTTCTACCCTATTTTGGAAAAAGCTTGGCCCAAATATGAATGAATCATTAAGAATTGACGCATAGGTGATGTACCTATTCACGTAAAAGATGACACCTTTAAAAGATGAGTTTTAAACAACGTTAATAGAAAGGAAAATGTGTGTGAGAATGGACTGTAACTCTCCCCGGCACAGGTGGAGTGCCCTATGCTGAAAAGTCACAAGAGCAAACTGTTAGCAGGCCTTCCGGGCCAGTGGTAGGGGTCTCCACGCCTCACATAAACCGGTGCTGGCTCCTTTGCTGATAGCTGTGATTGACTGTCGGGGGTCGTATTATCCCCTGCTGTTCCCCCTCCCTCAACTCTGGGGTTATCAACAGCAGGAATCGTCAGTCAGGGCTCAATTGATTATCCTCAAAATTTGCTCCTGCTATTGACTATAATGAGAAAAAAAAGAGTCTCGCCTCTGAATTATTCACAACGAAAATATACACAGAAGAAATCGATACGGCACATCTGATATTAAAGACAAATTAAAACAGGCATTAGAAGGGGGCTTGAGGCAGTTGCTACATACAAAGAAGAAGGCATTTTGGAGATAAAGGCAAAGTGTTTTTGCTTTCTTAAAAAAGCTGTTATAGCTGTCAAAGCTTTTCAAAATGAATAGGTTTATTAATGGAGGCATTAGGGCTTCCTGGCCAGCCAGTTTCTTATAATGTTGGAATCCGACTTGAGATCCCAGCTCTGTAATTTCTTTCTGAGAGTCCCATGGTCTTTTTTTTTTTTTTTTTTGAGACAGAATCTCGCTTTTGTTGCCCGGGCTAGAGTTTGTGCCATGGCGTCAGCCTAGTTCACAGCAACCTCAAACTCCTGGGTTTATGCAATCCTTCTGCCTCAGCCTCCCGAGTAGCTGTGACTACAGGCATGCGCCACCATGCCCGGCTAATTTTTTTTTTCTATATATTTTTTGTAGTTGGCCAGATAATTTCTTTCCATTTTTAGTAGAGACGGGGGTCTCGCTCTTGCTCAGGTTGGTCTCGAACTCCTGAGCTCAAACAATCCGCCCGCCTCAGCCTCCCAGAGTGCTAGGATTACAGGCGTGAGCCACAGCGCCCAGCCGGTCTTTTTACGTTAATTGCAACATGCCATACTGAAGGGATAAAATCAATGTAAAATCAGGTCAAAACTAGGACACTAACAAATATCTTGAGCTAGCCACTAGCCTTGACAGAATAAGAAATTAAACAACCAAGGAAAAAAGTTCCCTTCTCATGACCACACAGGTGAGAAACACACCTATGTTGCACTGTCAACAGAAGAATTTAAACTCCGGAGGCTGTTATGTGCCAGTGTGTGGGGAATCTCTGGTGTAGACACTTTACCCAATTTAATCTGGATTTCTGAAGAGAAAAGGATATATTCAGAGTTACTTCAATGGCATTGAAGTGAACAACTTGCAATTATCTGGAAATCTGATTCCCTTTGAGAGCTTTATAGAACTTCAACACCCCCCCCCCACCGTTTCCTTTATTAACAGATAAGGTTAGTCCAAATTATCAAAAATAATTGTTTTAGCTTCTTCATCTCATCCTGTCTGTGAGGTTTTAGTCTTGGTTATTCACCTGTTCTCTTCCACAGGAGACAAATTTAGCCATTAGCCCGGGGAACCTGAGACATACACTCCTCCCTTACTCCCCACCCACTCACACCAAGAATTAGGAACTGGCTTGAAGAACAAGCATCTTTATTAGGTAGGCGGTAACAACCTCCCCTGACTCCTGGTTAAAATGTCACTCAATTAGGAGCCTTCCCTTGGACTGCTGAGCAGGGAGAGACAATTCCCCCGGGATGCTTCCCTTTTCCATCCTACTTCTGAGATGAGGCCTGGTACCTGGGGAAATCCACTCTTCCTCTGAAATTAGCAGGGGCACTTTAATATCACAGGGCAGCACTTGATCTGCTGAAGACAGAACTTTCAAAATTTCTTTTTGGGCTCTCCTCTTAAATTTTCTATTCATGAGTAAAGTCACTGCTTTAAAAAATTATATATTTATAGGAGTATATAATTAAATGCATATATGTGTGAGGTGTAACTTGGTCATTTCCAGCAGAGGAATGTGCATCATCATCTTATTTCTGCCTTGTAGCAGTTGAGAGGAAAGTTGTTCAATATTGAGTGTGTGAAGATTTTTACAATGTCTCAAGGTGACAGTAAAGATTTCAAGGTGGGCTTTGCCATTGCTTCAGGAACTTCCCTTAGCGTGGCCTATCTCTCAATTCAAGTTTCTGCTATTGAGAATGATCAGAAGAGAGAAGAGTTCACCCCTGCACTCCCAGGCCCTGGTCTTTCTTTCTTATATGCATGCTAATCACTTTCTAGCATCTCAAATGGTGTCACCGATTCTCCTTTCCACTATCTTGAGGTGACCATGTCACTCCTTTTTCTTTCTCTTTAAAACTCCAACACCCTGCACTTCTGCCACCATGCTCACTCTCCTCTGTGAACTCGCTTCCCCCTTCGGTGAGAAATAAGATGCACTCAGACAGGATTTGCACATCTGCCTGCACACAGCATCCATACTCTTCCCCTGCCCTTCGTGGCTATGGCCAATGCTTCCACAGGGACACCAGGTTGCATCTTTCCTCTTCAAAGACATTGCTTCAGCAATACTCGTCTCTTTCCTATCTCTTATCTTTCTACCAGATGATTCCCATTGACATACAAACATGACGTTGTTTCTCCTAACTTGAGACAAACAAAAAACCAAGCCAAACAAAATGAAACCTTTCTTGACCCCATTTCCTCAAGCTACCATCCATCTTTTCCTGCCTTTTCAAGAAAACTCTATGAAAAAGTTGCTTATACTGTTTCCAATCACTCACTTCCCATGTACTTTCCTCAGATCTTTGTTCTGAAACAACGGTAGATTTGCAGAAAAATTGCAAAACTAGTACAGAGAATTCTCATATGCCCTTCACTTAGCTTCTCCTAATGTTAGCATTTTACATAACGATAGTATGATCATCAAAACCAGGAACTTCCATTTACTCTTGAACTCACTGCAATTATGCTCTTTCTTGCCTCATAATGATCTCCATAACACTAATTCCAAAAGTCAGTTCGCAGACCTGATCTTGTTTGACCTACAAACAGCATTTCATGTGATTGATAATTCCCTCCTCCTCACCACACTTCTTCTTGTGGATTCAGGTCACTACCAACAAACTCTTCTTTTTTGGTTTCATTCTCAAGCCTTGCCTCTTTTCGGTGTTCTTTGCTGGTTCTTCTTTATCTTTTGACCTCTTAACATTGGAATCCCTCAGAAGAGCTGAGTTCTTAGAACACCTCTTTTTTCCTACTATTCTGACCCACTTGGTGACCAATCAACTTTCATTGCTTTAAACACCATGTATCCACTGATAACTTACACATTTTCTATCTCCAGTTTGGACTTTTCCTCCAAACTCTAGACTCATATGTCCAGTTGTCTACTTTTACTCTTCATTTGAATATATAACAGGCACATGAAGCATAATATTTCCAAAACTGATCTTCTGACCTTCCCTGTCCCCCCAAATTATTTCTCACACTGTTACCTGTGTCAGTTAATGGTAACTTTGTTCTTCTAATTGTTCAACAAAATTTTTGGAAAGAGATGCCTCTCTTTCTCCCGTATCTAACATCTAATTTCTCAGAAAATTTTATTGACTATTCCTTAACAATATATGTAGAATCTAGTCACTTTTCAACACCTTTTCTGCCAAGGCCCTGGCCCAAGTCACCATGATCTCTTCCTTAGATTATTCCAATTGCTACCTCACTGGTCTTCTTGCTCTTAGCCTTGCCTCTCTTCTAGTCTCCATTTAGAGTAATCCTTTTAAAGCAAAAAACAGATCATATTACTGTCCTGTTCAAAATGGCGTCCCATCTTCAATGGATCCCTCATCTCGCCAGAGCAAAAACCAAAGTCCTGACAATGGCATGCAAGGCTGTACATGATCTGTCTTCTTCATTACCTATCTAACCTCGTATCTTACTACTCTTCACACATCTTCCTCTGTTCCAGCTACACTAGCCTTCTTGCTGTTTTTTGAACATTTCAGCCTACTTCTCCCTCAGGGCCTTTACACTTGCTGTTTCCTTTTCTTGAAATGCTCTTTCTTCAGATACCCTCACTTCCTTCAGGTCTTCACTCAAATGTCACTTCTCGGTGAGGCCCATTTTGATCACCATATTTAAAATGACTCCTCCTCTTCCCCAAGAATCCCTATGCTTCTACCTATTTTTTAAAATTGTACTTATAACCATCAAAGTACTGTATATATTATTTTTTATTTTCTGTTTCTTGCTACTGGAATGCAAGTTTCCCAAGATTAGCAATTTTTGTTTTTTATTCCCTTTGACTATTACAACCTCAGTGTCTTCCACATTGTCATGGTAGGTACTCAAGAAATATTTGTTGAATGAATCTATGATCTTCCTGTATGTCTATGAGACAGTCCAAGTAAGTATTGTTGTTCCCATTTAATGGAGGTAGAATAAAGCCTTCAGAGGTTAAGCAATTTGTTCAGAGCAAATGAGAAGTCTGCAATGAGAAAGCCTAGTTCTCTCAACCCCAAGCACTTGGATATTTCACTACATGTGGCATTTAATTCAGGAGAGCCCATCTATCTATCTGAAGATCTTGCTGAACTTTGGTGGGCAAGAGTTATAAGAACTGACCTGAGGCAGAGGAGTGTGTTAAACTCGTTGGTGGTCACTTGATTACATTCTTTGGATCCAAACTGCTTTTCACAAGAGAGGAGTTCCAAGTAAGCTTTCACTGCAGGGTGACAAAAAGGAACATTATTCTGCCAGAGCAGCTGTTTGCTCTTATAAAATACATCAGTCTTCATAATAATGGAAAATCCAAGATGCAGCTTTGCTGATTGAATTGAAAGTCAACGGGAATCAAGGAATTGTCCATGTTGAATTATTAAGTAACTATTTCTAAATTAAACCTTTTGGATGAGAAGCACACTGGACTGCAGCTTGCACAAATGTATGTTTTCCTCACTTCCCTATTAAGAGAAGCTATATTAGATGCATGCCAACACATTGATCAAAGACCCAAAAACAGGTGTGTAAAATGACCATCCATCAAATAGGATCTTTGGCTATTTCACAGCAGAGCGATTTGGAACTCATTCAATGGATAATGCACAGGAGAAGGGAGAGGCTGTGCAGAGCCATAGGTGCATTCAAAAGAGCAAGGAAAATACAAATTGATGCTGGAATGAAACCAGAAGACATACTCAGCAGTTTGCTCATTCTAACTTAGAGTGCCAATTTGAGAGATGGGAGGAATAATTCAGGCATGTGTGGAAAAGGCCTATTTTTTAAAAAATAAACTTTTTATTTCAGAACACTTTCAGATCTACAGAAAAATTGCAAAGATATTGTATAGAGTTCCCTTATACCCCACAGTGATCTCCCCCATTATTGACATCCTACATTGTTACGGTACATTTGTCACAATCAATGAGTCAATATTAGTATTAATACATTATTATTAATTAAAGTCTGTATTTTATTTAGATTGCCTTAGTTTTTACCTAATGTCATTTTTCTGATCTAGGATCTCACCCAGTGTATCACATTACATTTAGTTGTCATATCTCCTTAGGCTCCTTTTGTGATGATTTCTCAGATTTTGCTTGTTTTTGATAACCTTGACAGTATAAAGGACCACTGGATAGATATTTTGTAGAATGTCCCCTTAACTGGGATTTTTCATTATTAGACTGGATTAATGTGTTTTTGGAATAAAGACAACAGAGGCAAAGTGCCAGGGAGAAATACTAGAGGGAAAGTTCTCTCATCATCTATCAAGGGTACATATTATCAATATGAATTATTGCTACTGATGTTAATCTTGACCACCTGGTTGAGAGAATATTTGTCAGTTTCTTTACTGTGAAGTTACTCTTTTCTCCTCTTCCCATACCATATTCCTTGGAAGGAAATCTTTATGTGCAATTATACTCCACATCCTTGAGGGTGGAGTAGTTACATACATTATTTGGGATTCTTCTGCATGGGAGATTTGTCTTTTCTCCATTAATTTATTTAGGACTCATAGATCATTATTTTATACTCTGGGTTATAATCCAATACTACTTTATGTTTTGCTCAAGTTGTCCCAGCTTTGGTCATTTAGAGCTCTTTCAATTGGCTCCTATGTCCCTTCGACATACTTCCATCATTGTGGTTTTGGTTTTACTAATATACAATACACATGTATGTATATTAATATATACAATTTTATATATTTTATATATTTATATATGACACTATCTATATCTATATTTAAGCTAAACACATATTTGTACTGATGTGTCTACTCTAATCTATTACCACATGGATCATTCTTAAGTTCCTGTCCTTGCTTATCTACAACTTTCCACACCAACAGTGAAAATTTGGCTCCCACGGTCAAAAATTTACCTACTCCCTTAATTCTGGTATACATGCATGGTGGTTTCAGAATTGTTTACTCATACCATTGTGGGAAACAACTTTATCAACTAGAGTACAGTATTTATGTTTTT
Source organism: Varecia variegata (assembly GCA_028533085.1). Lineage (NCBI taxonomy): Eukaryota > Metazoa > Chordata > Mammalia > Primates > Lemuridae > Varecia > Varecia variegata. Next base: position 40,614,063 of record CM052445.1, on the reverse strand, counting down.
TGCCCTTAGTTTTATAGACTCTACTAATTTCCAAAGTTATTTAAGTTAGCAGTTTTTTCCCACCATCCCCTTCAGTTAGATTGTTTTATACATTGTTAGTACATGTAGATTCTTTTGTTACATTCTGCCCTTCATCCTGGTATCCTCTAGCCACCTAAATGATTTTTTAAAAAGTTGCATAATTAAGGTTTATTCTTAATGCTGTAAAGTTCTATGGGTTTTGGCAAATGTATAGTGTCATGAATTCATCATTAGCATATTGTACAGAATAATTTACTGTTTTAATAGCTGAATAGCTTCACTTATTCACTGCCCTCCAATCCCTGGCAACCACTGATCTCTTTACCATCTCTATAGTTTTACCTTTTTCCAAATGTCATATATTTGGAATCATACCGTATGTAGGCTTTCAGACTGGCTTGTTTCTGTTAGTAATATGCATTTAACATTCATCCATGTCTTTATGTGGTTTAATAGCTCATTGCTTTATTATTGCTGAATAGTATTCCAGTATGTGGGCATACCACACTTTGTTTATCTATTCATCTATTGAAAGACATCTTGGTTGCTTCCAGTTTTGGGGGATTATAAAAAAGCTGATATAAACATTTATGTGCAGATTTTTATGTGGAAATAAGTTTTTAAATCAATTGGGTAAATACTTAGGAGCATGACTGCTGGAGCACATGTTAAGACTATGCTTAATTTTGTAAGAAACTGCCAGACTGTCTTCCAAGGTGGCCGTACCATTTTGTTCCCCATAGACAATGAATGAGAGTTCCTGTTGTATCATATCATAGCCAGCAATTGGTATTGTCAGTGTTGGTTTTTTTTTTTTTAATTTTAGTCATTCTATAAGATGTGTAGTGGTATCTCATTACTGTTTTAATTCACATTTCTCTAATAACAAGTGATGTTGAGCATCATTTCATATGTTCATTTGGAGAGGGTTTATTTTTAAGAATCTAAAAAATCCCTTTCTTGATATAAACTGGCTTTCCTGTGTAGGCAGTTTATTACTATTTAGGCTAAACTTTTAGAAATTGAGAGAAGGGAATTTTTTAAAGGACATTTTCTTCGTTACAATTTTAAAATGGCTGAAAATAGTTCTGACATTATTACAAAATGAGTAACTAGGAGATGGCAATGTCCTTAGTGACAATGAACCTATTCTTTGTATAATTACTTATGATAAAGTTGTATTTGTATTCCAGATAATTTAAAAATTTTAGGTAAAAAGTATGGCTTTTCAATGGCTTCCTCCAAATGATTTATAGAACTCTGCCTCACCTCTGACTATTGTTTTTGCTCCGATTAAAGGGTACTGGAAAATTGCAAGGGCCACCTCATAGACTTCCAATGCTTCTGGCTTTAATATTCTGTGCTAGATTCACAGAACTCTTTTACAGATGCTAAGCATTCAATCCTGAAGGCTCCACTTCATCATCAGGTAATTAGTATTTTCATTAACTTGCTTATTGTCAAGGAAAATGAGCCTTGATCATCTAATTTTTCCTCAATGAGTTGAATATTGTAATATATCTATAATTAATGTGCTTTATGCCACAAACGTGTAATGGAGTGGAAATCTGAGGCTGCTCCCAGCAGTCACTGTCAGTAAATGTTTGATGAATAAACAGAGACTTTCTAATGGGAAATGGTGGCGACTTTTATAAGCAGACACAATAAAGACTTTATTAACATACTTAAGAAGCATTCTGGGAAATAGAATTGAATGCATTATTACTGTAGGCTCCTTTTGTGAAAAGTAAATTTTACTGTCCCCATAACAAATGTTTACTTGTTTGATGAAAGTTGTAGCATCAGTATTTTATGGTGTATTCTACAATTTAACACAATGAAGCTTAAATTAGCTACATATTCCTTATGGATTTGAGATCATGAAAAATAAAAGCTACCAACAATTCTGTTAATCATTTGCATACCTGGTTTACATGGAAAGGAAACAATTTGCCTTTCTCAAGATTTTTAAGAGCCCAAAGACCAATTTCAAAGTATTTATGCTAGCTAATAAATACAGAATGTAAATATGGATGTGTGTTTAGTTCCACATATAAAGAGTCTGATTTTAAATGGTAGGTTAAAAATAAAAGGCAAATGGATTAAATTTATAGTGTATGTCTGCATGCTCTAATGTAGACTCTAGAGACATGTGAATTTCATTGTATCAACACGTTTTTCTTTGCCTATGGAAACATATTGTGGCTGAAGAATCACCCTTTCTTCATTATTTGTTAAATAAAACTGGAAAGGCAGAAGGGAGCCTGTCCATTTTTCTGCCTTCATTCTAAAGATGAGGCACTTGCAGTGGGAAAGTTTTAAATGATTTCTCCATGGTTTTATAGTTTGAAAGTGACAGCAAGAATCCAAATAACCTTACTTTTCTCATTGTACATTCTCCACTAGGCATGGATTTCTAAGTGGTCAACACTTCCACTATTGTCACTTGAACAACTCTCATAAAGCTGTCCCTAATACCAGGGGGATGGCACCCTGAATCTCATATGGACATACGAAAGTCATTTTCAAGTCTTCCCTACCCTGGTCCAACCTTGGTTCTAAGCATTCTGCAAAGATGAAGAGAAGAGAAATAAATTCGGGTAAAGAGCAGCATAGGGTAACATTCTAACCACAGCAAGCAGGGAGCCAATCTGTCCTTTGCATTGTAGACAAAATAATTTCCTAAACTGAAAATCAGATTATGTTATTTCACTGCTCAAACTCTCCAGTGGCTTCCCATTGCTCTTGGTTTAAGGAATAAACTTTGCATAAGAGCTACAACCTCTGCCCACATCTGTAGCATTACCTTATGGCATCTACCCACCCCATTTCCCTGTGCACAGAACGTGAGTCTTATACCAGTGCCTCAAGTACATCAAATGCTCTCTCACCACAGGGCCTTTTGCTGTTGCTGGCAACCATCCCCTATTCATCTTCCAGAATTTGGTCCAAACATCATTTTCTTGAGGAAACCTTTTCTAGGACAGTCCCCTATCTCTGTAACACAATTATTCTCTACTCCTTTTGCCGTCTCTGCTCCCAAATCCAAACCATATTTTAAAAATTCTTCTCCTCAATATCGCTCCAAACTTTTCTCTCCTTTCCACTCTTCAGTGGCCTAGATTTTCCCCTCTTTAGCTTGGACAATTGCCTCAGCCCCCCAAGGGGTCTTTCGGCTGCCAATGACTGTCCTCACCAATCTGTCCTCTCCTACCCCCAAAGTTTTCCCTTCAAAGATTCAATGTGACCATGCCACTCCCCTATTTAAAAACTTCTTAATTTTTATTTTGGGCTAGCTATGGCCTCTGGGATGAAGTTCAAACTCTTAGGACTACAAATAAAGCCTTTCACAATATCATCGTGACTTATACTTCTAGCTTCGTTATTAGTTATCCTGAATGCACATCCTAAACGGCAGTCATTTTGTTCTTTGTTGTTATTTTTGCTATTTTTATTTTATTTATTTTTTGACACATAGAAATGTTTATATTTAAAGTGTACAACAAAATGCTTTGATATACATATGCATTGTGAAGTGAGTATCACAATTAACCCATCTATTACCTGATAGAGTTTGGGGGGTGTGTGTGTGTGGTAAGAACATTTGAGATTACTCTCGTTGCAATTTCAAGTATATATTATTATTAACTATAATTACCATGTTGTACATTAAATCTCTAGAACTTATTCATCTTATAACTGAAATTTTGTATACTTTGACCAAAATCCCCCCATTTTCCACCCCTACCACAGCCCTGGCAATCACTTTCCTACAGTCTAGATTCCATGTCTAAGTGAGATCATGCAGTGTTTGCCTTTCTGTGTCTGGCTCATTTCATTTAGCATAATGTCCTCTAGGTCTGCCCACATTGTTGCAAATGCATTTCCTTCTTTGTAAGAGCTGAATAATATTCCACCAGTATAAAAATATAATACATTTTATTTATCCATTTATCCACCAAAAGACAATTGATGGATAAATAAACAACACTTAGGTTGTTTTTATATCATGGTTGTTGTGAATAATGTTGCAGTGAACATGAGAGTGCAGATATCTTTTCAAGATACTGATTTTAATTCCTTTAGATATATACCCAAAAGTGGGATTGCTGGATCATATGGGAGTTCTATTTTTAATTTTTTGAAGAACCTCCATACTGTTTTCCATAATGGTTGTACCAATTTGTATTCCCACCAACAGTGTACAAGGATTTCCTTTTCACCGCATCTTTGTCAATATTTGTCATCTTGTACCTTTTTAATAATAGCTATCTTAACAGGTATGAGGTGATATCACACTGTGGTTTGCATTTCACAGATAATTAGTGATACTAAACACCTTTTCATATGTCTGTTGACCATGTGCAAGTGTTCTTTGGAAAAATGTCTATTCAGGTACTTTGCCCATTTTTAAATTTTTTTTTTTTGCTATTAAGTTGTATGAGTTTCTTATATGTTTTGGATACTAGCTCCCCATCAGTTATATAGTTTTCAGATATTTTCTCCCATTCCATATGTTTCTTTTTTCATTTTGTTGATTGTTTCCTATGTTGTGCAGAAACACTTTTTAAAGGCCTGACATTATGTATATGAGATTTTGAGATAGAGTCTAAATTATATTAATATGTCTCCTCTCATTCCATCCTTTATTTATGACTCTGAGCAAGTTGCTATTTTCTTAATGTTAGTTTTCTAGTTGTGTAATGTAGATAGCAGTATCAAGGGTGTGGTTTTCAGGGCCAAATTGAGGTATAAAATGTCTTGTAAATGAACTCAATCATTTTAGGTTCTTGAAGTACCCTTTTTGATTTTTCTCATTTTTTCTAAATTCCAGAAAAAATTCATCTTATTTTTTAGAAGCTGCAGTCTGGTTTTTAGTAGATATGATATGGATAAAATGGATCAAATCACGAGAATTTCTGAGTTACATTGAAGAGACATTTATAAATATTGCAGTCAAACAATTGGAAACTAAAACTTCCTTATTTTGAACTTCTTTTAATCTTTGTCTAAGTTTTATTGTCATATTTATTCCTTATTGTCACCCTTTTGGTCAACATAATCTAAATATCACTTGCATTCTTACTCCATTTCCAATGTGTCTTACACATCTTTACATATTATATGCAACTTTTAACATAGAGCTTAACATGTTGGGACATATGGAAAACACTGTTTGAACTGAATTGAACTCTTTTAATAATATCCATTCTTGGGGTTAGGGGTAGGGTTTTCTGGGTTAGGAGTATGGCATTTATATTTTTATTATGCTTTTTCCATATTTAATAAATATATGTTTATACATATGTTCATAGGCAGAATTTGAGAGGAAATAAAGAAAATGAAGACTTTAAAGAGCCCATTAACTTGGGTGGTGTTTGACCTATGGTAGTTTATTTTTAAACCTTTTACTATTTTCTCCAAATGATCCATGAAAATCATTAGCAAGAATTGTGTAAATATTAATTTTCATTATTATTCTGAATAATGTCTGCCCTTCTTTCACCAAAGGAATGTTGGTTCACACCACCAGCATATTATGGCGGTGGAAGGCTCAACCGTGCCTGGTTAGAGAGCTGTGAGAAAGAAATGAGTATGTATGTCCTCACCTGGTATATTACAGGCCTTCAGTAGAAGTCTCCACTCTTTGCCCTATTCTGAGGACATTTGAACTGTGATTTCTATCAAAACTTTCAGCCAGAGTAATTAAGCTCTAATGTTAACTTCTTAGAGAGTGGATGGCTGGTGCCTTTTTTGAGCACAGGACTGGGCGGTTACTGTGAAGCTCTGAGTGACCTTCTGACAGGTGCCATAACAGGACCTGCTAATATCCTCCAGATGGGATTGAACCAGAACGGGGAGAGAGGTCATTTCAACTCTGCCACTTAGCAGTTCTGTGGCTTCTGACATATTGGTTAATTTCCCTGAGTCACTATTTCCTTAAATGCAAAATGAGACAAGTGATGGGGTTGATGGGAGCATCAGAGATAATTTAAGGCAAGCACCTAGCACAGTGCCCAGCGCATAATCGCTTCTCGATGCCTTGCTCCTCTTCCTCCTTTTCCTTTTTCTTCATCAAGAGCCAAGTAGGAGCCACAATTAATCTCATAACTCAAAAGCTTAATTTTAAAAAATAAGCATTTTAAATACTTTTAAAAGAAATTGGAGATATTGACCAAAATAAAGAGAGGATGGTACAAATGTCTGTAGTCTTTATACCTTGTACACAGTTGTGGCTGGAAAATCAAATTATTGAGAGTCACACTGTAAGAGAATTTCAAGGAGCAAGATACAAGTTTTAAAAATGGAAGGTATTTTTGTATATTTGCTTGTTGGCAAGAGATGCAGTTTTTGCCTTCCAAAACAAGAAATAGATTAGAAAACACAGTGAGTTTGTTTATGAACTCAATTATAAAACTGTTAATATTACCCTACTTAAAATGCTTGCCTCTTTGTAAATATCCTACCAAACACACAGTAAAAATTTTACTTTCACATAATATGTGAAGAGATCACCAATTGTCCTCTTCCCCTGAGATTCAACTCAACAATACATTTCTGAAGTGTAACTAAAGCATTGGAAGCAAATAGACAAAAGTTCTAAGAGAATATAGTTTAATGACCTGTGGGTATATGTAAAGCAGATTATGCAGTCTACATAAATAGAAATATAAGATAGAAATATGTAAAAATAGAAATATATAAATAGAAAAGTAATAACGATCCTCCAATGACAAAAAAAAACTATGTGTTACTTAGTTCCTTTTAAATTATTTCTAAATGATTATCCCGGATTTTAATGATTACATTTTTTTAATTTTTTAATTTTTTATTTTTTTTATTTCAGCATATTACAGGGGTACAAAAGTTTAGGTTACGTATATTTCCCTTGCCCCCCCCACACCCCCCCCCCGAATCAGAGCTACAAGCGTGTCCATCCCCTAGACAGTGATTACATTTTTGTTTTAATTTTTTATATTTAAACAAGTTCAATGATACTAACATAGAATTCTTCAAGAGACTAGTACTGAATAGATTCACAATTTAAAATGTAAAACTCATAAAGATGTTTAGAAATATCTAAAATAAAAGCACAGAAGATGTGATTATTTTGCTGGATGAAGGCAGAGGGGAAGATGACGTGGGCAAAATAGCCCATGTGAAGGCGTCTGCATCCTAAGGCTCGCTGACACTTCCCTAATGGACTACGGTGCACGTAAGAATAATTAATCATGTGGAGAAGGCAGTGCCAAGGTTAGAACTGAGGTCTCTGGTTTTTAATGGAAATGTTCCATGCCTGGACTAAAAGAACAGCTTCCTAGCTCAAGCATTAGGGCATCTGTCATACTTAACTTAGAATAGTTCAGGAGTTCAGTAAAATATCAGATAGAGTTCAGCACTTTTATTTCTCAGGGTATTAAAACTATATATAATAAGGGAGGAAAAAAGGGCTGTGATGAACTACTCAACATCGTGGGTGGAACATCAAAGAGGTTAAACTTAGAATTTCTGAAATCTCAGGAAAAAAATTTCCCCCTATTATAGCTATTTATTTTTGTAGGAATTTTGGGGTTGTCACTATATGAGTGCTCCTGAAGACGCTGAAGTAAATAATAAGCAAATACTTAAGGAAAAACATAGGCTGAACCAGAAAGAGGAAGGCTTGAATATATTTCATTACTGAATTTAATAAACTAAGTTAATGTATTCATTTATTTTTGGCTCCTGGGGAAAGAGTGCAGATAGGTAAAAGTAGGATCTTTGACAGAGCAACTGGTTGTTACATTGTATGGTTGCTTTCTCTGTGGCTAATTACGGGAAAACACATCTTCTTAAAGACTGGGCAGCAGTGGGGCGTGTGGCTTTCCAGTGACCAGGAACCTCAGGAGGGAAGCTGGAGGGAAAGGAATCCTGGGAAAAGCATGCAAAGTACTTAGGGCAGCAAATGCACAGATTAAAAGACTGGATTTTCTTGGTCCATTGAAGCTGATGAACACACTGTCATCACCCAATAATAAGTTTTATTCTTTCAGTCCATCAGTGCACTAATTCCTGAGAGTAGTTAATACACTTGGAGAATTTTGCTTAATAAGCAGGATTTTTTGCAGAAGAGGCCAAAGTTGAGACGGAGGTGTTGGATCAATGAAGGGCTGATGGCAGTTTAGGACCTCGGTTAGAGAGGTTTGGAGAGGACTGTGGGGAAAACGCTTAGTGCGGAGGTTATAATATGTGATCGTTACTATGCTATTTGATTTTATGAATCTACAAACCGTATTTCACACTCCTGCCTTATTTTTAATCTTGTGACCACCCCAAGGTTGGATGGCAATATTAAGACTTGCAGGGCTGGACTACCTGGAGTCACCCAGCTGACTTGGTGATGTCTTTCCTTCCTGGATGAGATGATGTAACTCTGCTCTTAACCCCACACTTGCCCACTGCAAGAGGAAGAGGGATGGGGAGGGAACATCTAGAGTGTATTTGGGGCCACACTGAGTTGGTAACTTGAGCTTCCTAGGAAGCGTCTTTGCTAGAATGGTCTGGACTGCTGGGGCTGGAGCATTCTTATTTTCCTTGTGGATGTCTGTCTCCTGTGGATGCTGCACTCTGTAGTTTGAGATTATTGGTGATTATCATGGGAGGGGAGAATGTTTTCTTCTCAGAATCGAAAGCATACAGAGAACGCCACATGATTCACAAATACTTTTCTTTGATTTGCAGAAATAGCAAGTCCCCAAGTGCAACTATGAGGAAGGTCAGAGGGGGAGGATCAATCCTTCCATCCAATAAATAGTTGCCTTGCTGCTGCTGTGACTCGCCATCTGACTGGATCCTTTGCTCCGTGGAGATTACATGTTAATGTCTTGAGAGAGCCGGAGAGATGTGGTTGAGTGCTCTGGGAAGAAACACAAGAGGATTTGCCTGGACTTTCAAAAGCCGGCTCTTTGAAATGCTCTGAGTTTTCCAAAGCATCAATTAGCTCAGATAAAAATGCAAATCAAAGAAAAACTTTCTCGATCTTTTAAAATATAAATTCATAACTCAGTTCCCCGGCCCATCTTTTAGGTGTCCCCACCCCCTCTTCCCTCATAAGTGTGATGAGTTTTCAGTTTACTTATTATTTTAGGAGGATGGCTTTTGGGGGGAAAAAAAGAAACTATTATTTTTGAAATAAATGTACCTAGAGAGCTTTTGAAGAGAAGCAATAAGACACAACATTACATGATAATTGAAATTTTACATAAATTTTAGTAGCTCAAACACTAAAGTCAAGCAGATATTGGATTTAAAGTATTGTCTCAGGCATATAACAATTTTGTGTCCTTGAACAAGTTTATTTCTTTGAATCTCCTTTTCCTGACATGTAGAATGGGGTGATGATAGAACTGATTTCTGAGTGTTGTTACAAGGGATAAATAAATTTAAAATGCCTGACAGCTGCGAATATTTTATAAAATGTTGGCTATTTTTATAATTGCTATTATCATTATTTTTATCCTGTTTTATTTTCCCCTGTATTCTGAAATTTTCTTCTTCTGGTTTATCAAGGAGTAAATTGAATTGAACACAGACATATCCTCCTGTCCAGTTTTTATCTTGCAATATCTCTCGTGACCCACACTGTCTACTTTCACAAATTTCTACTCTGCCACTTGCAAATCATTCCAATAAATGTAGAGCCTGTGAAGCACTTTGCCACATACATACGTTAACATTTCAATTTGAACCACTTGCTCATGTTTTTCTTGTTTCCTCCAAATTCTTAATTTTTAAAGTTTTTGTTTCTCCAATGCATCTTTTGATTGAGAGTTTGTTTTCTATCATAGTTTTATGGGATCTATAATGAATATTTAATTGCTTCACCCTTCTTTCATCTGAATTCTATTAATTAAGCTAGTATGTCTTCCTTTTCCCTTGTGTTCGTGCAACACTCTTTTAACTTGTAGCTACTTTCCATCAAAAAAAAAAAAAAAAAAAAGCCCCAGTCTTCAGTTTCCTCTTCTTCCTCTTTCTTCTCTCTGCTGCCTGATTTTTCTCTGGGTCCAAAGTAAAGCAGTGAAAGCCCTTTGCCTCCATGCTGCACTGTGACATAGATCGCCAGAGACTTGTTCTAACACAGCGATACTCCTTGTAATCCCCTCACATTCTGTAAGTATACCGAGTGCTTTCTCTGCCTTCCTTGGGCACATAATTACTTCCCCTTGTGTGGCAGAGCTTCCTGTAGGACAATCAGAGAGCAGCAGTGTTCAGAGGCCAGATGATGAAGAATGCCTGCCAGCATCTTCCTTCTATGAGGCTATTATCCTAGAGGGAAAGTTTAACAGCTAGAGCATCAGCTTTAAAATGCCAGGCTCAAATTTTGACTTGCCCATTTGTCCTCATGTAATGTTTGAGCAATGCTTGCGTGGCCGTGCATTTGGGGAGAGGCGTGCCGCAGGGCGAGAGCACTGCTGTAGCTCCATTTCAAATGATCTCAAGGCCGAGGGACATATTTATATCATCCTTGCATCACAGACATAATAGCTGATTTTGGTTTTTTGTGTTTTTTGTTCTGAAATGATATTTCAGGCATTTCAGAACTTTATGTTTGGGAGAAATCCTTTGACTTTTCTCCTGTATTTTCTTCAATTGAAAAAGGGAGAAATGTCATTTTTGCCAATTCCTGAATGAAGCTAGGGGGATTGCTTAGCTATTTCTAAAGATAGCTGAAAGAAGAATCAGGAAAAGCCTTTGCAACCACCATTAACTGCTAATTGATGTTGCTTTTGTGGTGCACCTCTTCACTTTCATGTTGAAATAAATAACTTGTATAAGGTCATATAAGATACAGCTGGGATTTGAACTTAGCCTGTGTATGACCTTTCTACCACCGCATGCCTCTCCTGACATGCTCCTATGGAGAGATAGCCGCAGCTCTTGGGAAACTTCCGCTAAGTCCAGTTGTAGCCCAGTATTGGTCTTAGCAGGGAGTTAGAATCAAGAATCAGGCAGCAGCTCACTCAAGCACAGAAAATATCCTGAGTCAGGGATTCTTTTCCTACTCTGAGCCCTGCCCTTTCTAAAGCCCCAAACTACTTTTATTTGCATTTTAGCCTTTAAGTTAATTAATGGGAATTAATACGTGTGTAAGAACTTCAGAAATTTCCCAAAGGCTCATTATAAATTTAGTGTAAAAGGAGTAGTGGATTTTTTTAAAAAGATAAGGCCCTCATTAAAATTTTAGGTTATTAATAAAAACATTTTTTACCAGGGCAAGTTTAGTGTGAGTGCTGGGATGAAGATATCAGTTAATGCACTTCAGATATGTATTCAATTGACTCCTACCAGAGAACCCACATGGCGGGGGTGTAGGTGTATAGGTTGGAGGGGTGGGGGGATGGTAGTGAGAAGTACGAAAGACTGCTACAAAAGTACATAATAACAATTTCCTTTTATTAGGAAAAAGATTCCCAATATAATCATTTGTATTATTTAATCATCTAAAACCTTCTCTAGTATCACAGGATGTAGCAGAGGAAAATAGCATTTAGTGTAGATAAATACAGAACTGACTGTCTGCTTATTTGGGCATTTGTATCTGTTTTTGTTCATTTATGATCACCAGCCAGGTAGCCTGATCAATGATAACAGGAAAGCTTTATGAGGAATGCTGCACTCCCCAACTCCACAGTTTCCACAGAGAATAAGTGCACGAAAGTAAATCTTAGTATAAACATGAAAGTGGCTTAACTTATGCTCTCTCTAACTGAAGTTAAATATAGGCTTATGCTGGCTGGGTCTCTGTGGGCTCTCCCCTGGCTTAGCATCACTGCACTTGGAGCTGGAAGGGACCTTAGAGCCACCAACCTCCCATTGCACATGTGTGCTTTCTCTGTATTTCGAAAGGTCACGCAGGGCATGATTATATAACCCAGTCACAGTGGCTCGCCCCTTTGCTGGGGGGCCCATCCTCTCAGACCACAGAGAAGATGAGATCCTTATCAGCACTTAAGTGCACATATAGTATTAACATTCATCGGGTGTCCGGCAGGTGGGAGGGGGGTGGAGGGGAGGGGTATATTCACACCTAATGGGTACAGAGCGCACCGTCTGGAGGATGGGCACACTTGAAGCTCTGACTCGGGTGGGGCAAAGGCAATATATGTAACCTAAACATTTGCACACCCGTAATATGCTGAAGTATAAACAAATAAATAAATAAAACAAAATCCTAATCCGTACAGGCAAGTACTTGCAATTGGCAAAAAAAAAAAAAACAAAAAACAAACAAACAAACAAAAAAAAACCCTCTGTGAATAAATATACAAAAAAGTACAACCACCTCACATGCAACTCTATTGGGTTGGGGAATCAAACTTATTTAAGTCCATATAAATTCTTCAAGCATTAACTCACTATCTCTTCTCATGCTTTGGTCTTTAACCACCTTCCAGCAATATTTAGTCTCTTTTCTATTAGAATTCATTTTCCTCCATGGAGAAAATGGAAACAAATTGAATTGAAGAATAGCTCGATTCTTTCTCTGATATTTGTTAACATCATAACATCTGTGAGCAGCTCCCTTTCTGCATTCTTTCTAGCCTTTTTTTGATGATCATAAGCATTTATAAAACTTTACCTTGGTTTGGTTCACAACCTTTCTGGCTCAAATCTTACAGGTTTGTGCCTATTTTCTGTACTTTTTCTTGGGTATGAGCTCTTCTTGGCTCATTTGGTATATTAAAAAATCTGAGCTCATGAGGGAGATAATTTTGTGGCTATTTGGGGTATTTGGGGATCAAGATCTGCTGTTAGTGGGTCTTCATCGGGCTCTAAGTTGAAATCAGATGAGTTACAGACAATCAAGAAAGAATTAACCCAGATCAAAACTAAAATTGACTCCTTGCTAGGGCGCCTGGACAAGATTGAGAAGCAGCAGAAGGCGGAGGCAGAAGCTCAGAAGAAGCAATTGGAAGAGAGTATAGAGCTGATCCAAGAGGAATGTGTGTCAGAGAATGCAGATCACTCTACAGAGGAGCCTGCTGAAGGAGGGCCAGATGCGGATGGAGAAGAGATGACTGATGGGATAGAGGAGGACTTCGATGAAGATGGGGGTCATGAGCTGGTGTCCTTTTTTGCATAACCATATCAAGGACCCAGTAAATACATGCTGATAAGGATGTTGTTTCTCATATTTTATCCTTCTCATATTTTGACCTTCAATCTCATTTCCTTCTCACTTAAATTAGTCTCACTTGCATAGTCAGAATTATATATTTTTAAAGGCTTTCCTTCTCTTTAAAATCATGTTCTTTTAAGGAGCCTGTCCATAGGATCTCTTTAGTGTTGGGATTCTGTATTCATGGGAAATAGAATGGAATAGGGGAAAGAACATAGACTCTGGAGTCTAAAAAGTCTGTGGCCGAATTCCAGTCTGGTTGGTGCAAAAGAGATGATCCATAAATGTCTGTTGAATAAGTGAAAAAAATGAATGAATTATGACTGCAGGCAAATCATTTTAGTCATTTCAAGCCTCAGTTTTTTCATCTATAAAGTGATGACACAAATGTCTTTCCTTAGAGGACTGTTGTCAGGAGTAAATGAGCTACAAAAGCTGTGGGAACATTCCTAATGACAGCGTCCCTTGTTTTAGCCTTGTACCACCCTGTGATTTCGGTATGCTTGACAGGCTCACTGTCCTGATGGTTGGCTCTCTTAAAAATTTTAAGCTTTTATTTTTATTAAGCTTATATATGCACACACTTTAACAAATCACCCAGGATTACAAGTTTTGTTAACCAGCAGCTATTGTTAGCCTTTTCCCCCACCATCCTTAACTTCCCTTTCTTCAGAGGTAACCACTTTTAACATTTTAAGTTGATTCTATTGGCATTTACCTCCATATTTCTAAATAACATGCTTATATTTATGCTTCTTGATTTTTCTAGTTTCAGGTATTTTCTTTTGACTTCCACATGGAAGACTAACACCTAGCACTCTTTCCTCCCTTGTCTTCAACACGAAGGCTCACTTCTTATTCCCTATCCTCCCAATATCCTTATTTAAAATTTTGATTAGATCATTATTCAGCATGAACGTTGTTTTGATTGTGTATATCATTCATGGTTAAGCCATGGAATAAATGATGGCTTTTCCTTTCTTACACATTTAAAACAATTATTTCTAGCAATTAGAGTAACTTGTTTAGTTTCTGTTGTTCTTCTCACAGATTCACTCCCAGTTGTCTGAATCTCTTTTTAGTACTTTCATTCACCTCAGCTAGTCAACAATTCCATTTACTTGAAGAAATCTTTCCCAGAACCTCTAGCCCTGCATCAGCCTGGACTGGCTGCTCCAGATTTTGCAAACAATTCTTCATTCCGAGGGCTCGCTACACTTCTCTGAGTTAGATACCCTGTTCCTGGTTCTCATTTTTATCTTTCTTGTGTTATTGCCTTGTTTTGGTGTGGCAAGACTTCTGATAGTTTCCTGAGAAAACATCTGAGACAGATAATTTTTTGGGGGACATTCTATGTTTTAATATGCCTTTCTTCTATTTCATACTTTATTGATAGCTTGGCTCTATCCAGACTTACAGGACGGAAAACAATTTTCTTCAGAATTTTTCTTTCAGAGAGGAAAAGAAACAACAAAAACAATTGGTCACATACTAAGGATCAAGAATAAAACTGGTTGAAACTTCTCAACAGCAACACTGGAAGCCAAAGACAATGTGGTTTTAAATAATTTGAATTTCTGGAGCTTTGGTAGGGTTTTAGGAGAGAATAAAATTAAATGTATATATTTAATCCACTATTTTTACCTGAAAGTCTCCCGATTTGTCTCCTTATATGAGACAGCAAGATGTTCCCCCGATGAAAAAGACCAGTGTCAGAGGAGGGGAATGATAACGGTTCTCACTTGGCTTTCACTAAGCTTGTCCTTATGACACACCTCAAATGATTCAAGCTAGAGTCCTGGGATACAGGGATTGTAATAAAATAGTTAACAAACTTGTAAAATGATGATACATTAAGGCTCAAGACATAAGAAACCCTGGTTGACCAGAGCTTTGGCTGAGAGGGAAGATGGCTTCCTAGGAGAATCATGACCTCCTTCAGCATCCCCCACGAGCAGCCAGAGCACAGGCAGCAGTACTGGGGCCTTTGGGTGGCAGAGCTCTCCTTCACACAGTCCCTGATCTCATAGCACAAGTGGCCCTGTGGTGACTTGAAGCTACAAGCTACAAGATGACCAAAATTATAGGCACATTTTGGCAACCGTGAGGATGAGTTCCTGGAATGCAGATGAAAGCCCCCTTTGGGAATTCCCAGAGCTATTTCAAATAAACTTAAAAAGAGTGGGAGCTCTTAAGGAATTAGTGGGAGAAGAGCCATAAACATTCGATTTTGTCACTATTGTTACAAGTCTTCAGTCATACCTATTATTCTTGGTTTTCCAGAGATTCTTGACCCTTGTAAGCCTATGATGCTGATAGCTGATCTGTATTAATATTCCAGGTAATGTTTATATTTTAACAGTGAATTTCTGTGGGATGCTTTGATCCAAAGGGATGAATTATTAATGGTAGAAATTTAGACCCTGAAAGGGTATGTCTTAGCAGAGGACTATTTTTCTATGCCTTTTGATTTCTCATAACTGATGTTCCATTTCTGCTTGCCATTTATTTTCATAATGTCTCTTTGGATCCTCCATCTCTTTCTCTTTATTGGGCACTCTGAATTATTTTCTGACTTCCACATGGTACATTCCAATTGAAGTAGGGTTTTACAGATGTACTTTTAAGGTATAGAAACTCATTTCCTTCATACTATTTAAGGTGGTACAGAGAATACAGTCTAACCAGATTGACTTCACATTTCTGATGTTTAACAAATGTTGTGATCCAGAGTGTGTATCTCAAATGTATATTTATATAATTGAGCACGGTAGAATGTTATCTTGGGGGAAAAAAACAGCCCTTGTTGTACACGGCGTTTACAAACCTTGTAAGAAACATTCACTAATCGAATCGACTGGGCAATTTTAAAAACATGGAGTACTGTGCTATCTGTTCAGAAATCCAAAGCTTAGGCCTTTGTCTATTTAGCATTGAGAAAGCTATTTTAAAAATTAAAATTCAGTCAATTAACAAATTGTCTAAAAATTTTTATAATTGTTTCCTTCCTTCCTTCCTTTCTCCTTTCCTTCCTTCCTTCCTTTCTTTTTACCAAATTATATTTATTTTTAGTCATTATATAATGTTGAGAGTAAATATCAGAACTTTGGGTAAAGGTAATATATTCACCTTTTCATTCTTCTGCCTTTTATTAGAGAATAAGTAGACTTATTCCAATATCCCAAATTTTTATGATTAAATCTAAGGTAATTTTCATCTTGATGATAAAACAATAGATTTCCTAAAATATTTATTTATTACATTTAATTTTAAGGGTTCTTTGAGAGGAGAATTAAAGGGCTAGAAAATCAGCCTGGGCAGTATTGGAGTTTGGAGTAGGGAGGACCACAGATAGCCAGGAGCATCCTGGAAGTCTTCCTGGGCCTTTGAGAATAAAAAGTATGTCCACTGATGGACCAAACATGATCCATGGAGGGCATTCAGGAAGCGGGGAACAACAAGGAAGAATCTAGGCATGTCTGAGCAACAACGACTGCAGCAATCAGAATAAAGTATATGGATATAAGTAGTGAGTTCAATGATGGGCCTCTCACAGCAACCCAGGAAAGACACTGGGGTAGGGCCAATGTATTGAGCACCTCCCGTACGCTAGACACTGTTGTAGGCAGTGAGAGTATAAGGGAGGCTATGGTGTGAAGGAAATTAGGAGAGGCCTTTGGACAGAGTATAGAGACTTATTAGTACAGGGTGTGTGGGAAAGGGTGAAGTTCATGAGCATTCAGAGGAAAATCATCAATATACATGAGAAAAAGGTGCTTCCCACTGTAGCCTGAGGAGTTAAGATAAACTTAAGGAGGGAAAATTCCTATAGCATTAACTTCCCCTCATTAATTCAACAAGTATGTATGGGACCCCCTGCTCCGGGTAGAGGGCCATGCCAGGCCAGGAAGGAATTCTGAGCTGCTAGAAGAGATCCTAAGAGAGGAAAAGCACTTCCTCCCAGAGTGTGTTGCTGAATAGCACAAGCCCTGCAGGAATGGCTGGAGCTCAGGGAGCAAAGGCCATGTGACCTGTCTTGATGGGCAGGAAGCTCTTGCAGCCCCTTGGTCTTCATTATGAACACTGGGTATCTTGGAGCTACAGATCTGCAGAACTGCCAACTATTAATAGACAGTAGAAAGCAGAGTTTACTGTAAGAGCCTGACAAATATAGATTTGAGATATTATTACACCACTTATTTCTTTTCAGCCTGCAAAAGCTTTATTGTGCATCCTCCTTTTTCTTGATCTTCTTACTAGGACAACAGGACACAATTGGCTAGGTACAGAGCATATTCTGGGTCTGTCTTCAAACACAGATAAGGCATAAAATAAGAAATAAACTCCATTATTTTAGGCCTTGTTTTTAATATTCATTTATAGTCTGACTTAGTAAAGGACCAAACATTTCCTCTTTACCCCTTGTTCTTCTCTCCACTCCAAGCAGCCCAGAGCATTTGGACTCACATTTACTTTCATGCATGATTTACAAGCTTTCTCTTTGGGAATTTTGAAGCTAGGTCCTTTACTAAGAGAGAATCCTGAAATCATGTCAGAGAAAGATATACCTTTGTTTAATGGAGCAATAAACTGGTTATGGAGTCTCCTTAGAACTTTTTAAAAAGACTGCTGTAGGCCATAGTTTGAATGTCTTCCAAATTCCAAGCATGTCTTTCACAGTCTTTAATAATTATAAAGCTGACATGTTTTTGCAATTATCCCAGTGATAGGCTCACCCAGAAACAGAGCAAAAGGACTCTTAAAATATTGTCCACACATTGGCTCTTTACATGCATAAAGGCTAAAATAAAATAGTTCAAACTTTATGGAGTTTCATCTACAACCTGGAAAAATATTCTGTGCTTCCACTTGTGAAGAGTTAAGAAAATTTCAGATATATTTATCAAGCGTAATATTATGGAAATTAAATTATCCATGAATGCAGAGATGCAGCATTTTAGATTTTTAAGTGAATGATAAGTGTCATTTTACAGTTTCCACCGCAGTGTTGAATTGCTTATTTAGCTAGAGTAAGCCATTGTGGAATTATGGTTTGATACTTTAAAACATTTTTCCCCCTATAGATCTATTTTCTATTGCAACTTTGCCCTCTACTTTGTTACAAAATATTCTACTTTGTTTTCCTCATAGACTTCCTTGCCTGTAGGTATTTTAAAACATTGTGCTAATATAATCTTTCCATGGTTTGTACTTTTTTCATTTTAACCCTGAATTTTAGGACTATTTTTTTTTCAGTTAATTAGGTAACTATTTTTTCTTTATCCATTTATGTTACACTGAAGGATTTATCTTGAAGTTCTGCTTTCTTAATAACGTATTGTTAAACTAGAAGATATAATTTGCATTGCAAGTGCTATAGTATCTCTACCAGAAAACAGTGAGAAAATAAATGCATCAGAAATATGCTGTTAGTGGTGAGGTGAGGATTATTATTTGTTAGTGTAATGTAGACTTTTAAGTTGTTATATATGTATGTAAAGATATTGGCTAAATGTGAGAACTGGGTAAAAATCTAGGCAGATAATATGACATTTAAACCTTACTTATTGAGAAGCACTACTATTTCTGAAGAAATGCTGTTTGAAAAATAATTGCTTCTGTTTATCACATGATGGAAAAGTGCCAGGGATTGAGAAGGATACTGAGGATACTGTGGTGAACAAGATAAAATCTCTGGCTGGAAGGGTTTAACATCTAGGAAATTAGCCATCATAATACTGTCAGATGAATTCTATGATGTGTAAGTGCAGGAAAGTACATAGGAGTTGGGAGTAATTCAGTTTTATGGATCAGCAAGGAATTCCTAAAGGAAGTGATGCTAAAGCTGATGTGGTTGGCGTACTTCTAAGATAATTTCCAATGAGGAATGGCTTTCTATAGTTCCTTTCCCTTTGGGATGGGCAAGATCTGTAACTTGCTTCTATCTGTAGAATATAGCAAAGGTTAACTGTGGTATAACTTCTGTGATTTTATTACATTAGTGTAGGGATTTTGCATATGTAATTAATGCTCTCATCAGTTTACTTTAAGTTAACCAAAAGAAAGACTGTCTTGGGTGGGCCTGACCTAATCAGGTGAGCACTTTAAAAGACTAGAAGTCAGAGAGATTTGCCTTCTGGCTTTGATGAAGCAAGCTGCCATGCTATGAGAGAGTCTGTGAGTAGGTCACATGGCAAGGAATTATTGGGGACTCTAGAATTTGAGACAGGCCTCCGGCTGATAGCAAGAAAGCAGGAACCTCAGTCCTACAACCTCAGGGAATCAAATTCTGCCAAACACATCAGCTTAGAAAAGGACCTTGAGCTCCAGGAGGAAATGAAGACCAGATAACCCCTAGATTACAGCCTTTTGAGACCCTCATAGAAGGATCCAGCAAGGTTACACTCAGACTCTTGACTCATGGAAACCGAAAAAGAATAAATATATGCTTTAGACAGCTAAGTTTGTGGTAATTTGTTACACAGCGATACAAGGCTAATAGAGCTAAGATATAAGGGTAGCACTTATATGGGGAAGGAATGTTTCAAAATTTTAGTAGAGTGGCTAAAATCACAGGCTTTGTAGTCAGATTAACTCAGCTTCTAATGTAGCCAGATGATTCTGAGCAGGTTACTTAACCCATCATTTTTCCCAATCTGTAAAATGGACACTTTCATTTTCATCACCACCATCACCACTCTCCTCCTCCTCATCACATCACCATTATTGTCATCACCATCACCACCAATCATCTCCGTGGTCATCATCATCATCATTTTTTCCCTTATAGGGTTATTGTGAGGATTAAGTGAATTAAGCTGTTGCATAATTTTAAATACGAGAGTGTCATGAAATAGAGGCATGATTCTAACTTAGTCAGTCTGACCCTGGTCCCTATAATTTTCCAGATTGCTCTTCTAAACTATAATTTGTACTGTTCTTCTCTATTGTTATGAGCTCAGGTCTAGCAATCTCACAGATCTGAAAAACTGGGTTTTGAATCCAAGTTTTACTTTCAGCAGGAAAAAGTTTTAAGGCTCAGTTTCTATTATAATATGTAAGATATTTAATATAGCACCTACCTTATAGTACTGTGAGGATTAAATGAGATAATATATATGAATTGTGTACACATTTAAGAATTTCTTAAATTACTGAAAAAATGTTTGTATGTATTATTATTGGCAGTCTTCATCCATTGTATATATGAAACACAGAAAAACTTATGTCCACACATGTGTAAAAAGCTTTCCTGTATAATGAATAGATTATTGAGGGAAATGATAAAGTCTCTCCAAAGATCATTGAAGCTAACACATATTTTAATTGGTCTTAAATGCTTTGGGCCAGGTAAATACTTGAAATTAGTTGACATGTTAGATGTTCTTTCAATCATTATTTATTGTAAAATTTTATTTTAAACAATTTTCACTGTCATTACTTCCTGTGTCTAGGTGTGTAGCAGAGCAGACTGATGAATCCTTATGTCCTTCTTCATGTTGCAAAATTATTTGTTTTTTGATTTTCAAGGGCTGAATCATTGCTTTCTGTTTTATAACTCCTCTTTTCAGAAGGGGTTTCCTTGCCTTGTGAATAGGTAATGGCGATGTTTAGTTAGCTGAAAGCAAGCTTTTTCACATCATGCGGCTTATGATTACTATAATATTCTAAACTTAGCTGCTGCCACTGGTAGTCCAGAACAAGCTGAAAACTGAAAATGCTGGAAGTTATGATGAGGAATGGGGAAGATTCGTTTTATTTTCTCATTGTGTAAATGCAGTCATTCCCGGGGCTGCTCAGCTTGTTTTATCGGCATTTCTGCTTGCTCTTTCTTTCTGTCTCATT
This sequence comes from Varecia variegata, assembly GCA_028533085.1. NCBI lineage: Eukaryota > Metazoa > Chordata > Mammalia > Primates > Lemuridae > Varecia > Varecia variegata. The sequence goes on along the minus strand of CM052445.1, from coordinate 40,593,038 downwards.
GGGTACAGACTATGTTTATTGTTGTCTTACAAATTATCCTTCCACTTGGCATTTCAGTTGCTAATTGCCTACTAACTTTCTTCCCATTGGAGTAATGAGTGGCAATTTTGTGTCTACCTCCATGCAGATATTATAGTTTCTTATCATTATTACACTGTATCTATTCCTCCCTTTTACTCTATTTGACTTATATGTATATAATGTCTTTTTTTACACGAAGGAAGCAGAAGCCATTTATATTCATAATTATTCCATCTTTTCAAGAGCAAGGCAAAAAAAGTATATTCTATGTACCGTGTATGGCGATTTAGATTAGGGAACTGAATTACAGTTACTAACATTTTCAATAAAGTTTGAAAATTGCACAATTGTACAAACATATCAGAGCCTCTGTATCACTTCTGTCAGGGTAGAGAGCTGAAAGCTGTGTTTGCTTTAGGAGAATTGGTTGAGAGTTCTGAGTGCTAGTGGTAAACTGACAGTTTAGCTGGGACTCCTTTATTGGTTACCCAATGGCACGTTTTAAACTCTCGACAGCTGTGCCCATTGACTGATAGAACCTCCTTTTCTGGTATCATTTGGACCATTGAGAGCCCTGAGACAAAAAGCAATAGAGGGCAGTGTTCTTCTGTTATAGGGAGATGACATAAAACATGGCAAAGTTATTATTCTGTGGCTTATTTGAATAGATATTTTTACCCATATTCAGCTGATTTTTGGATAGGACATTCCATAGGCATCCTGTCAAGGGTAGCTGATTGTTACTTTAACCATTATTGACAAGGCTGTTAGTTTAGGGTCCTAACAGTCTCTCTCCTGAACTGAAACCATTTCCCACTTCTCTTAACTCCAGGCTCATCTCTTTTCATTCTACCTTTCATACTGCTACCAGAATTCTCTATTTTGAACAGAAGTCTGACCATATCACCCCCCCCATATTTAATAATCTTTGCCATCTCTCACTATAAATAGGAGATGATGATTGAGAGCACAAGCTTTGGTGTAAGGGAAACTTGGCTGGATAACCTTGGACAGTTATTCTACCTGAGCCTCAGCCTCCTTCCTCGAAAATGGGGGTAATGACACCTACTGCATAGGGTCACTGTGACAATTAGAAATAACATGGGAAATGCTTAACAGGGCCCTTTGCACAATGCAGGTTTTCAAGAAATGCTAGTTCTTAGCTATTTCTTAAAAATAAATATAATTGATTTAATGTCAGTTTTCCTTTAAGAAAAAGGGAAAGCATCAGGGGAGACAATTCATGTAATTTGGCCTCTTCCTCCTATCCATCAAAACTTATTGTAATTCAATTATAAAGCAACTGTAATTCACTACTCTGTTTTTTTTCAACAGTGCCAGGTTATTTTATATTCAAGTGATCATGACTATTAGAATATTCCATTTTTAGAATCTGATTTTAGGGGGTTGACAGCAATGTCAACATAACATGGCCAAAAAGAAATACATAAACAATCAGATCAAAGAGACTCAGCCAGAAGAGAATCATATTCAGAGCAAGAGAGAAAAAATGTTCAGAGGAAAATTAAAGAGGCTGACAATAAATTAAATATAGTCGGCAAGAACATTTTTATCTGATGCAAGATGCTTTGTGGTTTCTGATTCATTTTTGAAAACATGCGCTCGTATGAATATCTTTGCATTTGCTGGCCTTCTGCCTGGGATGCGCCCCAGCGTCTACCCACATTGCTCTTTCTCTTAATTCACATCTTTGCTCATTTTGCATCAACTCACAGTGCCTTCCTTGACCACTCATCCTAAGGAGTTGCCCTCAATTACACCTGTCCATTATGTTTCTGCGCAGCACTTTTCATGACTATGAAATGTCTGCAAATCATCTCTCTTCCTCTCCCAAATGAACACTGCCCGAGGGCAAGGGCTTTGTGCTATTCAGACACACTCTCTGGTGCCTAGCATAGAGCTTTATATCATAGTGGGTACTTAATGAATACTTACAGACAAGTAAGTTGGTAGTAAATTTAAAGTCTAAATGTCCAAGAAGAAATGTTTTAAAGGCATTTTCTCATTTCGTTAATTGTCAAAGAAACTGATTTTTTATAGATTGAGACTTCTTCCTAAATAACTCTTCAGTAAAGGAAAGCTGCTTCGGCCTCTTTTTTCCTTGCAGATAATGTGCATAATTTGCTTAGTTTAGTTATTGGCATACAGTAAATGTTTCTTAATACTAATTATTACAATATTATTATAAATATGATAGATTGCAAATGAGATTTCTACTCCAGAATACAGCCTGCATTGTAGCAGCATGTGTATGTTGCTCACAAAGATATTTCTGACCACCACCCCTCTGTCAGACTTGAATGACCATGCTCAAGTTGTCAGCAGTATGAAAAACAGGAGTAGGGGGGAAGGGAGCCAGTTGCTAATCAATGGGTATAAAATTTCAGTTATGCAAGATAAGTAAGTTCTACAGCTCTGCTGTATATTGTGGCTATAGATTATAATACTATATTGTGCACTTAAAAATCTGCTAAGAGGGTAGATTTCATGTCGAGTGTTCCTACCACAATAATTTTTTCTTTTAAAGCTGCATTGAGTAATCTAGCAGAGCCTCATAACCACTACTCCTGAGGTTCCTTCTTGCTCTGAAATTTGGTGCAATTCTATCTGGCAGAGTTTTCAAAGTCCTTCCCTATGTTTCTGCATCATTCACATCAGACAATTCACAGCTGTGCTCAGAGAGGCATAGAAAGAGGATCTTAGAGTCAGGAGACATGAGTTCCTGATTTAGTCTCACCACTGTGTGCTCCTAATTAAATACTACTTAATCTTATGCTAACTCAATTTCCTATCTATAAATGGAAATAATGCTAGCTGCCCTATAGTACCTCAATGGAATGTCATGAGGAGAAAAAGAATGACAGTACAAAAACATATTGACAAATAGAAGCAAAAATCTCTTTAAAAAGCAACATTTAGCACAATGTATCAGTCCCTTTCTTGCATCACCAATGGAGACAAAGAAAGAAAAAAACCCTGCAGTCATTTCAGAATACAGTCCTAACTACGTTAAAGACACGAAAGTACTACATCCTATCTTCAATATTAGCTCGAATGGCATAGTTTTCTAACTGCCATTTTATATCTGCTTTAAAAGTATAAATATGAATGCTAGATTACCAAAAAGTAGGGACTAAGACCAAGAGAAGAAACAAAAGGACTCTGTGAATATATGAATGTATCGCAATTTTGGTGTATGTTAGCTAAAAAAGGAAATCACCAAAAAAAAAAAAATCCATGTTTATAAGATATATCATCTTCTTTTCTTTTTCCATTTCCCTTCTCTTCTTGATTTCTCTACAGATTTTCCGAACTTTGCAGAGGCTCTTTTGCATATTATACTCAAGTCAGCTTCAAACAGGAGCACAAACAACCCTGCTAAAACACTTTATTCAATGAAGGATAAAGTATATCACTTACACATTATTATTTTTGCAAAAAGCTATTATGTAAATATACGTGCTCATGAGCTTAAATAGTCTTGAGTCAAGGATCCACAGAAAGGGAATACAAACACATCTACCAAAGCAATGCTCACGGCGGCCTGGCTTTAACAGACAATTGCATACCCTCACTTAAAGGGCAAAGAAGAAACCATATGTCTGTTTTAGTGACTCCATCCTGAGATGGTGCACTCATTCCTTTTATTATATTTTCAAATAAATACATATGGGACCCGTCAGATGTCAACAGTGGCTCAGAAAAGAGTATGAATTAGTCACACTGGCACACAGGGCTCAGGAACAATGAACGGTGCTCTGGAAGACCCTTGAATACAAGCCTATTTGCCTCTTAATCCAAATGAATAATTAATGATAATTATCATGCTGCAGTTATTATCTGTGATAATAATATATCCGTAAGGTGAATAAATTCAATCTGCTACTATGCAGAAATGGCAACTCATAATATTCTTAAGAAATACAGATATAATTATCAGTATTAATGGTCAAGAAAAAAAAGAGATTTTTATATAAGGAATTACAGCAAAAGGTCTAAAATAAGGTGGAAATGAATTCTCCTGATGGTGTTTTTTTTTTTTTTTTTCCCCACAGCCATCACCGCTGTGGGCCTGCTGTAGTGATGTTAGGGTTCCTACTTTTGCGGGTGGGATCCATTTAAGTAAAAGCTTTACCATGTACTGTGCATTGCAATCTGCCCATAACATTTCCATTATTGCCCTTTAGAAAATGACACCAGTTAAGTTTAAGATCCTGTAAAGGGCGTTTGAAAGAATGTTAGGACAGGGAGGGGTGATTGGGCCACCAACCTGACAATTTAACACTTAATGACAAAAAAAGCAAAAACCAAATAGAACATGAAAAGCTTGATTATCTGACTGGGAGTGGTGGTGAGGCAGTGCTGATTCATGGTGGTTGTGAGTGAGGGTTCTTCTCTCTAAAATGACCTGATGGCTTAGAGTCAGCTAGTGAAATGGGACACAATTGAGGCACATGACCAAATGCTTCCTACCAGTTCTCATCACTGTTGGAAGGCAAGCTGCTTAACTCCATCATTGTGTGTGAATGTACACACACTCACACATATATATCTGTTTTGTAAAAGTCAGGTCTACTGAGGTATAATTTACATAAAGTAAAAATTACTCATTTTTGATTTATAATTTTTTAAGTTTTGAAAAAAGTATATAGTCAGGTAACCTCCATCACAATTTAGATATAGAACATTTCTATCACTCGTAAAGGCTCTTTCATGCTTCTATGTATTAATAATTAATCCCTCCCTTACTCCCAGCCCTTAATAATCACTTCTCTTTTTCTGTTCCTATAATTTTGCTTTTTTCAGAATGTCAGGTGGATTAAATCACATGTAGTTTTTTTGTGTGTTTCTGATTTCTTTGATTTAGCATGCTTTTAAGATTCATCCATGTTGTTGCATGTATCAATAGTTTGTTCTTTTTCAATTCTGAGTAATACTCCATTGTATGGTTGTATCACAATCTATCTATCCATTCAATTCACCAGTTCGTGAACATTTGGGTTGTTTCCGGTTTTCAACAATTGTGAATAAGGCTGCTATGAAAATTAGCCTATAAGTCTTTATGTGGATATATCTTTTCATTTCTCTTGGGCAAATACTTAGAAATGGGATTGATAGGTCAAATGGTAAATGTGCTTTTAACTTATAAGACCACCAAACTATTTTCCAAAGGGGTTGAAACATTTTACATTCCAGCAGCAGCAGATGAGATTTCCAGTTACTCTGCATCCTCAACAACACATGATATGTCAGTTTAAAAATTTTTGCTATTTTGGTTGCTGTGTAGGGGTATCTTATTGTGGTTTTAATTTGCATTTCTCTACTGACTAACAATGGTGAACATATTTTTCATGTGTAAAATCTTCATCCATAAATCTCTGGAAAATTTTTGTTCAAATCTTTTTCCATTTAAAAAAAACAGTCATTTTGTCTTACTGTTGCGTTGTGAGACTTTTTTATTTGTTTTGGATGCAAGTCTTTTGTCTGATATGTTTTGCAAATGCTTGGTCCTTGTCTTGGACTTATCATTTGTCTGTTTGCTTGTTTTCATCTTTTTTATTTAAACTGCTAATAGGGCAGCATTTTTGGCATGGGAAGGTGAGACCAGAGTGGGTTTGGACTCAGAGCCTTGGGAGATTAGTTTCTTACTCTTTCCATCTGAAGCTCTTGCAGAGGCAGTTTCAGATCAGCTCTACCTACATCCAACGTGGTGCGGTGGGCCTCAGAGCGCTGGCGCAGAGGGGACCTGGCGGAGCCCAGGTGGTCACCAGGCAGGGGCGCCTTCTCTGTGGGCACAAGAAGGCAGCGGAGGTGGTGGTGGGACGGCCTGCGAGGTGATCTGGGGCCCAGAGAATGAGAACCACAAGGCTTTATAGCACATAGAAAAGGAGCCTCGGAGGCCAGCCGGGAGGAACAGTCCTAGTGAGAGCAAAAGGAGACCCTCGGCAGGCAGGAAAAACGGAAACGTGAGGGAGAGACTAGGACTACGGTGACAGCAAGTCAAAGGAAGTTTCCAAGGATTCTACACTTGACCCTTATATGATCATTTCGTAAGCAGAGTTGTAAGCAAAAGTTTTTAATTTTTTGAACATTTCTGAATTTAGCAAGCAGAACTTGTGCAGATTAAGACATCTCACTCCTCCCAAATAAATCACTGATATTTATTGAGAATTTACTACATATAAAGCTCTGGGCTAAACTTATAAAAGCATGTAAGAACTCACTTAAGAAAAAAACAGTAGCAATAGTATTTCAGTAGCTTGCATCATTTAGTTAAATGCCATCCTGCACTATGTTATTTTGTCTTTATAGACACTGCTATACATAAATATTTTTATCTAGGAAAAATATCTGTGGCACAATATAACAATGAAAGTGGTTTCCCTTTGATAAAATATTATAAATTTATTTGAATTCTACCATTTGTAAACTTCGTATTGTTGAGGCTTATAAGCAGAAAACATTACCAGTTACTTGGCATTTTTAATATATCGGCATTGGGAAAAGTAACCTTTTATTTGACATTGGTAGATTAAGTCTAAAGTATCAGAGGAATGCTAAGACAGTTAACTCTAGAGAATGCTTAACAATTTTTAAAACTATTTTTCAAGGGTAATATTTACTAAAGAATTACCAAACTTTCAAGGTCAACTCAAAGTTCTCATACTTTCATGTAAATATTAAGTATACTTCCTTGTTCTTGATTAGTTAAGCAAAGGCAAAAGATTATAAAGCCCACTATTTGTAATAATGTTTAAAATTCTTTTCTCTGTTTTTGTGCTATTTTTAAGTTCTCTTGTGTGTATTTGGTCTTTCCTTGAATATTTTTTCACAGTGGTTCTAAAAGTAATCTGGTTTCCATCTTCCAGGAACAAAAATTTATCTTTGTAGAGTCAGATTTTGATTTTTTTCTCTTAAAACTATTTTCACATCATAATCTTGTTAAAAAAGGAAGCATTAAAAACTTGGGAACATCAAAAATAAATTTGTTTTCACATTGAAAAGAAAAAAAAAACATAGTCTCTTTCAGAGATATCCTAATGAACTCTACATAAATTCTATTTTTACCCCATTTGAGGAAAAAAAATCTCACAGTATAAGTATTAGATATTAGGGAAGGAATAACAAGGGAACAGTTCATCATCTTGACAATGAAAAAAATTTAAAAAATTCTAAAGGAAAGCATCATCATGACATATAGTTATTTCACATTCTTTTGTCTGTGCCATTATGAAAATACTCCACTTTGCTCATTTAAAGTGACTCTGAAGGGGATGAGAGAGTGAAACATGTCATTGGAACCAGAGCACTTTGGTTTTGATTGGTTTTCTTTAAACAAGTATATATTTTCCTAGTTCAGGACAAACTTTAAGTTCTTCCTGAGTCTATCAAAATTAAAAATTTATTTTAGAATTATTGATAATGTAATGTCAATATTGGGATGCCTTTTGATTGAAGAGCCCCCAAAGTAAGACTAAGATATGGTATTGGATCTCTTATGTTTAAATATCAGGTTTATAGGAAAAAATAGCTTTTCTCTAAATTGTTTGAATAATTAATAAATCTGTATAGAATCACAGATAATCAAGAATTGACTCAACTAGAAAAATTAGAGACAGCATCTTCTTTCTTAGAGAGATGAAAAACTTCTAATTTTGAAAGACCTTTGAAAGTGAGTCCTAATCCAATTCATTGTTTGAATCAATTATTCAATAATACTCAAAGCCAGAAAATGTTTCCTTAGGTCTGAATACAATGTTTTATGCCAAAACATGGCTTCAATTTCATTCTTCAATGGCCACTGTATTCTGTGTGGGAGCCTCTCACATACCTGAAGACAATAATTACCCCTCCTGCCAACTTTCCCTAGCATTCTCATCATCTTGGAAGCATGTTCTGAATCTGATCTGAATTCTCTTTTTCTCTTCTGCAGACCCTAGCACAGGGCAATGCATCTTGATAAAGATCTGACTAGAACTGATTTATATGGGGAAAATGATTACTTTAGTGCACCCTAATATTCAAATTATTTTATAAAAATTACAGTTATCACGGTATTAACTTACTGCTAGTTTATTATTCCCTGTGAACATCTGATCATTTCTGATTTGCATTTACTTTGTGAAGACTCTTAGATTTATCACCTGAATGGATACATTAAAAAACAACCCCTGCGCACACATTTACAATTATTTTATTGCCTCATATATTGGGAACAGGAAATGTTCTAATGTAAGGGACTGCAACACATATTCAAAGGGCTATGTCATGTTTTTGTGTGTAGTGGCCTGGAGCAAGATGACCTAGTTTTGACTTTCACCATAGTTATCTTGAGTCAAAACTGTGTGATAAGTGAATTCATATTTGGCTTTTTCTACCTTCCTTTCTTGGCTCTCTTCCTTTCTTCTGTCCAGACCTTGTGGTCCTCAGTTACTTAGTATTCTCAAGCTGTGTGCTGGTTGCTTAAACTCTTCCATGAAAGCATCACCACTTGCACCTTCCCTCCCTCCCAGGGTCTTAGACCCCAGCTCACTCCTTCCGCTCCATCCAAATGGATCCGCCCTGTGTTCCACACTCAGTATTCTTACGTGGTGGATGCTAATATATTTTTTTTTAAATGTGAGCTGTCAAATTCTTCACATACACTTAATAGTATTGTGAAAGTTTCAGATACTCTTGCAGGGTTGATGGCAAAGATATTTTTGGGTTAGAGAGTGTTTATAAATCCAAAAACTTTTTAACACATTTGGCTAACACAGAAGTATTACTGGGAGTAAAACAACAAGAGCAGTTTATTTCCCTGGAGCACGTAACAATCCTTCCCTCAAAATGGTGCTTTTCAAAAGCATTTCCAGTGTAATATTCATTGACATGTGATTTTTAAAACCACGATAAAAAGAGAACCTTAGAGAAAGCAGAGTGATAAGAATGAAGTCCACAGGCTGAGCAGGGTCAATGTTCTTGCTTCCTTACCAACCAGTCAAGTGGGCTCCACCCTTCCTGGCCCCGTCCTGAAGCTAGCTAACCCTGGCGTTAGAACCTGGAATTAGTCCTGGATTAGGCTCCTTACTGGAGCCTAAGCTGTTTTGGGCAACCCTTGTAACTTCTAGAACATTCACTTCTAGCATTTGTCAGCTCCAGGGGAAAACTCACTGCCTGGGAAAGCTTACCTTTTAATACACATGTATTGGCAGAGTTTGATCTCTACTGACAGAGAAGAGACATTTCAGGTATTATCACTTTGCTGAGGAACTATTAATTTGGAAAGGAAGGCAGTGTTCTTGAATATTTCTGGATCTGGATAATCATTTAAGAAATTGTAATGGAGCACCTGTTGAGTTAAGGTACTGAAGATAGAAGTAAGCAAAGGGGGTGTGGGCGTTTAAGGAGCTTACATGCTAGTGGCACCAAAGCCCTTTGTAAAATTTAAATCACTGTACAGATTAGTTATTGGTTATAAATTACTATAAATACTTATTCAATAAGCATTTAACAAATATCTCTATATTCTGAGCATTGTGTTTTGTGCTGGGCATACTGGTGTATATTAAGGTATATGAAATAAGATTTGTATCCTTGAGGAGTTTGCAATTTAGTATGGAAAGTTATCTAAACAAATAGCCAAAACACGAGGAATTAGCTGTATAAGACAGGCAGATACAAATGGTTTCAGGAGCACTAAGAAAGGAGCTGCTAGCTACCTGTGAAGGTCTAAGGAGGCCTCTACAGAAGAGATGGTTATTTGTTTTATTAATAAATTTGAAGGATGAGGAGGAATCTGTAGGGAAGAAGACAGTCTGGGTAGGTGGAAGGAGGGAAATCCAAGGTTGGGGAGAATTTCCAAGGTCTGGAATGTAGTGAATTTATTCATCTGCATGGACAGATGAGATGAACTTTGCACATGAGATGTACCTCTATAACTTTATAACTCTCCTCTAACCTAATGGACCAGTTCTCTTCCTTCATACTTGGGCTGATTCTGGTCAAAATAACTTGGCCTTAACCAGTAGCTTGCTTATTCTGCTTATTAGTATAACAATAATATCTTTATATTTGCATAAAATATCTCTTACAAAATGTGTTAATAACAGCTCAAGTGTAACACAGTAATAATGTATAATAAATATATACTGTGTAATAAAATAGAAAACATTCATTAATATTTTAATATAATGTGAAATGATCTCTTTAGAAGATAGATGTTATCACCTAGTCAAGTTTTCAAATACCTTAGGTATGTTAAGTACTCATATGCCTGTAAGTATAGCACTTTCATGTCTATATTATCTTTTTAAAACATAGCTCCTGAAATTGTTAGCTACATTCGTTTTTTATGCTGTTATTCCTTGGAGGTCTGGAGATAGAAATCCAAGGGTACATTTGGCTCAGAGAATTGGACAGGAATCTCATGCATTGGCACACTGACACTTCACCCAGCAAATTATGATGGGCTGGCAAATGTGAATTCACGTTACAGCAGAGAAATGTCTGCAGAGATTTACCGTCTATTTTGATGGCTCCGAATGTCACATTTTCTTCCCTTTAGAAAAAAGTAGTCCTGCCCTTTCACACTTTCAAAATTTGAATCTTTAACGTTCTGTGATCCTGTGAGTTTGTACTTGGTGCAGTTGGAGTTTCCTATTTCTTCTCTTAAGAGATAGTCTTCACCCTTCATTGCATCAAACTCATAATCTATGAGTCTTTGTCATTGATATTCTCACCTCATAACCCTCCTCCACTTCTTCCGTATGAGCCTATCATTCCAGGACTTCTTTACCTACAATTTGCCTGGCAAGACCCTCTCATTTCTCTTTGTCCATATTTTTCCATTCATTTCCCTTTCTTTCTCATGGTTTTATAGACCCTGAACTCCTCTGCTTTCTCATCATCCCCTAATTAGCATGTCTCCATGGTAACAGACAGTTGCAGTGCGGGAATCATTCTCTGTATAGGCTACTGCTGAGCAACCTCTGGGCCTAGCAAGGAGAGGCCTTGACCCGATTAAGACAGGAAGACTTTTCTCCTCTTGGCAGGAGAGGATCCATACATTTCAGAGAAGGCCCTGTTTCCTAGGGGAAAGAATAAGTCAATTTGGTTGAAAAGGAGTGTATACTTGGACTCAGGCATGCAAAAATCAAAGTATAACCTAAACTAAGAAAATATTCAAAAAGATGTAGGAAAAATATCTAGTGCTGACTCTCTGCTCCTGCTTTGTAAAGATTAGCAATGCTTTGATCTGGAAGATGCTATGAAGCAACTGGTAGCAAATATTTGGTAGGATTTACTTTCTAATTTTACATATACAATTCAGTAAGTGTGCCTCATGGGGCTGAATCTATGACAGAGAACCACCTTACTCCTAGCTTTATGTGGTTTATGTATTTATTATTATTTTTAATTTTATGTTCACTATTTTCAGTTAAATACCAGCCCATAATCCTATACTTACTAAGCAACTGCAATGGCATTAATTGTTATAGGTGTTTGCTGTTGCAGTTTTTTTTTATAATTTGCATGGCATTATATAGTGCATATCAGAATACATTTCCTGTATATTTTCCTATGGTTAAGAGGCTAGTAAAAACACTATTAGTTATGGTTTATTAAGTACCTATTATGTATTAGTCACTATACTAGGTGTTTTGCATATACTGTTTTTGAAACTCATGACAACTTTTCAGGGTAAGATAGCATTACTCCAATTTTGCGTATGAAGAAACTGAGATTCACTGAGGTTAAGTAATGTTTCCAAGGTCAAAAATCTAGTAAGAGCCTGGTGTTGTAATCCAGGATACCTGGAACCAGGTCTGGGTGTGAGTATGCATCCGCTGCACATTCCCACAGAAGGATGTTTGTGTGAGGATTAGAAAGCTATCTAGATGTGGAAGTGAAGACTCCTGTTTTCAAAGGAAAACTTTATCAGTAAGAAAGGGAGGCTGAAGTTTGAGGTCTTTTGAGTTGGAAGCTAGCTTAGAGGAGGAAAACCTGAAGCAGCTGATGATCTTCCTGGATGTCAAGGAGTGGAATGTTTTAGCAGCATGTGGAATCTACAAGAGTAAGAGTTTATTGCTTGAACACAAGTAGGTCATGAGACAAGCTCGTATAAACTGGCCGGGTCCATTTTGCCCCCAGACCTGTAAATCTGGCATGACACTGCTGTCCTGGGGACTCTGCTCTTGATGGTGAGTGGAGATGGAAAGTTCATGATGAAAAACATCTTTTCTCCAAATTTGAATATGTCACCAATTTGTTTGTTGCATTTCATAAATTGAAGATCAACTTACATCTCAAGGTTGATTTAAGCCATGAAGACTTTCAACCACATGTCTGACATCTAAGGGGGGAGAGTACATGTATTGAATGACTTCTATATGCTAATTCCTGGTGCCAAGTGCTGCTCACATGTTACTGGTTATGAGAATGCATCTCTCAGATCTTCTTCAGCAGGGAGTGTAATTGTCTGGGCCCAGCTGTCGTGCTCTGAAATCTGTCACCAGCTTTCTACGGAGGCCAGGCTTCCCATGGGCTGCTTCCAGCCAGTGATTGAGCCTAGCAGGGATGCTAAAACAGATCTGCTTCTGCGAAATGGTGAATTCTCTTACAAGTGACTTAAGCTTGAGTACTCGCCATTGGCCTTGCTGAACTTTCTTAGAACTCCAATCAAGATGCTTTCACCCAACCTTCCTTCCTTCCCTCTCTCCTTCACAGGGGCCAGCCTGCGTTGCGGTCTGACCTCCCTCGCAGCCTCCCTCTTCACCCTCCCCATTTTACCTCACAGGTGTTTCCCTGAATGAACTCTCTTGATGCCTGCTTCTTGGAGGAGCTAAATCAGCATGTTATCTAATTTAACCTTCCCAATCTCACAAGCCATTTATTATTATAAGAAATTGAGCCTGAAGGAGTTAAAAGTACTCACCCAGGTCACCCAGTGAGCTAGTGGCCTCAAGGAGTTAAAAGTACTCACCCAGGTCACCCAGCGAGCTAGTGGCAGGCTTTAAACCCAGCTCTGTCTGCTCCCATCTGCGGAGGCTTCCCTTCATGCCACACTGCCTAGGAAGACTTTTTGAACTTAACCACTACGTTATGGCTACTGTGCCTGTTAACAAGTTCCATAGTAAAAAAGGAAACAGGTACAAATTATTCTAAAGCTTCCTGAAGAAAAAAATCTGGAAGGAGTTGTAAATATAGTATGTTCACCCTTTTCCTAGAATAACTTACAGTTTAAGCTTTCTCAACTGTGTCAGTGACAGGGAGCTGTCTGGCTGCATGAATATGTTGTTTTTCTTTTTTTTTGCCCCTAACACCCCTTTTTAGGTAAATCAGAGCTGCAAGTGCTGTGTCTATTTTTCAGAGACAGCATGTGAATTTGTGGCATTCCCTGGGGAGTGTGAGGTCTAGAAACCGATGAAGAAATCACAATGAAACATGAGCATTATGTTTTCAAGCGCCAGAGTGATTATTGTCTGAAAGTCTTAGCGTTATTTAAAAGGCAGTTCTTCTCATTTGGATCAGTCAGCGGTGCGAATTTTCTGAAGGCGAGCAGGCCTTGCTAGCATGAATCCAAGCCGAGTACAGAGCGGGGCTGCAGGCTGCTGGTTACAGCGCAGACCGGCAGCAAAAGCCACGCAGCCGGCTTCGGGGGTGCTCCGGCAACCGCAACCGATTCCTAATGAATTGAGAACCCAGTAGGAAAGTGAAGAAAACAAAGGGAGATTTTATTTTTTCTCAACCTCCCCTTTTACATCCTGGGCAAAAATAAGTACAATTTACTGCAATTCACTACAAAACCTGGTGAGGGTTCAAGAGGACAGGGAGCCTGAGGACCTCCACCAGAGCAGCTTCTTGGAAGATGCTGTGTCTAAGATCTTTAGTGCCAGCAGAACATTGCCATGCCTCCCTCTTTACTTTGCAGGTCATCTTTTCATGTGCTTTAGGAAACTTTATCCTGCTCAGAGCTGTGCCACTGGTGTTGTGGGTGCTGCAAGGTGATGTGTGGACTCCTGCTGCCAATCCATTCTGTCTGTTGTTTCTCTGGTCCGGCGCCCACATAGGGCAGGCACCTTGATCATTGTCTGATTTATCGCCCTGGCATGAGTATACCACAGAATCCTAACTCACTGACAAGGCTGACAAAGGCTCCCACTGTTGGTCTTAGTCTGCCTAACACTCCTTTTAACTTGGTAGTGTCTTAGTTAACCTCTCCAGCTTTATCTTCCATTCCTTCTTTTTTTTTTTTTTTTTTTTGAGACAGAGTCTCATTCTGTTGCCCGGGCTAGAGTGAGTGCCGTGGCATCTTCCTAGCTCACAGCAACCTTAAACTCCTGGGCTCAAGCAATCCTACTGCCTCAGCCTCCCGAGTAGCTGGGACTATGGCATGCGCCACCATGCCCGGCTAATTTTTTTCTATATATATTTTTAGTTGGCCAGATAATTTCTTTCTATTTTTAGTAGAGACAGGGTCTCGCTCTTGCTGAGGCTGGTCTCGAACTCCTGAGCTCGAGCGATCCACCCGCC
>CM052445.1:40552291-40568311 GCA_028533085.1 Varecia variegata | reverse complement strand
TGATCTTTTTTTCCATACAACTGGGCTACCTCCATGAAGAAGCTAAAATTTGCATGATGCCAGATTAGATTGGTTTTAGAAATAAATCATTATTTCTTTACCTTTTGTTTTCATTCTCCTTTATAATCTGAGATAATTTGGCTAGTCTAATGGCTACCTATTTATGGTACATTTTTTATACTTTGATCAAAACTGTGACTTTTTTTTACTAGTATTCTTGACGTGTCTGTACAAACTTGTTTGGGTAAATAGCTTATTAAAGAAGTATTAATCTCTCTCTTCCCCCATCATTTTTCCCCTCTCCTTCTTCTCCCCTCATTCTCTCTTTTCTAACTTTTTGAATGTTTTCCTTTCTTGTGTCCATTTTCTTTCAAATAAATAAATGCCCCCTCAGTCTTACCTAATCAGATAAAAAAATTATTCAGCATGTAAAATGACCCATTTAACAACAGGATAAAAAGTGTGACATTTAGATGGGTTGTCTTTTTTCCCCTTTCTCTGAAGTGACTTGTGAACCTGGTACCGTGAGCCTGGTACCGTGAGATGGATGACTGTGAGGTCACTGCTCCTAATACTGGCCCTGCCAGTCGGTTGTGTAGTCAATTGTTCTGTCCCTAGTTTTTCTCCGCCTCCCTCTCTTTCTTTTCTTCTTCCTTTCCTTTTCTTTTTTTCCATTTAGCTAAAAAAGTAATTCTTAATGATTTATAAAATGACAAAATTCCCCAGGGAACTTTGGTGCTAATATTGTCCCCATCCCTCTGAGAACCAATGAGCTAAATGATCACTTTAGGCAGAAGAACCAATAGCAATGAAAGAGTGGCGGGGGTCTTAGCTGTATATGTGACCCTGTCAGCGGGAGTGGTGGGGGTCGCACACCGAAAGTCTCTCTGTGGGAGGGACTGGGGATCTAATAGATAAGTCGTTCTATGTGAAGGGTCGCCATACAGGAGAAGCTGGATCTAATAATGACACTTAGGATTCCTGAAGGGAAGGGAGATTCTGGGCATCTCTCAGGTGGCAGCGGATTCCTGAAGGGAAGGGAGATTCTGGGCATCTCTCAGGTGGCAGCGTCTCTTAGCCCAGCAAATTCTTCCCCCTCCACCAACTGGACTCATGCCTGAGCCTTACAATGGCTCCTGAGCAAGATCTGCACGTTAGAACAGAAAGACCTGTGTGGCACAGTTAAGACAGGGACACAACATACTGATTTGGTTTGTAGCCATCTGACAATGGAACACACAAGGAGAGAGAGAGATATCCTTATCTACTTCACAAACCAAAAGCCACTGAACTATGTGGGGGTGAGAAGCTTTGCAGAGGTCTGCACTATCAGAGAAGAAAAATAAAAAAAAAAAAAAGTGATATTTGTGCTGTTACTACAAATTGACTCAACTTGCTCCAAGTGTGATTTCGGAAGAGACTCAGCCACAAAAAGGCAGCGTACAATCATGCTGCTATGCATCAACATTTAGTTCCCAACCCCATTTCCATCCAGTCTACTCTTTGAGAGGATAGAATAATGAGTTCTACCGTGAGAAAACAGGTCACCATTTTGATAAGAAAGAGGATGGATCGTGAAGTATGAGGGGAAAAAGCCAGCAGAATTAACAAAGGTAATTAAGGTAGCAGAAGCCAGAGAAGCTGGTTTTCATATTACCAGATATATTTCAACTGAGCAGGAAAGAGAGTTATTCACATACATGTATTCACAGGAGGCAGAAAAAGAGAGCAAAAATAACCATGAAAACCGACACTGGAAATTAAAGAGGAGGAAATAGAGTAGTTAATTCTTGTCTTCAGCCTAGGTTTTTTTGGTTTTTTTTTTCCCAAGCTGAAAAATGATAGTGAACTACATAAGCAAAGCTAGAATAAAATGACTGTGAAATAATAGTAACTTTTAGCAGGCTCCTTTAAGTGTCTCCTCGTTATTTGTCAATTCACCCCCCATACATACAAGAACATTAATTTTTTTCTTCTTGAACTATCCACAGATAGGGCAATTTTCATCCACTGAAAGCATGTGTTTCTTCATGCATTGGTGCATGCTGAATAGGGTTGTCCTTTTTCTAAATTATCATCTGCTTGCCTGTGCAATTTCCATGAGCAAACATGGGTATTTGCAGATGCAAATGGAAGCGCATGAAAATAATATGTGCTCCGTATTAGTGGGCACAGCCAGGGTTTGGCTTTTTTGGAGTTAAAAGCCTGTAAGTGCTGCACTGATTTCTGAGAAAGCTTCATTTAGCAAGCACAATTCATGAGCCAAAGCAAGGAATTATAATGCCATTGGCTAAATATCCCGTTGTGAAGAAAATAAATTTTTTTTAAGTATTTAGAATTATAGAATGCTTTAAAGGGTAACATTTGGCTAGAATATGGTATAAGTTAACTTTTGGCTCTGAAGTATTTACTAATATGTTATGGGTTTGAAGTGTACAGTATGTCTTTCAATTTTCCCTTAAACTATAACTTTAAAGATTACATAATTACAAAAAAAGTGAGAGCGTAGACAGTCAGAGATACATTGCCAAATAATATTCAAAAAGCAAAAGATTACAAAAGTTAGCCAAAATTAGTATAATAATTACACAGAGCCAAGCTTTTTCTTGTAGAACACGTAATATTTTACTATTTTTAATATTTGACCATTTTACTAGTCCAGTATTCTAATGCATATGTCTTACAGCTATCCTTACACATGTATTCATACCTTGAGGAATCTAGTGGTTTCTTCCAGTCAGAAATCTTCCAGCCATGGCTTAAGAAATGACTTTGGATGCCCTCACTATTCTAATTTTTTTTTTTTTTTTTTGAGACACGGTCTCACTCTGTTGCCCAGGCTGGTGTGCAGTGGTGTGGTCATAGCTCACTGCCACCTCAAACTCCTGGGCTCAAGCCATCCTCCTGACTTACTTAGTCTCCTGAGTAGCTGGGACTATAGGCACATGCCACCATGCATGGCTATTTTTTTTCATTTTCATTTTTTTTTAGAGACAGGGTCTGGCTATGTTGACTAGGCTGGTCTTGAACTCCTGGCCTCAAGCAATCCTCCTGCCTTGGCTTCCCAAAGTGCTGGGATTACAAGCCTGAACCACTGTGCCTAGTCAGCTGCTGCTGCTTCTTTTAAAAAATTTTTTAGAGACAGGGTCTTGCTGTCACCTATTCTAAAATCTTTTAAAGCCACCCTGCTCATAGACTTTGAGACTTGAATCTCACCTTTCATGACATTAACACAAAATCCTAAAATATATTTTTCAGTTGGTATTTCCACAAAGTAATTTCCTTAGTTAAGCTATTCTGAAGCATCATTTAGGAATTTCTAGTTCCTTAATACATGGTTTCTCATCACATTTTTTTAAATGAAAAAGAATATTTTACAAAGGGGGAAAAGGGAGGTTTTACTGGACCTTCCAAATGCCAAACAACTGATTGAAAGTAAAAAATTCAATCAACTGGAATTATTATGTACCATGATGAGGAATGAGTCAAATGATTTTTTCCTTATTATTTATTATCAGTAGTTTTTTGAATTGAGGCAGCAGATTGCATTTTCCAAAGAGGTCTGCAACTCAGCTTCCTGTCCTACATGTTCTTCTAGAACCTTGCCACTACGCTCTCAAGTGAAATCAAATTTTCTTTTCCTTTAATTTGGGCAGCTTGTGAGTTGCTTATATGTGGTAGAATGTGGTGCAAATGACACTGATTTCTGAGGCTTGGTCATAGAAAACAGTGCAGCTCTGCCTTGTTGGCTGGGACACTCACTTTTGGAACCCTGACCCAACATGTAAAAGTCTGATCATGCGGGTCTGCAGCATGTTAGGGGCCGGGCTGCAGAACTCTGCCAACCTCACCCCAACCTCTGTCAGTGGAAAAATTGTCTTCCATGAAACTTAGGGAGGAGGTGGTGCACAGCAGGAGGTGAGCAGCGGGCGAGTGAGCAAAGCTTCATCTGTGTTTACAGCCACTCCCCATCGCAGGCATCACCACCTGAGCTCCACCTCCCTCCCCGCCCCCACCATGGAAAAATTGTCTTCCATGAAATGGGTCCCTGGTGCCGAAAAGGTTGAGAACCGCTGATTTAAAGTATACAGAAAGATGTATGTAGATTATATGCAAATACTACATGCTGTTTTATATAAGGGACTTGACCCTCCATGGATTTTCATATCTGCAGGTGTTCGTGGAACCAATCCCCACGGACAAAGAGGGACGACTGTAATTTGTAATGCAGCTATGGTAACGAGAACTGTCTACAAGTTCCTTGAGACAAAATGTTCAAATCCAAACAGTCAGGAAGTAGTACCATCTCATATTGCAGGGTCCATTTGGGATAGATGATGGGCTACTTATTTCTAAAATCTAGTGATATTTAATACTTGCCCAGGGAGAAAGTTATTGGTTAATTATTTTAAGGTCAACATTCTCTATTTAAAAATAAGTTACATATAAGTAAAGTATATACAAAAGTCTATTTTTGAAAGATCGTATTAGTAAATTGTCAGACTAGGGATTCATTGCACAGAGCACACTTGGAACAGAGATAGTTTGAGCTTGGCCAACAGGCATTTTCCAGTACACGTCGATAAGGGTTAAGCTGCCCCCATTTAGTTTTCAGTCTTCTTTTCCTTTCTCCTCCCCCTTTCTTTTCCTCCTCCTAGTCACTGGCCCCTCACACAGTGGTTGGTGTACTTACGTGGTGTCCAGCTATGCGTGATAAAGTAAGAAGTGAAAGTGATTTATGATAAGCCCCTCATCACACATATGTCTAATCATGGGAAAAGTTACTTATGTGTGAAATAAACATGGACTTTCTGTTTTACCTCATAAGATATGGTGAGAAATAACCAATAAATTCTTTTTACCAAAGATTTTAGAAATGATAGTGCCTAATGATTAATGATGGAAGACAGATCCATGCCTAGAGAATTCCAACACAAAAATGTAATATAACTTTCCAGTATATTGCACACATATTTAATGGAAAAAAAGAACAATTCTAAGAGGAATAAATAATTTGGAGTGGAAAGCAGACAGGTACGATAAAGAAATAGACTCCAGTGAGAAAACAATTCTCAGCAACAGCTCCTGCATTCCCGGTAATTCCCATGTGTCCATAGTTAGACGTGGAGGGTTCTGCAATCCTAGGTACATTATTCATATGATAGTCAAGTGAAAAATGGAGTGGGTGAAATTATGTCAGCCAGTTAAAATTGGAATGGTAGTGAGAGTTACTGCAACTATTAGAGCACACAGACTTAAGAATCGTACAAGTGAGGAATCAGTAATGGAGAATATGGTCCTGATCCAGTTTTGTATTTTCAAACATGTGCTTCAAAATAGTGAAACTTTTGGAATTAATTTGGGATGATTTCCACGTTAAATTATCCTTGTTTATTTATAAAGAAAACTCCAAGTGTTACAAAAAGGCTTAAAATTTACCTTATTTCTTTCTTCGATACCCTGCAATGGCTAGCCTGACACACAATTGTCTGTAAATACACCTCCTCAGCAGGAAACTTTCCAGGATAGACCCTGCTTTCCCCTTCTCCCTGGCTTTGCTGGTGACAGGGGACGTTGGGAGAGTGGGGTGAGTGAGTCACAGGGTGCAGGAAAGGGAAGGATGAGCCTTCCAAACAGTCTCTGTTGGTGCTCACAGTGTTGGTCAGAAGGGTGGTAAATGCTACTGCAGGAAGCCACAAAGCAGCACCTACTACCTGTCACCTGTAGGAATGTTCTTTTCCTGTCAGGGGCAGAAGGGTTTTGTCAAGATCCAGCGGGTTCTTTGTGGTCACTAAGTTTACACCCTGGTCAGGGATCTGCACTAACTGGTGTTCAATTAATATTCAGTTGAATGAATAAATGAAAGGTGTTCTCTAACCTGCTACTGTCCCTTCCCAGCACCTTCTGATTTACCACCCCCCCACGTTCTCTCTGGTTTCTCTGCTCAGTATATTGTCACGGGAAGCTAACTACACACAAATACACGTGAATAAAAACAGTAACAACAATAATAGTAATACTTTTTGCAAAGGCAGCTAACATTTGTTAAGTGGTTACCATGTTCCAGGCATTGTATTATCTAATGCGATCCTCACAACAGCAGCATGACAAATTATATCGGACTCTGTTTCTGCACAGATGAGGAAATGGAAGCTCAGAGAGGTGAAGCTTTTCTTGAGCTTTCTGGGATGTGAGGAGGATGTCAGTGGGGCAACGGAGGGAGCAGGGCTGTGTGGCCCTAGGACAGGGTCTCTTCTTGAGGAACCAGGCAGTACTGAAGTGAGTTTTACCCCCTCTGGTCTTCTCCTTTACTTTTCTGTCTGAGATGCATTGGTACAAGTGGCCAGCACACTGGCAAGTTTTCTGGATCCTGCCTTATCAGAGATTCATAGCCCAGTGATTCTTAAAGTGTGGTCTGGGGATCCCACTTTTAGAATCCTGTGACAATTTTAGGTCTGTGAAGTCTTAAAACAACATGTCTGCAGAAGCAGACATGAAGATCTCATCCTTCATTAAGATAGATGCCTAAGAGAGTTGCAAAATTTAAAAACTGCTACTTTTCTTACAAAATTTTTGCTTTGGAAAATATAGTTTTTTGGTAAAAATACGTTATTATGTTACTATATAATGAATATATTATGTTAAATAACTTAATAAATTAATATTTTAAAAATTTCTCAGTTTGAATTTCTAGTACTATAAATATCAATATAAACAAAAGCCCTTTTGGTTCCAGAATGGAAAGACATGAGAAGTACTGATATAGTTATTACCAAATCCATGTATAGTGTATTTTTGAATACCCATTATGCTCAAGCACTGTGCTAGGTGGAAATGAAAAGGTAACTCTGGCATAGGCCCAGCCTTGGAGTAGCTCCAAAGTTTACATGTCATTGACATGTAAACATAATTATGGAATACTTAGTACTACTATGGCAGAGATACCAAAAACCCCACAAATTTTTCTGAACCAAATTCAATTCAAAATCGAATTGCAATCCTATAACACTTGAGGTATTTACAATATCCCCATTATACAGGTAAGGAGACTGAGGCTCACAGTGGAAGTGATGTGGTCAAAGTTCCACAGCTAGTGAGTGGTGGACCACGTTAGCCAATTTAATCCCCAGGGTATGTTTCTGTTATCATCAGGATTTCCTCAGTTTTGTTTGTTAGTCTCCAATGTTTTTGGATTGTATAATAAATATAAATCTCAGAATTTGAATTGTTAAAGAAAATTAACAAATCTCTTTGGGGACAATTTGTAGAGTACATTAACGATCCTTATTAAGAGTAAGTAAAATCATTTGGTATAAGTTATGATAAATTATGTGTTAGAGAATGCAAGATTATTCATTACTTATTTAAAATGTTAGTACTTGAATTTACCCTTTACTGGGGTAAAGAAGGATCCCATTTCATTGTTAAATTGAATATATGCAGTAATGTCTTAAGAGGAATTTCTGTGTTTCTACGTTTATTCAATTTCATTAAAATGTAAAAAGAATGTGACTCAAAAAGAACCAACTTTCAGATACACATACAAGTAAGTAAAGTAAAATACAATAAATCTGCTGGGAAAATCACCCTGTGCCAACTGATATGATTCCACTCTGTGCAAAACCATGTCCATTTCAGTGCAATAAATGTGGCTCAGCAGAACTTTTATTCAATAAGGAAAGCTTCATAAATACAGACCTTGTGCATTTTACTTGATTTGCCATAGAAGTGCATTTTGTTGAAACATAACTTTAAAAAGCTTATGAGGACATCCCCATATATTCAGAAATACTATTCTTTCCCGTAAAAAAAAAAAAAAAGCAACGGCAGCCCGTGAATCCTTTAATCATGAGCATTAAAGACAGTCTGTTCAGAGATTGCGAGGCTGCTGACTCAAGTTAATATTTTCTTGGCTTGCTTCTGGGCTGCTAGCTATCTTTGCATGTGCATGATGCTGATGTAGAATGACATTTGCACCTGTTGTCGCCATCCTATGTTAATTAGTGTAGTGCCCTAAGTAGTAACCAGGCCATCACATCCAAACAGAAGCCATTAACATATTGCAGCTGTCATGACTAAGAAAGATACTGGAGCTGGAGATGTGCGCATCCCTGCATACCTTGGCTCAGTTAGCAAAGCTCTTCCAATTGGAGTCACTTGGGAGAGGAAAAGAAGCGTGGGATGTAGCCAGTCAGGAGTGAAAGAATACATTTTACTGCAGGTTTACTTTCATGTATTATGCATAGCCTTCAAGGTCACTGCATGATCATTTATAAGATTTTAATGAGATATCAAAGTGGAAAGAATGGAATATAATTAATGGAATCTTATTGAAAAGAAAGACAGGTATAATAAGAGCCTCCAAATACAATGCAGTCTTCCAAATTCTAGAGCTAAGTAGGAGACCAAGTATCAAAATCACACGGAGGGAGGGAGGGTTACCTTCATTACCAAAGGCCTCTTTGTACTGCTCTTTTCAGCAGTGCAACAATTCCAAAAATTAAAGAACAGGTAGAAGTTTCTGTAAGAGTGTAATGATAGGCACTTGAGTTAGAATACACAGATCCTTTCTAAACCCAGAGGAGGTAAATGACCTATTCCAGGACTTCAAGAAGAAGAGCTTCTATTAGGAATGAGTATCTTCTATGAATCACTGGATCAGGGCATGAGGTCAGCTATCTTATGCCAGTGAGCACTCATTCCCCAGAAGGTGTTTTGTTCAACATACAGTCAGGTTTCTTTGAAGTTAGTTTGGTTCTATATATTTTTTCAACTTGTAAAAATTGCTCAGCTCACACAAATGCTGGTTAAAATGTTAGACACATAGCATAGGAAAAGTCCAGATTGATGAATACCTAGTTAACCAGAAACTTCACTCAACTGACTTGTTTTTTTTTATTTTTTTTTTTTTGCATTCAACCTAGGATAAAGAGACAAATGGAAAGAAATTAAGCAGACAACAGGATTTCATAAAAAGAAAAAACACACCAAAACAGCTTATGAGCTATGTCCTGAGGATTGATATCCATGCTACTAAATTTTTTAGATCTTTATACCCACATTTCTGTTCAGGGAGAACTGATGTTAAAAATAATGATCCCCAGGCCCAGAGGATTTTGAATTCTTTCATGATTCATCAAAGAAAAACAGATTCCATTCAGCACACTCTTCTAACTAAAGCAGGAATGTATAGTATGGTTTGGAAAGATTTTATAGCTAAAAATATTGGGGGAAAATCTCTCTCTTTGGTTAATCACTTAACCCCCAAATCTAGATATTTAATTCCTTAAACATTCAGTTAATTTCATTAAACCCCAAATTTTGTCTTTAAATGCAAGTTGTTTAGTGTGAGTATAAATTTCTTTTTAGGGTAATAGTAAAGAATGGAGACCTCATCTAAATTTTTTCTTTCGTATTATCTGCTGGAAAGTTGCTTTGTAAAACAGTTTTGTCACCTAGGAAAATATTGGCATCTGTACTTACCCAATACCCAACAATTTAGTCAACTTCATATGTATGTAAATACGGGACAGACGGAATAGGACATGGCTAAATCATTTATATTGAAACTATACCACACATTGATTGACTAAATGATTTAATTTTTCACTCTTTGGTAGTAGTAGTTTTGGAGTTGGAGAGATAAGATCTTTTTGTACTTGTAGGGCTACCATAAATCAAAAAGAATGCTAGTATTTTGAGAAATGTTCCTTTACTGGTCGTGAAAAAATGCAATAAAATCATTAATTTACTGACGGTCCAGGAATTTTTATGTAAATGTCTCACAATGCTTTCAAAATTGTATTCTCTCTTCTGGTTTATTTATAAAGAAAGTAGCCATGCTTGAAAGATACTCAGACAATCAGATGAAAAGGAAACAAAAACTTTACTTCTGCAAATATTTTATTATACAGCATTTGAATATTAAGAAATAACTAGAAATAATGGCCATATATTTTAAATTTTCACCAAGATAATTGAGCTCATTTAATCATCAGTCGATAAGTTAATAGCTTCGTTAATATCAGTGAAAAATTTGAGAATAGAATTTTGTCTCTAATTCCTGTTTAACACTGGGGTAATGAGGATATGCTACATTCTTTGGGTGCACTATTACACAAGTAGTTACTAATACGTCTTCTTCAATCTGTAGCCACAAATACTAGTACCACCATTTACATTTTCTCCCAGCTATGACTGCACAAAATTTGGTATCGGAGGGCAATAAACAAATAACCAATTTAATTTAATCAACCATCCTAGACACAGGAGATAAAAATAATTTAAAATTCATGAAGAAACCCTCTTCCTGTTTTTAAAAGGTTAAGTTCCCCTAAGCTATGAAAGCAAAACACCCTCTGAAGACCTGGGGAAGCAGTAAACACTGGTGGTAAGTGACAGGAATTGATCTTCCTTGGCTGTGCCTGTCATGTCTCTAAATTTTATTTCCACCATCTCTAGAATGCTATGAAAAGAGAGAGTGGGTGCCGGACTATGGCCCGAGGGCTTGGTACCTGGGCCTCTGACTTTTTCTCAATTAGGAGGCCTCCCTGCCTGAAGGAGAGACATGCGTCTGACTGGGGCATGGACAGTTGCAAGGTATTGATTAGCCATAATGTGAAGTCAAATCTGAATAAGAAAGACCTTCATCGGAGACAGAATGCCCTCTAAGTCAAGGGTCCAGAGATTTTGATGAGCTCTGTTTCCTTTCTGAGAGAGAGAGAGAGGAGAGAGAGTTCCAGTTTCCTTATAAAGGCTCTCTTGATAAGAAAGTCCAGTGGATCTTCTGTCAAAAAAGCCGAGGCTTCAGATTTGACAGGCACTTGTTAGTTTTTCATCCCAGATCACTCAACATTCCGAGAAGAGAAGAAAAGAAGATTGCTAATATTGCTGGGTGCCACGAAAGTCAGCCTTGCATTTGTGCTAGGGAAGCTTCAGCTGCCTTCCTCTACATTAAAGAAAACACAAACCCTACCTGGTATGGAAGGTCTTACCTTCCATGTACAACACAGTACATAGAACACTCACTAATTAAAATATTATTTAGATCATAAACAGCCAAAATATGGCTTTTAGTTGAAAATAAAAAATTATTTCTCTTGCAAATAATACTTTTGCATCTCTTTACGTATCCTTTATTTTGACTTTTTTTTTTTTATTATAGCTTATTATGGGGGTACAACCGTTCTGGTTAAGTATATTGCCCATGCCCCTCCCAACCCCCTGAGACTGAGCCTCAAGGGTGTCCATTCCCCCAACAGTGCACATCGCACTCATCATGTTTTGGTGTCTTCTGTTTGTACTATGTTTTTTTTTTGTTTTTTTTTTTTTAAGGCAGTTCTGTGCATCATCTACCTTGGGCCTTTACAACAGTCATGTGAAGTAGAAGGTCCAAGTGTCATTCTTCTTATGTGAAGAATGAAGAAACAAAGATATACATAGAGACTGTAAGATTGTCCAAGTTCATAAAAATAATGTGAGCATCAGGATTATAACTTAAGCATCCTGTTTCCTTGTCTGGCTTTCTTATTCTAGAACCTGAATTAAATTACCCTGACTCCCAAATGATCCATTTCCAGAGTCACGACTGAATGCAGTCTGGGTGACCTCATTCTACAATTGCCATACTTTAATAACCTATTCAGCAATTACTGTTTTATCTCTAAAGTTATCAAGGATAGAAACAGTGCCTTCTGCATCCTCTCTTCACTTTCACATTACTGCTGGGGACTAAACAAACTCATGCCTACTAGGTATGTTCTCCCTTTCTTCCAGTAGTCCATTAATATACCTATATGTATTCATTCAATCACGTGTTCTTCTGGATTTTAAATTTCCTATGTTTCAGGGAAATGTTTATCTTAGTCACTCTTATATGCCCTATTTAGCATCCTGTCTGACCTCGAGCAGTTGTTCAATAAATATCAGTCACAGAAACAAACAAACAGATGAGTGAACAGAAGCGTTAGAGACCAAAAAGAGTACCATAAGCAGATTAGACACTATTGCTAGAGCTCTCTATAAATTAACAGAATACACTCTGCGACAACTGATGCCTTTATCAAATTTTACAGAACTTTATTAGAAGTCCAGGAGCTCTTATCAGAGCCTAGGCTCCCTATGACAGCAGTCATGTTCTTGTTCACTTTTGTATTCCCAACTGCCTGGCACAAAGGAGGCACAAAATAAGTACTTTTTGAAATGACTGCAAAAAACAAATTCTTTCTACTCTTTCCCCCCTTCTGTTTCTAATATACATGACAACATTAAAAAGTAATATTTAAGTACTGCATGTTATGTACTTAATGTGCATGATTGCTTTTATTTCTCAAATAACCCCCAGAAGTAGGCACAGTTATTATCTCCATTGTAGAGACTCGTAAAATGAAGCACGGAAAGGTCATATGACTTGCCCAAAGTTGGTAAGTGGTGGGGCCAGTGTTCTGACCCAAGTCAGGTTCCACGGTGAGCATTCTTAACTACTCTGTTAGTCTTCCTCTTGGACACATTGCACTGCTTTCTTTTTGATGAGAAATAGTAGCAAACAGTTGTGTAGTACTATGTGCTAGCTATTGTTCTGAACACATTTCATGAGTCAATTAATTTAATCCTCATATCTCCCCGCATCAACCTTCTAATGTAAATTCTATTATTTTACTCATTGTGCTGATAAGACAATGGAGGCCCAGAGAGTTTAAGCAACATGCTTCAAACCACACAGCTAATAACGGTGGAAATAGGAAAGGAATCCAGGCTCTCTGATCCTAAAGTCAATGCTTTGAACCACTTTGGAATACTAATACTGTCTCTTGATGAAGTTTGAGTAGTAGTTAAGCTTTTCTTTAATCCATAATACTTAGCCCATAATAATTAGAATTTTCCTTAGCATGCATAGTCTATGTCTCTCATTTAGTACTTATCCCAAAGTGTGGTAATGTTTTTCTTGTAATGTCCAATCTCTCTTACTAGATTTTAATCTTTAGAAGAAAGATGGCTGTCACTCTTAGATCCCAGATCCTTAGCTTAAGAATTAAAATACTGGTCCCGAGATGTTATCGTATACACATAACACAAACTAACTTATAAAAATGACTTGCATGTGTTCATTTAGTGCAGTTGAAAATTTCTATTGTAAGACCCAAAATACAGAACATAGAATTAAGATATTGTTAAATGTAGTTAAGAGGTTAAAACTATTTTAGACATATCTAGGTTATTACTTCTTAGGGATTTCTGGTATAACTTTGGTATTCACCAGTATGAAATTCTAGTATTATAAATGAAATTATTATTTCCTTCTGACATATATCTCATTCTAGCAATTAACCATTGGAAATGTATGTCAAGCTCTTAAAAATGTAAGAAGAGAATGGTAGCAAATTTTAAAAAAAATTTTTAGTACGTATATTTGTGCTTCTTGAAAAGTAGCAAATATACTGCCTGATGTTTAAAAGCATAGGAAATACTTCCCAAACACATGTTGAAATATATTTGATGTTAGACTCTCCTTTATCAGACTATAATGTCAGACCATTTATGGCTCATGGGAGATCCTGACAAAGTCCTCATGTTTTGCCTGAAACCTTCTATTTGTCTTTATTTATACAAAGCATCTTTTACCACAATGTTTTGCAAAACTTGTCTTCCCAGGCGTTAACCCAACGATAATGCATGGAATGTCAGCATAAATGTCAATTTACATTTGTTTCTATTTGAATTGATACCAAGAAACCCTTTCAAAAGGAAATCTTTGAGTTTTTAAAGCTTCCTTGGCTATTGCTAGCTTGACAATCAATAAGACTTGTTGGTCCATATAGTCTGGGTCGGCTTTGTTAGTTGCCTAGTAAAGAGATTTTAGGCGTATCCAAATATAATAAATTTTATATTATGAAATCTATTACATTAGCTCAGTGGTTCTCAACTGAGAGTGATTTTGTTGCCCCAGGGATATCTGGCAATGTCTGCAGACATTTTTGATTGTCAGAACTAGGGAGTGCTACTGGCATGTAATGGGTAAGAAGTCTAGGGATGCTCCTAAACATCCTACAACGTATAGGATGCTGCCTATGACAAAGACTTAGCTGGTTCAAAATGTACTAGTGCCATGGTTGAGAAACTCTGCTTAACTTAAGGCCCTCTCTATTAAAAGGGCCAGTGTCCTTGAAACAGGGAATACTAATACTTTCAATGATACCAGTAATTTATGAAAAGATAGGATGCAGAAATAAGAAGCTAAAGGCTAAAATGGGTAGTACATTTTTTTCTTTACACACAGCTTTAATTATAGTCTAGGAAATAAAGAATAAAGGTGAATATGCATATAAAAACATTATACAAATATACAATTAGATAATAGCACTGTATAATCAGAAATGAGCATACAAATGTTTGAGACCATGTTATGTCCCTTAACAATCTGATTTGTATCTACCATTCTAAATTTTTTTTCCATTTCTCTCCTTTGTGATTTCTACTTTCCAACCTAAAAACATGCTATGAACTTGATTGCCTCCACTCTGGCTTACATTTCTTAGTCCTGCTTGAAATGTATTTAACTTTTCTTTCTGCTTATTTATATCAGGGATGGCAAAGAATTTTGCCTTGCAGGTCAGCTCAAACCAATCGCAGTGGGTTATTGGTGTGTTGAGAAGGATTCTGAGGCTCAGTCTGGGTTCAATAGAAAAGACTCTACCCTGCCTACCTATGTCTATTATGGGCAGGAAGAAGTTGTGGCTCAATCATGGCCAAACATTTGCCATCCCAGATTTAATGTTTCAGGGCTCAGTATATTTTCATGAAGTCTTCCCTACCTAAATCAGCTGTCCTCTAAATTTCCATAGCATTCATAGCCTATATCTCTCATTTGACACATAATCTGAAGTGCTTGTCTTGTAGCATCCAATTTCTGTAAATATATTTTAAGTTTCTGGAGGAATGATGATTCCCAATTTAAAATCCCCAACCCTTAGGTTAGGAGTTGACGCCTGTCATGAACAGATAAAGAAAAACGTGGTCTATATACACAATGAAATACTATTTAGCCTTAAAAAAAAGAAAATTCTGCCATTTGTGATGCCATGGAAAAATCTGGAGAACATTATGTTAAGTGAAATAAGCAAGGCACAGAAAAATAAATATCTCATGATCATACTTATATGTAGAATCTAAAAAAGTTAAAATCACAGAAGCAGAAAGTAAAATGGTGGTTGTCAGGGGTCAGGGGGAGGAGATTAGGGAAATGTTAGTTAAAGGATATAAAATTTCAGTTAGACAGGAGGAGTAAGTTCAGGAACTCTATTGTACTACATGGTGACTCTAATTAATAACAATATATTGTATAGTTAAAAATTGCTAAGAGAGTAGATTTTAAGTGTTCTCACCAAAAGAAGTATGTGAGGCAATATATGTGATAATTAGCTTGATTTAGCCATTCTATAATGTATACATATTTCAAAACATCACATTGTACACCATAAATATATACATTTTTAATTTGTCCATAAAAAAAGAGCTAACACCTGTTCATACTGATCATTAACCCTGTCACCAACATGGTAGCCTGTATTTGCTTTTCACACCATCTGCCAGTGACTGACCTCAGAATGACCAGGGGAACTTTTTCAAGAAATACATTATTGGCTCTATGTAGTTTTACTTACCTAAAATATCCATGCATGGAGCTTGGGCGTATGTTTATACACAAGAAATTTATGCTCAATCCCTAGCTTAGAACCATGACAATGATATTGATGACATTTTTTTTCTCTTCAAATTCCAATTTCTTTTTCCTGTGCCATTGATAGCACTGTTTCTTAGTTTTAATATCTATCTATCTACCTATTGTTTAGAACCAGGGTCTCACTCCATCTCCCAGGCTGTAGTGCAGTGGCACAATCATTGCTCCCTGTAGCCTTGAACTCCTGGGCTCAAGAGAATCTCCTGCCTCAGCCTCCCAAGTTGCTAAGACTATAGGCAGATGCTACCACTCCTGGCTAATTTTTCTATTCTTTTGTAGAGATG
>CM052445.1:40497813-40551791 GCA_028533085.1 Varecia variegata | reverse complement strand
AGTAGTGGGATTGCTGGATCCAATGGTAGTTCTACTTTTAGTTCTTTGAGGTATCTCCATATTACTTTCCACAGAGGTTGTACCAGTTTGCAGTCCCACTAGAAGTGTATGAGTGTTCCTATCTCTCTGAATCCATACCAGCATTTGTTGTTTTGGGACTTTTTGATTAAAGTCATTGTTACTGGAGATAAGTGATATCTCATTGTGGTTTTGATTTGCATTTCCCTGATGATTAGAGATGTTGAGCATTTTTTCATGTTTCTTGGCCATTAGTCTATCTTTTTTTGAAAAGTTTCCGTTCATGTCCTTTGCCCACTTTTTAATGGGGTTGTTTGATTTTTTCTTGCTGTTTTTCCTTAGTTCTATATAGATTCTAGTTACCAGTCCTTTATTGGATGTGTAGCATGCGAATACTTTCTCCCATTCCGTAGGCTGTCTGCTCTCGTGATAGTTTCCTTGGCTGCTCAGAAGCTTTTTAATTTGATCAGTTCCCATTTATTTATTTTTGTTGTTGCTGTGATTACTTTTGGGGTCTTCTTCATAAATTCATTGCCTATGTTGATGTCTATAAGAGTTTTTCCAATATTTTCTTCTAGAATTCTTAGAGTTTCATGCCTTAGGTTTAAGGCTGTTATCCATTGTGAGCTGATTTTTGTGAGTGGTGAGAAATGCAGATACTGTTGTAGTCTTATACATGTGTCTATCCAATTTTCCCAGCACTATTTATTGAATAAGGATTCTTTTCTCCAGTGTATGTTTTTGTCTGCTTTGTCAAAGATCAGATGGCTATAAAAGGATGGTTTTATAGCATGGTACTGGCACAAGAGCAGAGACATACACCAACGGATACACCATTATTTTTATTTTTATTTTATTTTATTTATTTTTTCTTTTGGGAGGCCTCTTTAGATTCTAGAAATATCATTATTTAAAAATATATTATCTTATCATATCTCTGATAGTATTCTTTCATATTTAATCTTTCCATGTAGTTATTTTATGGAGAGGGTTGCTATTTAAGAAGTTGTGGTTGGGAGATGGAAGGAAATAACAGATGATCAGACTCATGGCCCCTGAACTGTATCCCTTGGAGCTTTCCATGGGGACACCATGGTGGGGTATGGTGGGTGCCATGGCTTTTAGAGGATATTAAGTAAATCAAGCTCTGAGTTCCATCCTTAATTTCCACTTAAAACAGCAACAATTCAACTATTTTTTATTATTCTTATTGGTGGCCCTACCACCCTGAATGTGCCCCATCCCATCTATTATTATTATTTCATCAAAACCCATCTTATAAAATTAAATACTAGGATTCCAAGTAAGAATTCACCAACAAAAAGAATTTCATTGTCATATAAAATTTTGACAGTCATTTATCTAGTGGAAACTTCTAACTTTTACTGAGGGATGAATACTTAGAGAAGACCATCGGGGCCATGCACCCGGGGCTGGCACCAGAACAACATGTCCAGAACTCCAGCACTTTTAAAGTTTCTTACTCATTCAATTAGATGATCAAAGGCCTTGAGCCAGAGACCATTTATTATATTTTCTTGTTTTTCCTCTCAATCTAGGGCCTTAAACATAATCCCAAAGCCTATGTATAAGAAGGCAATAAGCAAATACTACAACCTTATAGTCGAGAGCAGTGATTGTTCCAATCATAGCTTCTATAGATTGAAGACACATTAGACAGAGTAACACAGGAAGCAGCTATATAGTAAGGAACCAGCAGATAATGGGATTAAGTCTTTCTGGGAGCAGAGCTTAGACTGTGAAATACGTTGCTAAGAGTTTAGGGACTGGAGGTGGAGCTGCATCTTTAACACCCTCACCAACTCTGGGAAGAACAGCTTTCCCGCAGGCGGGGCGAATACAACAATCAGACTCCTCTTGCCTGCAGCTGTGGTATTTGGAGGTGGAGAAAATAAAGAATCTAGCATTTTCGCAATAAAAAAAAAAAGAATAATGAGACAGAAGCTAAGTCAGAGGCAATGAAGAACTTACAGCATTGGGATGAGGGATGATCTTTCCTCAACTCTATCAGAGTTTTTGCTCATTTTGACAATTTGGTTATATTCACGATGTTGTAAAGATAGCATATCTTTTCCTAGTGTAGAAAGGATATGTTTAGGGAATTTATATTAATAAAAAGTCCTCATTGTAATGTTAGAATTTATCAGTTTTGTTCAAGAGTATCATCACAATAACTATCTGCTCTTTTAATTCTTACACTTTCTGAACTTATTTTTTTCTATTCTTTTTTATTCAGATATGTTTAGGGAATTTATATTAATAAAAAGTCCTCATTGTAATGTTAGAATTTATCAGTTTTGTTCAAGAGTATCATCACAATAACTATCTGCTCTTTTAATTCTTACACTTTCTGAACTTATTTTTTTCTATTCTTTTTTATTCAGATTGCTGTTTTGGCCTTATTATAAATGAGGAGAGGCTGGTAGTGGTAACTAGCTATTGGCATTTGTATATTATTCAAAGTCTGTTCTTAATCTACTGGATAAATATGATTCATTAACATGCACTAATGACTGATTTCTGTTAGAGAAATGATACAAGTCTGTAGTATTCTTCACCACTCCTCACCCCAACCTTAAGAAAAATGTTTTTATCTGTAAAGAGAAAGTAAAGACCATTGTTTGGATACATTATGCCCATCTCTCCCATTTTTTTTTTTTTTTTGTCTAAAATAGTTCTCAGTTGGGGGCAATTTTGATCCCAGAGGACATTTGTCAATGTCTGCAGACATTTATGATTGTCAAGACTGGGGTGGGGGTGCTACTGGCATCTAGTGGGCAGAGGCCAGAGACACCCTCTCACAACAAAGAATTATCATTATCTGGTCCAAAATGTCAATAGTTTCCAAGATGAGAACCTGATCTAAAATACTCCAATGTCTCAGTTATTGAATCAAAGCCACAGTTTAGATTTCAAAATATTCAGATAAACTTCCTATGTTTCCACCTCCTTTACCCACAAAGAACTGGACATAATTTTTAAGGTATCTTGACCAAACTATTATTGATGCTGTGATGAGAATTTTTTTTGAAAATGTGCAATCCATTCTTTCAAAGTGACTTTTTAATTATGAAAACAATGCTGAAGATTTGAAACCTTATATTTATAAAGTATCTTTTCATTAAAAAAATCTAAAGAATTCTTTATTTTAGGACTTTTCTTAAGTCAATAACATCAGACAAATAAAGAAAATAAACAGAATTTCTTTCAAAGTGCAATGCTTCCATCTCTTTAAACAAATGCATCCTTCTTAAAGACTGACAATTGAATCCTTTTATCTGATCGCTGAGTATTACCACTTGAAATTTAACAAAGTGCAACTTATATTGACTCAGAGAAACATCCTATATCATGGAAAAACACATATATATACATAGACACAAATCAACAAAGAAACACTATATCCTCAACCCAGGGCTTCTAGAAAAAGTGTGTGTGTATGTGTGTATTAGTTTGTAAGCCAAACATAAAATACGTTCCTAGACAATTTTCCAGTGAGCATCCAAGTTGTGTTGAATGTTCCATTTCTAACTCTTAAGTCAATTTATGGGAGGGGTGTGTAAAAGCACTTTAGTGGAGAAAACCAGTGATTGCAATGCATCAAAGTGAAGCGGTAGCGGGGTTATCGCTCCATGAAAAATCACATAAACATTTCACATATAAAATATTATTCATCAGGGCAAAACCCTCTACGGGCTTGAGAGATAACAATGGTATCATGAAATTTGTTTCTTTGAAAAAACAAAAATTATATTCCACAACTGAGATGGAATCTGTGGTCCTGTAGTAGGCATGACAGCAAGGTAAGAGATGAGTATAATTGAGAAGAAAATTAGTAAATCTTAAATATCTGACTCTGTAATATCATTACCTATAAACTTGCCCTTTTTCCACCCTCTTTTCCCCAAAGACTGATGTCCCATATCTGAACCGAGGGAGATGTGTGCTTTCTAACAGCTAAATCAACAAGGTCTCACATGAGTAGTGCTGTGCGGTGTGGTTGACTGATTTCATGAAAAACTAATCATGTATTCATCATTGAGATCAAACACTTCCCAAGTAATTATCATCCAAACCCAATCTGATAGGACCTGAAAAAGTGGCACTGCTAATATAATCACAGGCTGAGCAGAATAGTTCTCTTAGCTTTTTGTAAACCTTGGTTTGGAAAGCACAAAACTGAAATTGTATTTTATAATTAAGAAAGGAAAAGTTGGCAGGATGCAATCAATTATTTCAATCAATCATAACAATTTTAGATTGCCTGGGTAATTACTAGAGCACATTTAAAAATTGACTTTTCATATGTGGTTTTTGGAACATTTTTTTTTTAATCTGGAATCAAAGCAAAAAAATTTTTTGAATTAAAAAAATATGAGCCCCGTGTGTATCCACTATAAAACAGTGTCACACTTTCATAGTTTCCTTATTTTGAGCTGTAGTGCTATTCCTTTTGATTGAGGGCCATTATTATACTGAATTATATGTCATTACACAATGATTATTTTCAGAAAAATGTTATTTTAGCTTTACATTTATGATTATAAATTTAGATGAAGACAAATACTGTAGGATATTTAAATGCTTTCCAAAATACTTTCACATGTATCACCATGAATGCTTCTTGTGTGCCAGGTAATAAGCTTTTCATGTGTTATTTCATTTAATCCTCAAAGAGCTTAATTAGGAAGGTCAAGTTATAACCCCCATTTACAAGGGTGGAAGCCACGCCATAGACAGGCGCAGTGTCTTCCTCATGGTCAGACACAGCAAGGCAGGGCTGGGACATGGCCCCAGACCAGCGAATTTCAGATTAAAGCAGGACCCCAGTGCATTATTCTGCAGTGTTTCCCTGATTGCCATTTGATCTTAGGGTATCAAGTATTTTTTAAAGAACTTTATATATGCCAGGAATTGAGATATGCACTTTATATATCATAAATTGGATGTTATGTCACCCATTGTACAAACAGGACAATAAACTTTGAGACATGAAGAAATTTTGAAAGTCAGAAAAGAAAAGTACATGGTGTTGGGAATCAGGCCTGGGTTCAAATGACAGCTGCACTGATGGGGCTTTGGGCAAGTTCCCAAACCTCTTTAAAGCTCAAGTTTTTAATCTGTGAAATGATGATAGTAATTCCTATTTTCAGAATTACAAAAATAGAGCTAATACAGGTCATGGCTCTACCATGGCATCTATAAAGACTAGGGAGCTCTGCTAATTGACTTGTCTGGGGTCCAAGAGCCAGCCATTGACAAACAACAGTTCTGTTTTACAAGTTGATTGGACTTCAGGTATAAGCTTGAGAGGTCAGCAGAGCTGCTGTTACAAATTACTCCATTCCTGTGAGTCTGAGAAACATCACCAAACCCCAGGTGGGAGGAGAGAGCTCTTTCCAATACATCATGACCCCTCTTTGGAAAAATATGCATAACCTGAAGGTTAGCAAATCACATCACATTTTCCTATTCACACATTACTATTTAAAAGATGTTTAATTTATTATAGATTTTTGATCAATTCCAATATGTTAGAATTTCTTTATTATCTCTCTCTCCATTTTTACCTCCTTTTCAGTGTAATTGATGCTTCATGAAAAAACATGCTAATGAAATATTGGAAGAACTTTTATGCCATGTTTTTAATATATTATGCTTAAAGTACAGGTTTGTTTCATAAGTAATTGGTTTTATATATCTAAATATTCACATTTTGTAATTTCTTAAAAGTGCAATCACTGCAATTCTTTATTCATATTTATGAATGCCTGTTCATTGTTCCAGATTAAATGCAATTACATAATACATTTCCTTAATCTAGAAAGTTAGCTTCATTATCCATTTTTTCCTTCCATTTATTAACACTAGGCAAACTCCATTTCATGTAACCACACTGAATTTTTAATTCCTTTATCAAATTCAACAGTATTAGTTAAACATCTACTATAGGCCAGACACATGGAAAATATCTTATACATTTCTTACAGAATTGGAAGTTCTTTCTAAGAACAAACCTCTTCACCATAGTGAAGTTCTACTCATTAAAAAAAAAAAAAAACTAGTTAGAAAGTTGTCTTTTTAGTGGAGACAAATATGTTTCCTCTATGCTTCACTTATTTCAAATCTATTGGTGAGGGAAATTTACTTATTTACAAAATTTTTAAGACGCACCACTGACAAATGGAAATAAACATTCACTTACAAAGTTTCCTAAACTCAAGGTGGGCTTGTGGGGATGAGGTTAATTCTACACATTTTACATTAGGTCTTCTTTTAACCAAAACTTATTTTTGCCTCATCAGAAAATAAACCAACTACTAACTGAGAAAGTCCTTTTTCTCATTGCATCATTTGTTAATGGTTACATCCCTGTAGATCAAAGAGTGCATTGATTTATCTACTAGTTAGATGCAAACACTTTTCTTTTTATAGGCAGGATTTATACACTTACTCCATGGTTTAGGGCCCTAGTTGGTTTTTAGTTGAATAGACAAATACTTCCTATGGCCACATTATATAAGTATGACAGGAGTATATTCATGTCCCTCAAAGGCAATATTAGTGTTGATTTTTTGGATTAGAAATTTTATTTTGGTAAACATATTTAATACATAGCAATGTTAGTGTATTAATTGCTAAAGACACAGTTTAGAATGTTACCCCTCAAATATTTCTGAGCACAAAATGAATGATATTAATGAGTTAAAATAATTTCAATTGACATGATAGTGTGTGTATTTTAAAATACTGTTTTTCATTTTAATTTCAGGTTTTTAAGCATGCTTTTAAAATTCCAGTTGTTTTCCAGATTTCCTCTTAGATGGTTATTTGTGGGTTTCAAAATACCTGAAAACAGTTCATACCTTATTAACAGTCTAAGTAGTATTGTTACTTTTAGTAGATGTGATGCGGGGATTGCTTCTTGATATACCAGTACATCCAGTGAGCAGGAGTAGCTGGTTTTATCCACTCACATTCATCACTGTACCTAACCATTATTTTATTCTCAAATAATTTACATTACTACTATAACAATGACCAAAGAGAGTTCAAAGGTAAACGTAGGATGTGTTTGTAACTCAGAAATTTCCAGAAAACTAACTCCTGTGATCATAGGCCACCATAAAGAATAATTTTAGAAGGATACATGTTGAAGAGTAACTTTACCTAAATTGTCCAATGTTTGGCCTCTGAAAGCATGGAACTACGTACGTTTGAATATTTGAAGATAATATCTATAAAAAGGGAATAATTTGTTAGATGAGAAAGTTTTAGATACAGGATGATGGTGGCCAGTTTATACCGGTGACATTGCAAAGTGAAAGCACTAGATTTTGGTTTTGAAAGTAACTCAGATCACTGCCGGGTATGTCTAACCTACAAAATAAGAAAAGCTGATGAATTTCTAAAGCAATTAAGATGACAATTGCATTAATTAATCTCTTTTTATCGGGTTTTGGGATGCTGAAAATACTTTTTGCAACTCTTCACCATAGTATCATTCTTGCTCATTCAGCTAAAATGTGACATTGTTATTGTTTAATCTAACACCCACCAACATGTGAAGATAAAAAGGTCGTTAGAACTCTTATCCCCAGTATGTGGAGAAAACATGCTGGAGCATATTCACAAAGAGGAAAT
The DNA here is from genome assembly GCA_028533085.1 of Varecia variegata. NCBI lineage: Eukaryota > Metazoa > Chordata > Mammalia > Primates > Lemuridae > Varecia > Varecia variegata. Next base: position 40,544,108 of record CM052445.1, on the reverse strand, counting down.
GTATAAGTTACTACAGAGTATGAATGTTGTAGGGACTACTTCAGTATTTATACTCGAGTGTCTATGGCCTTGTAAATGCCTTATCTGTTTAATTCTTTTGAGTTACAACGCAGGGCTTTCACTTCCTTCAATTCGCTTTCTAGCATTTAATATTTTTTGCTCAAGATCATTTAACATTGTGGCTCTGGTTATGGTAGAATAGCTGTGTTTTCTCTGTGCTGTTCCCAAGTGTTCCCTTTCATTACAGACATCTGCATAACTGAAAACACAAGAGATTGCTTCTAGGGCTGTGGGGACCAACTACAAGTAAAACTAAGACAAACAATAAGGAAAGATTTAAAATCCTCATCTGTCAGAAGGAGTGTAAGTGGTCGATTATCCTCTGGGGTAAGAACAAAAGCTCTTTAAGAACTATAAATGTCCAAAAAAAAAAAAACCACGAGAGAATCCTGTGGATATTGTTAAAATGAGAGAACCTGTAGTGCAAACATGAACAACAAAACAGGTTTGTATTACAAAGAGGGTATATGTAGAAAAGGGGAAAGGGACAGGACTGCTGAGACAGAATGGTAAAAAACACGAGTCAGCCATGAAAGAGGTTTCAGAGAGCTAGAGGTAATAGCAGCTGCAAAGAAACGGTAGGCAAGGAAAACACAGGAGCGCCACAGTGCTTTCATCTCCCTTGAATTTTAAACTAGATCACCACCAAAATGACATAAAAAGGTAACCAGAGGTTTCCTTTTCAGTTGTATAGAAGTACTTTTTGCTTTGTCAATTAGTTAGTTAATTTTTTTTGCACTCTCCTAAAAATAATTTCTAGGGATTGCACTATGAAATAAAATACACACTCTTTACCAGAGCACTTGCAGTGACTTTTCCCGTGCTGCGTTTGGTGCCTTGCATTTACCAAGCCATCTTCCTTTTTAAACCTCATTCCCAGAAGCCTGTGCAATAGTTAAAGCTACTCTGAGAAAAACAAAAGGAAGCAAAACTTTCTATGTCTAACGGAAAGAAAATTTAGTAAAAACAACTTTCCTCTAGCAAATTGTGAGTAAATTTTCAGCCAGTGACTATCCGCTCTCATTATCTGATGGCATTTTAGTTGAAGCTCTATGGAGATGTTTACTTTTCATGGATGCCAGTTGGGAATATTCAGATTATTCCATTTGTGGAATCATTCCATTAACTTACATTTTAGCCCACATGAAACAGGATGTGAGGATATTTTAAAGCTTATTCATATTGGTTTTGCAGAACAACTCAGGGAGGGTTTTTCATGCTGGGATCTTGAATAACGTCATTTCTGTCTACTGGGGTTTCCTTACCCACTTATTTACCACCTTTTAAAACTGTATCTTAATTTAAAAGCTGTCATTACAGACTGGAAAACAAGATGAATAAATCAACCCATCAACACATATTGCCAGACACAGCAGATCATGTGAAGACCTATGTAAAGTAAACAGAAACAGAGACATCCACATGGCACTAGGAAGAGTTCATTACTCTTTGGAGCTGTTGAAAAAAATCAATATAAATCACTTGTATTCATGGCAAAAACCACTTGTATTGTATTTAGTACTCACCAGAGCAAAGCTCAACAGACTTCACTGAATTGCTTTCATATTTTAGCCCCGGCTTGCCAATACACACACACACACAGACACACAAAACACCCCTCCCCCAAATCTATTTATATAACATCTTCTATCTATTGTCTATTAATCAATACATTTATTCTCTCTATATCTATTAATATCTATCTATCTTTCTATTGGTAGCTTTTACCTGCCTCTTCTTTTAAGCAGTAGGTACCAAAGCAATGTAGATACGACTTAACTGGTAAAAACAGAAAGTTATCCTTCAGAAGTTATGGCTTCTGGTTTCCACAGTTTTATATTAACCTCATTAAGTATAACCCTTAGATAACATTCCCTGCCAAGGGAAACTTAATTCAAAATTGTCAAAGCTTTTAGATCATCTGCACACAAAATCATGGTCTTTCACTGGTGTGCATTAAATATCATCCACGGTTAAGAAATTTAGAAATGACCTTGGTTTTCCCAATACTGGGCACTAGTGAGAGCTGGTGTTCCTACTTTACATTTTAAGAAAGACAAAGAAATTCAGACTTGGGAAAGACTATATAGAGCATTCCCTTTTGTTGCCTGCTTTTTCTACTGATTTCATTTTCATCAGAGGGAAGAAAGTGCCAGTTTTCAGAAATACATTTTGCAGGGCACTGGAGTTTTTTTATTAAGATTTTATATAGCTCTTGGTGTCAGCAATGTGCTTTACCGTCATCTATTGGTAATTAGTTATTTAATTAGATTCTGAGGATACAAAAGCTTTTTCACTGGAGTCACTCTGCCTCCCAGATGATTATTCCTGAAAAGACGGCATCTGAAACAGAAATTACATTGAGTTCTTTAATACTTATCTGAACCAGAAAAGGCATCCCTCTTTAAAATAACAATAACTTGTTTTATGATCTATGACCGTTTCAAATGATCTGAAAAGTGAGACAGAATGGTGCTTATTGGTCATGGTCCATTTTTTCCTCAGGCCACAAATGGAGCCTAAAACCCATTTCTGGTTGTTTTTCATTTTATTTAAATTGAAGACAGTTTTAGGACCCCAGGCTCCGTCTAACTGTATATTGCTTTTTAAGTAGCGATATAGATAATTTTCTTAACACACCCATATTAGTATTTTCCAAAATCACTTTTCTGCATTTCACAGGTAGAAAGACTTAGACCAAGTTGAATCAAATCCTGTATTGCCTAATGATTCAGGTGTTAAAATGTGGGGGTGGGAGGTGGGCATGCACTAAAATTTTAATCCTTCCGTGCTAGTTTATAAGTGAATAAACATGGTTTTGCCCTATACAAAGGAAATGTGCTGGATGCCTATTGAGAATTATGATGTCAAGCTTTCTTTCTTTCTCTCTCACTTCCTTCCTTTCCCTCCCTACCTCCTTCTTTCCTTCTATCCCTTCCTCCCTTCCTTCCTTTCTGTTAACTTCTGTGCTACATTAATTTGCAGGTGATAGTGATAGGAGGCTATACACAGGAAGTAACTGTAGCTGGGCAGGCTAGAATTCAGTTATTTTCTGTGAATATGCAAAACACAAAAAGGAACCACAATTTCTTGACTGTTGTCAGGACCCTGATGAGAGAAGTCTTTCTCTGAAATAGCCATGTTGGCTTTGTGTGTATGCATGAGTTAGGACCCAGACATCGTGTTACCTGTGTCAGCACAACAGTTATACAAACTTCCTGAGCCTCAGTTTCCCTATCTCTACATGAGCGTAGGACTATCTGTGTTGCAGGTGTTTGTGAGAATTAAATTAGATAGTCTATGTTAGGTTCAATTATGTATTACATTGTAAGAACTCAGTAAATGGGAGCTATTATTTTTTCCATGTTTATCTTCTTCTTAGATTTTGAGGTCCTTAAATGTAGGAAAAATATATGTGCCCTCTTTTTTTCCCCCATGAATCTAGCAAGTCAAGAGCAGAAAGGATACCTAATAAATGTTTATTCAACGATTGTAATTACCCAGAAGAGTGGTAGCCAAGCCAAGCTTGGCTTAAGAGCACACAAGACAACACACTTTTGATGCTTAGTCTATGGTGGCATTTTCTTTTGTTTGTTTGCCTGTTTGTTTTGTGTTTGTTTTTTTTTTTATAAAAAGAGCAATTGATACACATAATATGTTTTTTGGAGTGGTGTTGTTCTCTGTCGAATCACAGAATGAGAAGAAAGGCATATTAGATTTCATACACAGCACACCTTTTAAGATGACAATATATTGTGTGTCACAGAATAGGGCTTTTAGGTTTGCCTTGTTTTGTTTTTAAACTATAAATACTTATCAAGGAACAAATGAGCTGGTGGGAACTTCTTCTTCTAGGTTTTGGAAGTAGATACAATGGGAGACAATCTCACCTTTTTGTATCACGGCAACCTCAGAGGGCCGAGGCTGGGCTGGAAGATGCAGGAGGCTGCTCTAGTATGTCACCAGACAATGAGGCTATATATATGTGGTTACCCAGGGAAAGTGAAACACACACACATGTGCATTCACAGCTCTCTCTCACCTTCTCGAATAAGGAATCCATTATATTTCCCTACAGTGGACAAATGGTCTCAAGGATAGTCAACATACTACCACTGTATCAAAATAAATCAAGCATGGTTCATTCTGTTCTGTGTAGTGGGAGCATTGTGTGTGTGAAAGCAAGAGAGAACCAGTCATGTACTTACGATCAGGTCTTTAGCAATAACTGATTAAGTCTTGGAAGCTAGTCAACAAGACAATGGAGAATTTAAGAATCACAGCGGGCAGCTTCCTCTGGTTGACACTGAACGTGGGACTTTTTCTGGAGTCCAGCTTTAATACATCATGTGGCCAGTTGATGTATTCTTATTTCATGAATGGGTGGGTGAAGCCAAGCCAGACTTTAATAGCCTAGACACCTCTCTTGCGAACAGCAGTAAGGCTGTCTCCTCTCTGGAAGTAGTGCGATATGCAGTGCTCCACTCCAGCTGTAGCTACAGAGCCCCAGGGAGATGTGCCTGTCATGCTTGACTATAGGATGCAGCTCTGGGAAAGCCCCAGGCTTTGGCCATGGCCAGAGTGTGCATCCAGCCAATAACCTGATTGTGCAACTCCACTGTCTGGTGAAAAGCCGGCAGATGACTGGAACATTACCAAGTAGACATTGCCGAGAATGCCGTGGGCTCCGCAAGCTCTGTGGAGGATGGGCTGAGCAGCTTTAGCATGGAGGACGTCTGGGGAAGAGGGTTTGGAGGGATGACAGCATAATCACACAGACATAGAAGCTGCTTCCTTCATTAGCAGCACAGCACTTGACGTATTCTCCTAAGAGAGTGCTTAGTTACATTCAGGGTAGAAGCTCTGGTTTGAAGACAATGAAAAATGCAAAGGGTTGTTGAATGCTTTTAAGTGCCAGACACTGTGTTAGGTACTTGTACACACTAGAGCAGAGGGACCTTGAAGGGCAAGGTTGAGAGACAGCACATACCAATCTTTATGGTTTCTGTACCTCTGCAGATATGGCTATGCACAATTTTCACATGTAGCATGAAGAATTGGCTTGATGTGAGCAATCTTGTGACCTACACAGATTTATATTGTAGAATACCCTCATGCATTCATTGTGGATGATGATCTGCAGCTGAGATTTCACCATCAATTTTTATTGAGGAGCTTGTCACTTGCTTAAGGTTATTTAGATATAAATTGTCAATGGCTCTTATACAAAATAAAATGACCTGGAAGAATAGTGATTCAACAGAAATTTATAGATTGGGTTCTAATTGTATCTTGTAATGTGCTTTCTGCTTTTGTCTCCAGCTCAGATGAGGGCAATATATATAAATTCTATGGGAGAGGCAGAATACATAGGGTTGAAGAGTGCTCCATGGGTCAGTTTCTTCATCTGTAAAATGAGGACATGGACAATCTTTACCTCACAGTGTGACGAGTATCAGAGAGATTACATACCAAGTGCTTAGCACAATGCTTGACACACTTTAAGTGTTCGATAAATGGTAACCATTTACATTTTTAAGGAGGTAGAAATAAGTTGTGGAGATGCAAAAACCTTGGCTTCAATCCCTGTTTTGTTGCTAACTGCTTGTGTGACCCTAGCAAATTACTTCTGTATTGTCTTCTTAATCTATAATATGGGGATAATATTAGTATATATCTCAGAGAGGCATAATAAGGATTAAATAAATATAAAATCATCAATAAATTGGCATAATAATAGTACATATCACATAATGGGATTATAGGGATTAAATAGATACAAAATGTGAGAAAGTCTGGCCTATAGTAAGTGCCCAATAAAGGGTAACCAGTATTAACTATCACTGGAACTGCATGAACCACCTGCTTAACTCATGAGCTGCTACTGAAGGAGGTAATGTCCTGCAGAGCCATCGTGGTGCTTTTTATAGCAACTAGCATTCATCTGTATGAATAGAAGTAACATTGGACTGGGTAGTTTGGAACTCTTCACTGCTAGTTTGATCACAGAGACACACCTTCCGTGTGCCCATAAGGGCATTGGTTGACCTCCTTGTGCCTTAAGGCATGTAGACATATGCCTTCTGCCTAGCTTTAAAAGCTCATTGCTTACATGGCCCTTTTGAAGTTGGGCGTATGTTCTACAGAGTGCACAGTGTGGCCAGAGGCAAATCTGGCTCTTTGTTTAATAAGAGAAAAAAGGCCAAGCCAGCATAGTGAGAGCTGATCACATGAACTCAACAAAGCACTCATATAAGTCTGTTTTTATCGGTAAACCTACTTGTGTTTGCAGGTGAATATATATGTGCATTGAAATGCTATACATATGTGTGTATATGTATACATACACATGTGAACATGAGTATAAAATATACTCACACAAACATATGTCCATGCCAACTGTTCATTAAATGCAATTAACAAAGACTTTAATTTTTCAGTTGCCAAGAGTGGTGTATGTATACCAGTTTGAAAATGCAAAATATGATAATACATTGTAAAAAGTAATTTCCAATGATGTTTCTTTAAATCAATTTAAAGTTTGTGTATACTAAAAGAAAGATTATTCTAAAATATATTAAGCCTTTGGAACACAATCCTTCATGATCTTGAATAGCATTAAGACTTTATTTTATGCATATCTACACAAAGTAAAATGCAGAACCGAATAATCATTTGTATTATAGAGGCCTAAACCCATCCCCAACCCCCCAAACCCACACACAATGGAGAGTATTGTTGCAAGAGTGAATTTAAGGGCAATGGGTCCTAGATTATTACGTTATATTTTATTTAGTTATGGCTACATGGTAAAATGTGGAGTTAAAAAAGGTGACATTTGTATATTTTGCTTTATGAATGCCAAATATTCATGTCATTTTGAGATCAGATATTACATAATTGGATGAATATTTTTTCTCATACAAATATTTCAGTCTTTCATAGTTTTCTAAGTGTATAGAGATCCATAGCCTAAGGACTGTGAGAAGAAATAGACTTCACTTTTTTCAAGCCATGACCACTTTTTAGTATTAGAAAATGTTTCAAATTTTTTTTTCTCTTCATATCTTTTTAAATAGTTATAAGAAAGAACAAGAAAAAATCTGTTCTTTGCTTATGCAGAAATATATTAAAATTCTTTTCTAGAACAGCACAGAGAAGCTTTCTTTGTTATTCTAGTTTCAGCCTGATTTCCACCTTAGATTTAGAAAATGTATATACACAGGAAGCAGCTAGTTATACTGGTATGGAAAAATATCTATGGCTAAAATACACCTTTTGAACTATAATACATTTTCTAGTTATTCATGTACAAGTCACTTTCAGTAACCACTTTAATTTCAGGTTTTGATTATGAAAACAACACAATGATTTCAGAATGTGCATAATATTTATTTAACCCCTCACAGAAGAACCTACAGGCAGTGATAAGTACTTATACACGTTGCTACCCAAAGGTTTTAGCAGAGGAACATTCTCTCATAATGGGGTTATGAAAGAGACACTGCCTCTGTAATTTTCTGAAGCTCAGCTTTAGAACAAGCTGTTTCTTTTATGTACAAAGCTCACAATTCACAAGTCCCAACTGAAATGTATTTTTTGTTGTTGGAAGGTTTCAAAGATATAGTGTTTGGAAATTCCTTAATTAGATTTAAGATTTTAGACTTACAAGTGGGTTCCCTTTGTAACCAGAATGCATTTACTTGGCAGTTGCTTTATTTAGTGATGCTCATTTCACACTGTGAATAACCAACAAAAACTCTAATATGATAGCACTCCACTAGCTTTTTCTCTTTGGAAAACAGAAAGCAAAGAAATCAGAGGAGATTTATGGAGAATGGCCCAAATTGAAACCTATTTGGAAGCACCTTTTCTATTTGCACAGCTAAACATCTTTGTGTTTTATTTTAAATGAAGGTGTACATAGACAAATAGTTCCAAGTTTGAAACACACATTAGGATATGTTTCTATAAAAATACGTTACACGATCAGCATTCATAGAGGGCTGCCAGCTCTGGAAGACTTGCATGCCCATGGGTCATCCCTGGGGGACAAGCTGTATATAAATACCAACTGCTAGTTCACAGTTTGTGCAAATATAAAGTCTCTTAGGCCAAGATAACATGTATATAGTGTGACATGGCTGTGCCTAGCTATGTACATGTAGACTTCAGTATATTTAGTGCTTGACATTATTTTACTTCTCACTAAAGCAGCTTACTATTTTCAGACAGATGGGTAAAAGGAAAATGACTGTAAGACATGTGGAGTAAAAAGAATTGAACAGAAACAGTAAGGACTCTCCAGAAGGCCATACAGGGAAGAAAGAATGGTGATAAGTCTGTATAACTTGGACATCTGTGTCCTGAAGCATTAATGAGAAATGAAAGAGAGCTTTGGCCCCAGTATCTAAAAGTATCTGGTTCATATTGGGAGCTAAATAAGTATTTTTTAATTTAATTTTTATTTTAATTTTGGCATATTACAGGGGTACAAATGTTTAGGTTGCCTTTGCCCCAACCCAGTCAGAGCTTCAAGTGTGCCCATTCCCCAGACGGTGCACACCGCTCCCATTAAGTGTGAACATACCCAACCCCTCCTCACCCCTCCCACCTGCCCGACACCTGATGAATGTAACTACTATATGTGTACATAAGTGTTGATCAGTTAATACCCATTTGATTGTGAGTACATGTAGTACTTGTTTTTTCATTCTTGTGATATTTCACTTAACAGAATGAGCCCCAGCTGTATCCAGGATAATATTAGAGGTGCTAGATGACCATTGTTTTTTGTGGCTGAGTAGAACTCCATGGTATACATATACCATATTTTATTAATCCACTCATGTATGGATGGGCACTTGGGTTGTTTCCACATCTTTACAATTGTGAATTGTGCTGCTATAAACATTTGAGTGCAGATGTATTTTTTATAGAATGTCTTTTTTTTCCTTTGGGTAGATGCCAAGTAATGGGATTGCTGGATCAAATGGTACTTCTATTTGTAGCTCTTTGAGGTATCTCCATAATACTTTCCATAGAGGTTGTACTAGTTTGCAGTCCCACCAGCAGTTTATGAGCGTTCCTATCTTTCCTCATCCATGCCACCATTTATTGTTTTGGGACTTTTTGATGAAGGCCATTCTCATTGGAGTTAAGTGATATCTCATTGTGGTTTTGATTTGTATTTCCCTGATGATTAGAGACGATGAGCATTTTTCATAAGTTTTTTGGCCATTAGTCTGTCTTTGGTTGAAAAGTTTCCGTTCATGTTCTTTGCCCACTTTTTGATAGAGTTGTTTGGTTTTTTCTTGCTGATTTTCCTGAGTTCTATATAGATTCTAGTTATCAGCCCTATGTTGGATGTGTAGCATGTGAATACTTTCTCCCATTCTGTAGGTTGTCTGTTTGCTCTCGTGATAGTTACCTTAGCTGTGCAGAAACTTTTTAATTTGATCAGGTCCCATTTATTTATTTTTGTTGTTGATGTGATTTTCTTTGGAGCCTTCATAAATTCTTTGCCTAGGCCAATGTCTGTAAGAGTTTTTCCAACATTTTCTTCTAGAATTCTTATTCTTCTAGAAACCTTAAGGTTTCATGCCTTAGGTTTAAGTCTATTATCCACCATGAGTTGATTTTTATGAGAGGTGAAAGGTGCGGATCCTCTTTCAGTCTTCTACATGTGGCTATCCAATTTTCCCAGCACTATGTATTGAATAAGGATTCTTTTCCCCAGTGTATGTTTTTGTCTGCTTTGTCAAAGATTAGATGGCTGTATCAGGATGGTTCTATATCGGGGTTCTCAGTTCTGTTCCATTGGTCTATGTATCTGTTCTTGTGCCAGTACCATACTGTTTTAGTTACTATAGCCTTGTAGTATAGCTTGAAGTCTGGTAAATTGAGGCCTCCCAATTTGTTATTTTTGCTAAAGATTGCTTTTGCTCTATGGGGTCTTTTCTTATTTCATATGAAGCATAGAATTATGCTTTCTAGATCTATGAAAATGATGTTGGTACTTTAATAGAGATTGCATTGAATCTCTAGATCATTTTGGGTAGTATAGACATTTTAACAATGTTGATCCTGCCTACCCATAAGCATGGTATGGTTTTCTACCTGTTTACGTCCTCTGCTATTTCCTTCCTCAGTGTTTCATAGTTCTCCCTGTGGAGGTCTTTTACCTCCTTAGTTAAATATATTCCTAGGTATTTTATTTTCTTTGTTGCTATTGTGAAGGGTATTGAGTCTTTGATTTGGTTCTCTGTTTGACTGTTGGTGTATTGGAATGCTACTGATTTCTGCACATTGATTTTGTAACCTGAGACTTTGCTGAATTTGTTTATCAATTTCAGTAGTCTCATGGAAAAATCTTTGGAGTATTCTAGATAAAAGATCATATCATCAGCCAAAAGTGATAGTTTGACCTCTTATACCCCCATTTGGATGCCCTTGATTTCTTTCTCTTGTCTGATTGCTCTGGCTAGGACTTCCAGCACTATGTTGAATAGAAGTGGTGATAGAGGGCAACCTTGTCTGGTCCCAGTTCTAAGCGGGAATGCTTTTAATTTTTCCCCATCCAGTATGATGTTGGCTGTGGGTTTGTCATATATGGCTTGTATCATCTTTAGGTCCATCTATGCCTATTTTGTTAAGCGTACTTATCATAAAAGGGTGCTGAATTTTATAGAATGCTTTTTCTGCATCTATTGAGAGGATCATATGGTCTTTGTTTTTGCTTCTATTTATGTGGTAAATTACACGTATAGATTTGCATATGTTGAACCATCTCTGCATCTCTGGGATGAAGCCCACTTGGTCATGATGGATAATATTTTTGGTAAACATCTAAATTTGGTTTGCTAGGATTTTGTTGAGAATATTTGCATCTATATTCATAAGGGATATTAGTCTGTAGTTTTCTTTTTTTGGTTGCATCTTTTCCTCATTTTGGTATCAGGTTGATGTTGGCTTCATAAAACATATTGGGGAGGATCCCTTCCTTCTCAATGCTGTGGAAAAATTTTTGCAGGATAGGGACCGGTTCTTTGTAGGTCTGGTAAAATTCAGGTGTGAAGCCATCTGGTCTGGGACTTTTCTTTTTAGGAAGGCTTTTTTATTGCTGCTTCAATTTTGGTGCTTGACATTGGTCTGTTCAGGAATTCCATGTCTTTTTGATTGAGTCTAGAGAGGCTGTGTGTTTCTAAGAATTTGTCCATTTCCTCCATATGTTCAAGTTTATGTGCATAGAGGTTTTTATAGTATACATAGATGATATTTTGTATTTCCATGGTATCAGTTGTCATTTCTCTTTTTTTTGTTCCTGATTGAGCTTGTTAGAGTGCTTTCTTTTCTGGTTCTCATTAATCTAGCAAGAGGTGTGTCAATTTTCTTCATTTCTTCAAAGAACCAACTTTTTGTTTTATTAATCTTCTGTATAGTTTTTTTTATTATTGATTTCATTTAGTTCTGCCCTGATCTTTATTATTTCTTTTCTTCTGCTGGGTTTGGTGTTGGTTTGCTCATCTTTTCCAGTTCTTGAAGATGATTGATTAGATTATTGGTTTGTGATCTTTCTGTCTTTTAGATGTAGGCATTTATGGATATAAATTTTCCTCTCAGGACTGCTTTAGCTGTCTGTGTCCCACAGATTTTGATAACTTGTGTCTCCTTTGTCATTTAGTTCAAAGAATCTTTTGATTTCCATCTTGATTTCCTCATTTATGAAATAATCATTCAACAGAAGTTTGTTTAGTTTCTGTGACTTTTTGCAGAGATGAGAGTTTCTGCTGGAGTTGATTTATAATTTTATTCCACTGTGGTCTGAGAACATGCATGATATAATTTCTATTTTCTTAAATTTGTTGAGACATGCTTTGTGGCCCAGGATGTGGTCAATTGTAGAGAATGTCTCATGAGCTGATGAGAAAAATGTACATTCAGTGGTTTTGGGGTAGAATGTTCTGTAAATGTCAGTCAGGCCCATTTGTTCTACAGTTCTGTTTAAGTCCATTGTTTATTTATTTTCTGTTTGGAGGATCTGTCCTGTTCTGTAAGAGGGGTGGTGAAGTCCCTGGCTATTATGGTGCTGCTGTTTATCATTTTGTTTAGCTCAAGTAGGATTTCCTTTATGAATCTGAGTGCACCTGAGTTAGGTGCATAAATATTTTGAATTGTTATGTCTTCTTGTTGAATTGTACCCTTCACCATTATATACTGACCATCTTTGTCTTTCATTACTTTTGTTGATTGATGGATCAATTCATTGATAGATAGATCAGGTACACACTCACACATTTATTTCCTTATCTGCCACACTACTCTGCTCTTTAAAAGACCATGACCCAGAGAAAAAAGAGAACTACTACATCCTAAAGTTAGGTAATTTTCATATCCACTCCCTGCGCAGTAGATACCTTTGTAGTAGTACCTTCTTTTCTTATAGTACAAACTATCCCCTGTTTACACTATTCTATTTGCATAGTTATGATTTCTTAATCTTTATCTCCCATCAAGATCTCTCTTGAATTCCAGAGGCCCCCCTGCTTTCTGGATGTCTTCATTTAGATGTTCTGTGTCAGAGACTAGTTAGTTTTTCACCAAATCATTTCATTTTCCTCTTTCTCCTGGTTATGTCTCCAGACCACATTTCCCAACCTTCCTTGCAAGTAGGAATAGCCAGGTGACAGAGTTTGGGTAATTGGGTGTTGATAAAAGTTATGGACATTTGTTGGCCTAGCCCATAAAACCTACATTGACCTTCCACTGTCCAACCCCTTGTCTGCTTCCTGGATGTGGAGGATCTGACAGAGAACCATGTGGCCCTACAGCCTGGCTGGACCATAGATAGAAGCAGCCTGGGTCCCTCAATGACCATGTGGAGCAGACATTCCATCCTTACTAATTGGGCTTAAAAAAGACATGATTCTATTTTGTTAAGCTATTGAACTTTTCAGGTTGTGTGTTACAGCAATTGGCCAAACCTGTCTAATATATTTTCTCTCTGGCGTTTATGATCTATGTTAGCACCATTTCGCCATCACTCAGTTAGGTTGCTATTAGTTCCCCCAAAGTATTTTTCCCTTGTCTCTTATTCCTTGTAGGTCAACAGCCCTCACTCTTTGTTCCTACTCCTACTGCTTTAGCTCAGGCTATTGTCCTTTCTTGATTGGTCTGTTTAAATAACACCCTGAAGGAGCTTTCTGCTTTCTTTCTTGCCTACTTCTAATCTATCTACCGTACTGCCCACCATTTTTCTTTTGAAAACCAGATCTGATCCAATAACTCTTTCCTTAAAAAATTTTATGTTTTTTCTTGACCTTCATGATGAACTAAAATTTCTAGAATTACAATGCAATCCCACTCTGGATATATATCCAAAAGAATAGAAAAAATGATCTACCCCCTTGTTCACTTCAGCATTATTAACAATAGTCAAGATATGAAAACAACCTAAATGTCCACTGATAGTTGAATGCATAAACTGTGATTATATTTGTATACACACATACACACTGGAACGTGATTTATCTTTAAAAAGAAGGAAGTCCTGCCATATGTAACAACATGAATGAACCTGGAGGACATTATATTAATACTAAGTGAACTTTGCTAGTCACAGAAGGACAAATACATACTGCATGCTACCACTTATATAAGGTATCTAAAATAGTCAAATTCATAGAAATAGAGAGTAGAACGGTAGTAACAGGAGCTGGGGGAAGGGAGAAATGGGAAGTTGCTGATAAATGGGTATACAATATCATTTACGCAGGATGAATAAATTGTAGAGATCTACTGTAAAACATTGTGCCTGTAATTAACAATAGTACATTGTACACTTAAAATTTTGTTAAGAGAGTACAGCTAATGTTAAATGTTTTTACTGCAATTCTAAAATGAATCATTTCTTTAGTATCTCATTTATTTAAAACCACTTATAATCCATCCATTCACTAATCACTTGTCATCTACATTTCCAGTGACATAACTCAGGCTCTAAGAAACAAAAACAAAAATAGAAAACCAGAGATAAACTTTTCTAATAGAGCACATTTTTTACACTTTAAATTCTTTGCACAGGATATTTACCTAGTCTAAAATGCCCCCTTTTCCTCATTTTTTTTGTTTGACACAATTTCATTGTCTTAATAAGGTCCAATTAAATAATCACCATTTTTCTCTCTTCTAATGTCCCATACTGATTTAATTGCTCTCTCCTCTGTACTCTTATGGCACTTTGAATATAACTCTCTTGTAGTGTTTGTTCCTCTGGATTTCAATTATATCTCTGTATGTGTCTCCCAATTGACGATGAGATTTGGTAAGAAATAGGTCTTTTTTTGTCTTTGTATACTCTGCACCTACTTTGGTGAATGGCAACAAAGAAAGTACTCAAAAGAGGTTTCTGGAATAAATTTTTAACTATCACATAATTCACTATCAGAGAAAACTGTGGCCTTATTTTCTGCTATGGTACTATATTAATAGGAATGTGTAAATCTTTCCTACCTTGCAATAGCTACAATAATAAAGACATCTATCTTGATAATAATAATGATTGCTAACATTTAATGAATGCTTATTATGTGCTTGGTACTGTGCTAAATTCTTTATGTGCTTCATCTTGTTTAATCCTTATAGTGACTTTGTGAAGTTGATGTCATTGTTATTTCCATTTTAAAGTAATGTGTTAACTTAAGTTGGTAGGCAGTTATGAACAAAGAACAGCTGTGAAAAAGGTAGCCTCCTACAGGAAGGCACAATTGATTTTGCCCTCAAGGTGACAAACAATTTGAGAATTTACTAAAGTCTTTCTTGACTACTAAAGCTTTATTCCTTATAAATACACGTAGTATAATATGGAACTTGGAAAATTCCATTCAAAATTATTTTGAGATAAAGTTTTTTCTTTCCTTAGGTAATTGTGAAATTCATCTGATATTTTTGGAGACAGCTAGGTACAGAGTAAATCTTTGAGCAAATCATCATGCCTTTTAAGAGTATTCAGAAAAGTAAAGTTAATAGGGGAACCAACTATTGTAATAAGAGGGTTGGAACTTTTAGCCCCAGCCCTCAACCTCCAGTGAGGCAAGAGGGGCTGAAGGTTTTGCTGATTACCAATGGCCAAAGTTGTAATCAATCATGCCTACGTAATGATGCCTCCACAAAAACCCAGATGGACAAAGTTCAGAGAGCTTTTGGGTAGGTGAACACGTCGAGGTGCTTGGAGGATAGTAGCACCCGGGAGGAGTTGGAAGCTCCGCACTTCTTCCCCATGCCATCGTGTATGCATCTCTTCCATCTGGCTGCTCCTCTGTATCCTTTGTAATATCCTTTATAATAAACTGGGAAACTTAAGTGCTTCCCTGAGTTCTGTGAGCTGCTCTTGCAAATTAATCAAAGCCAATGAGTAGGTCATGGGAACTCCTATCTGTAGCTGTTTGGTCTGTTAGAAGCACAGGTCACTTGCTTTCTGTGCTGGCCACTGGCATCTGAAGTAGGGGGAGGTTTGTGGGACTGAGCCCTCAGCATGTGAGATCTGAAGCTGTCTCTGGGTAAATAGTGTCAGAATTGCATTGAATTAGAGTACACCCAGTTGGTGTCCAGAAGAGAATCTGCTGCTACAGAATTGCTTGGTGTGTGGGAAAATGTGGTGTCAGAAGTATGGTAAGTATGACTGTGTAAGAGAGAAGGGAAAACACTGTTTTTTTCCCTATACATACACATCACCCCAATTCCATCTTTTCCTAAAAAAAATCTCCCCTGACCATACCTGTTAAAAATACTCTCTCTTTCTTAGCCCTGTAGACCCTATTGTGTGCTTAGTTTTCACCTCTCACTATTGCCTTATATATTTTTCTTTTTTTAATTTTATATTTTTATTGATACACAATAGATATACATATATTTTGGGTACTTGAGATAATTTAATACATTCATATGCTGTATGTATTTTTCATCTCTAGAGGCATTGTCTCATCTTCCTAATTAGATTGTAACTTTGTAGACTTTAGGGCCTGCATCTTTGATGTCCCAGAATCTCCCACAGTAAAGGGGAAGGGAAACTAATATTTACTGAATTCCTGCTGTGTGCCAGGCACTATGCTAGATTCTTCACATAAATTGTCTGGTTTAATTCTCACAACAACTTTATGAGTTATATATTATTAGCCCCATCTTAGAGATGAGGAAACCAAGGCTCAGAGAGGTTAGGTACATTACTTAACATCACACAGCTAGAAATTAATTGAGTTCATATTCCATCCTAGTACTGTCTATCTCCAAAGCTCCTGGTTTTCCTAATACACTTTATACATATTAGATACTTACTGGTAACAACAGTTCTCATCTATCCATCACCCCTCTGAGTATAATTTTTATGGTATTTCACATTGGCATAGTTTCTTAACTATTTAAAATGCATTGCTGGCTGGGAGTGGTGGCTCATGCCTGTAATCCCAACACTTTGGGAGGCTGAGATGGGAGAATCACTTGAGGCCAGGAGTTTGAGAGCAGCCTGGGCAACATAGAGAGTCCCCATCCCTATAAAAAAAAATTAAAGAATTGGCTGGTGAGGTGGTGTGCACCTGTAGTCCTAGCTATCCAGAAGATTGAGGTAGGAGGATTACTTTAGCCCAGGAGTTTGAGGTTACAGTGAGCTATGATCAAACCACTGCACTCCAGCCTGGGTGACTGAGTATGACCCTGTTTCTAAACAAATAAAAATACATAAAAATAAAAAATAAAGCGCACTGCTATTATTTATCCAAGTAGATTGCCAATCTCTGTGGGCAGGACTCTGTCTTATGCTTTGAGTGTTCATGTGTGTGTATTACTGTGCATATAGAGAGCTTTGATATATACTTGTAGAATGCTTGACCAATGGCAGTCTTTTAAAAATGCCAATTATAAATTAAAAAATTAACTAAAAAATACAATAGGAAGATTTACACATAAGCAAAAAATAAATAAATAAACGGAATTGTAACAGAGATTCTCTTTGTCCTTCAAAACTCCTGGGTAGCCTCAGTTATATTTACTCAGGTTACTTGTATCTTACCATTCTCTATTTAAAATAAAATGTCTAGAAAGTGATGTTACCTGACAACTGACATGGCTCTAAATCTCTGGCAAACTGAGATCTCAAGAAAATTCAGCCAATATGAAACAAAACCATAATGAAAGGGAAATATGTGTTGAATTTTTATTATTTAGTCCTTTTCAAAGTATTTTATGATGCTTATGTATTGGTTAATGACAATCTTTATGGAAGCTATGTTAATGGATTTTAAATGTACTCATGAAATCAATTCAAATATTATTGCCTTTCTGACCTACAGATTCCCCTTAGTTTAACCCTGTAGACGTATTTCTCCCCTACATCAACTCTACTTGTGATTTTTGTCTCTGCTAAACTAGAGTTGGGTACAAATGTTCTGAGACCTAACAGTATTGGAGGCTGAACTTTGGGGTTTCTGGGCAGCTGAGGACCCTGGAGAGTGGAGGTGAGGCAGCATGTAGGGCAGCAATGGGGGGAGCTCATTGTGGCAGGTCAACAGCTTTCCGCATTATTTACAATAATAGTTTCCCCCGTTGGAATAGGTAAGGGGGAGGTGAATGGGGCTGCTGCTATTCTCACAGCCAGAAGTCTCGTATTTGCAATTCTACAGTAATTATTTTTGAGGACTTCAAAAGGCTGCACACATTCACAGGGATTTATTGTTTCATATCATCCAAATCTTAAGGACACCAATAAATTTTTAAGAGCTTGTCTATTTCCAAGGCTTGTAGAAATGATGATTCTATATTTATCTCCATATGTAATTAGCAATCATTTATAAGTAATGGGATTCATGTTCTGTAGACAAATTACTGGCCTTCCTTTCTTCTTTTTTTGGTATCAGTACTGGCTGGGGGTTGGGGTTCTGCACAGTGATTTTCGTGACACCCAATTTGGCATCTTATACTGTCACAACGAGCCGTGATTTCAGGTGAGGAATAAGCAGGAGCACATGAACCCTCAAGCAAAAGAGATGAAATTTTCATCCGAATGTCCTAAAGAATAAAAATGATGGAGATAAAAACAGAAAATATATGACATGGACAAAGTTGTTTCTAACTAGAACATTTTTCAAAGTTTTCTAGGGGCATCAATTGCTCTCTGAGCAAATCGTTTAGTACAGAGCTCTAGTGAGAGCATTAGCAAACGATCCTCTTCTGCCTGCAATTAGATTAGTCATGCACTTGTAGGCTGGAATTTATGGCCATTTGTATTCCAGAAGAATCCTTGTACTGTGCTTTTCAAATAGAAAATAAAGAAAACTACTAAAGCATGCACCAAAGATTGCAGATTTATTTTTTTAATTGCTCTTATGTCTCCTTCAGTTTTTAAAAAAGTTTATTTCATAAAAACAAAAGAAGATATAAACACTGTATATAAATATTCTCAAACCCAAAACAGATTGTCTGTTATTATTGCCATCATAAATGTCATAATCGTTTATCCCCCTCACCCATGTATATTTATGTATTTACTTCCTTGGTCACCTAGTTTATAAACTTCTAAAGGGGAAACCATACCTTATATAGCTTTCTATCTTTCAGGTACATAGCACATTATTATTATTGTCATCATCAGCAGCATTAATATCATCATCATTTGCACACAGTAAGTTTTCTGTAAGTAACTATTAGATTAAAAAAAAGCTTACTTAGGGGCTTCAGCAAGAAAGATGCTGTGTATGCTTGCAAAATAAAACTTGAGAACGATAGCTACCTGTTTAGCCTTGTGAAACGTGTGTGATCTTGGCTGTGCCTGCACAGGAAGGATCAGGATGTCTCCGAGACTTTTTCCAGCAGTCACGTTGGACCAAATTGATTAGCAAGATCTGTGTATAGACACTGCCATGACCATGCTGTTATTTCTGAACTTTGGTGGATGGCGCTGCTACATGTTGTATACAGTCATCATGCTGACTCATCTGACTAAACACTATTGTCTCCAGGACTCCTGGAGTCATATTGGTGCTCAAGGCACAGGCAAAGAATTTTATCTTTTACACATCTTCCATTTTTCTAAATTGCATTCTCTTTGTTAAAACAAAAATCTAAATGAGTATGCCTCAGTATTTTTAAGCAAGTGATTAAATCTCAGCTTGAGGTATGCAGATAAGGCCAAATTGACCAAGTCTATGTGGGATGCCACCTAGCTAGGAAAGTGAAAATCTCTTATTTCTTTCTATGTGCCATCTACCTAAGGTGCTGAGAGTTTAGTGGGAAAGGATATCAATATAGAACATCATACAACTGCAACAATGGGCACATGTACAAAGCTCAGAAATAGCACAGAGAAAACACAGATCATCTTAATGTTTGAAGTATATTTCAGTGTTGTGTGAGAATTGTCATAATGAGAAATGTTAAATGAGAATAAAAATATTTTTATGATTTAGAGCCTGACAAAGTAATCCATGTTGCTGTTGTTGACACTTTTGTTTTCAAATTGTTTAAAAACTCTGATGATGAACTAGAGCTGCAAATGATTATTATGGCTATTAAAAGAGCCAATCATTTGCTTGAGTACAGCTGGTGTTAATTGTCATGTGAAAAATATCTACACTCCATATTAAAGATTGCTTTCCTTTATCTTTGTCAGTTATTAAGAATTATGATTTGTTTATGTTTAGGAAATATATTTGGATATAATAAATCTGTATGTATGAATTGCAGGAAAAATTAAGTCAACAGTTCCTACACTTTCATATTTTGGATTTTGCCTTATATCATTCAGTGATTTGGGAATAATTCTACAAATAGGAACATTTATTGAGCAGGTACTATTACGTTCTAGGCACTGTACAAAGTGATTTGTATCCAGCTTCTCAATTGTGGTTCATGGATCAACTTCATCAGCATGGCCTGGGAGCCCTGTCCCCAACCCAGACCTGCAGCATCAAAATCTGCATTGTAAGAAGCTCTCCATGTTGCCTTGCACATGACAGTTTGGGAACTCCAGTGCTTTCACATTTTATTTCTAATTCCTCACCACTGCCTTATGAGTTCAGAGAAGTTGAGTCATTGTGCAGGGTCACAGAGCTATTAAGGGATGAGTAGTTCTCTGTTCTCAGAATGGGTCATGTTTCTCCTATACGATTACAACCTTTCACTTTTTGAAACCTTACCCCTTCAGAATTGTCCAGCGTGAATTCCACCACCTCAATTAAATCTTTCTTGATGCCTCCTGTTGCAAGTAATTTTTTTCCTGTTTAAATATCTCGCAGTACTTTGGCTCTTTCTGATTTTTCCCTACAACACAGTTTTGTCTTACCTAACTGCTAGTGTCCATGAGGCTGGAAACCATCTTTTTTGCCTTGCAGAATCTATGGCACCTGGCATAGCAACCATCATATAATATGTGCTTAATGGATACTTGAATAAATTAACGATTGCATTTGCCCTTTAAATAAAGCCATTCTATAGTTCATTAGAACAAGTAAATCCAGTTTAGTATATTAACAGCTGCTAATTGCTTCAAGGTTATTACTGCCTGGCTCACATTAATATTAATATTGATAATTCCTACCATGTGTACAAGATTTTATAACTTACAAGGCCCTTCAACACCTATGACATTTAATTCTCACTACAATCCTATGAGATAAGGACTCTTTTATTCCCATTTTACAGAGATAGAAATTTATGCTCATAGAAATTGTGCCCTGCAAAATATTACAGTGAACACTATGGAACAGAAACCTAGGGCCTCTGACTCCCAGGTCTGTGCCGTTTCTGGTCTCTTTCTGGATCAAAACATGTCTTGTATGAATTCAAGAGCTGTTTTCTCAAATGACGTTTGTGGTAGAAGCCCTCATATAAATTTATACGTTGACCTTAAGCCTTTCTTCCCCACATGAAGACATTGAAATAAGAGGTATGAGAAACAAAATCTACAGGGTTTTGTAATTGGCTAGTAAGGTGCTAGAGAAGATGAGGGAGAGACAGGATTAAAAAGGAACCCCAGATTTGGAGCTCTGGTGCCTGGAGGTGCGATGGTGCTATCAATTAAGCAGAGACCGTCTGGAGGCCTGGGGCGGATGACAACTCGGAAATGCAGAAAGGTCGTGGCTCACCAGGTCCTCTTTTTCCTGCTTCTGTGGTTATGGATACCTGTGCTGAGATGGAACTGGACCCTGAATGAGTATGTTGCTCATAGGCCCTGTCACACGAGTGAGAATTAAACTTGGTTGTTTTAAGCTACTGAGACTTTGGAGTTGTTAGTCAACAGTGTAATCTTGATCCTAGGCCACTCTGACACATAGATATCTGAGGAAAACTCTCTGTATGCAGTTGATTGAGCTAGAAAGCAATTCAGGTTCTTGATTTTACATTCCATTCTAATTTCTTACCCTCTCTTCCCCACTGTTGTGGATAAGGACCCTGTCAGATTTATAAAAACAGCAGCCTGAAAGCTTTCTGCCTTCTCACTCGTCCTGGCTTAGAAGTTTAAAAGACTCATCATTTAATTGTTGATGGCACAGAGTAGATAGATCTGGAATCTGAAGTTAGAAGTTCTGAGTTACATCCTTGAGTCTGATTTTTCTGTAGCTGTGTCCTCGGACAAGTCTCTCTTGTCTGAACTCAATCTATTCCCCTATCAACTGGGTGAGTAATATTATGTAACTCATGTGGTCGTGAAGAGCCAATGAGCTATTATACTATGAGTGAAAGAAGTTTGTAAATTTTAATATGCTATTATAGATGTAGTTATTAGTATAAGAGCAGAACAAAAGACAAAAGAGTAGCTATCAGTGTAAATATCTGCATAAAAAGCAAATTAGATATTTTAAAAATTAAGATGTGATTTTCAAAACATTAAAATCAGGACAATGCTTTACTATACACAGAGCTAGTGATGATCACTATATGATTTACATAATATTTAGTAAAATTATAAGAAGGTTTGAAATTTTAGGAAACTAAGAGCATTACACATTCTATGATAGACCACTAAGGCAGAGGTTAGCAAAAATCACACATCCATAGGTAACTTTTGATCAAAGACTTGGTATAAATGAACTTTCGCGGAATGCATCCTGGATATAGGGCCCTACAGGCCAGATAGATTCCTTCTTTTAAAGTCTCATCATAGGACTTTCATAGAGAAATAAATCCACTTATTCTCCTCACTGTGAGACTACTCTATTATTATTATTGTTATTATTATCATTGCTTTTTTGAGACAGAGTCTTTCTCTGTCACCCAGGCTAGAGTTCAGTGGCATCATCATAGCTCCCTGCAACCTCAAACTCCTGGGCTAAAGTGATCCTCCTACCTCAGCCTCCCAAGTAGCTGGGACTACAGGTGCACACCACCAAGCCTGGCTAATTTTTTTAAAACAATTTTTGTTGTGGTAGGGTCTTGCTATATTGCCCAGGTTGGTCTTAAACTCCTGGCCTTAAGTGATCCTTCTGACTCAACTTCCCCAAGTGCTGGGATTACAAGCATGAGCCACTGTACCTGGTTCGTGCTATTATTTTGTGGGTTGTGAGCAATTGTTTTCTTTCATTTTTCTGTATTTTCCTTTTTTTTTCTTTAATGAGTGTATATTACCTCATAATAAACACATTTACAATTAAATAATGAGTTGGACCTAATCTGTTATTGGCCCTCAAATGCCTATTTCACACAAGTTCTCTTCCCCCCAGCTCCCTGTCTGAATTTCTCCCCATGTTCAGACTCTCCTTCAGCTTTCGAGGACTTTGGCTCTGGCTCCAACCAAAGGCCAAGTCTTCCCTGTGTGCTGTGGAGTCTACACCTTTTTTCACTTCTCTTCTGTGTTTAATGTTTTTCTTTTTCCTGTCAACATGCACACAAGCTTTTTTCCATATTTAAAAATATTTTCTTGGATTTCATATTTTGCCTTCAGCCACCATTCCATTTCTTTTCCTCTCTCACAGCCAGACTTCCTGATAATTGTCTGTAGACACTGTCTCCTCTTGCTCATCTCCCATTCTCTCCCCAACCAGGCTTCCTTCTGGCCCCACACATCATTGAAATGGCTCTTGTCAAGGTCATGACTGACCTCCATGATGCTAAATCCAATGGACATTTGTCTCTTTTCATCTCATTCAACCTCTCATTAGCATTCAACACAGCTGGCTGCTCCCTTTTTCTCAAAACATTTTCTTTTGTTTCCAGTGTCACCCTCCTTCATATTCATGGTTTTTCCCGCTACCTCAGTGGCCATTCAGCTTCTGTCTCCTCTGTTAGCTTCTCCCGCTCTGCTCTGTGGCTCTGTGTAACTTGATCCTGGGACTCCTCTGCTCTGAGCATACTCTACCAGCATGATCAGCCAGCCCATGTTTTTTAATACCAACAGCATGTTGATGACTCTCTATTTTGTACTTTTAGCTCTGGAGTCTCCCTGAATGTCCAGACTCATATACCCAATTTCCAACTTGACATTGCCATGTAAATATCTAATAATTTATTCAAAATCTCCATGTCCTATATAAATAACAAAACTTATCGAATCTACCTCTAAATCATAAATCATATTTTGAACCCAGAAGCTTAGACTGGCTGTTATCTTCTGAGGACATTAGTAGGCTTCTAAATGGTCGCATTGCTTTCATTCTCATAGTGCCACATCCTTCCTCTTCTATTTTACAGACAACAGCTAAAGTGATCTTTTGAAACTATAGATGAGGACATCTCTTAAAACTCTTTAGTATCATTTTGGCCTCAACTTAAATGTCACCTCCTTGCAAAGGCTTTCCCTAACATTCAGTTTAAGGTAGCCTTTGAGTCACTTTGTCACATTATCCTCTTCTCTTGTCATCATTGCATTTACTACCAATAACTGATGGTTTCCTGTTCACTTTAAAGCTCCATGAATATACATGGTTTCCTGTTTTGTTCATTGCCTGAGCCTCAGTACATAGTGTTTGGCACATGATATGTGCTCAGAGAGTAACCGAAAGACTGACTGAATGAATGAATTTATTCAACAACGTCTGTTGTAATACGTCAGGACTTTTCTTGACTATGTCTATGTAATACCTCTGGTTTAGGAATTTTTAGAACAAATTTAGATAATTTGATTAATCTTTCTGCAAGTAACTGGAACAATTGATTTGACTGCCTCGTTCACATCTCTGAAGCTACCAGCTGTAACTAACTTTGTGCATGTTGCAGGAAGGCCAAAAGAAGGACCATCTTTGTATGCTCTTTAGAGCCATCATATGTAATTTGGTATTCTTAAAACATGTAGCACCATGGTGGTGAGGACTTTTGTTTTTGCACAGGGTTGTCATGTCTCACTTTCCATTTGCTCACCTAAACATTTTGAGAGTATGACATGGGTCGTTTCAATGTATGTGCCAGACGTATGTACCCAGATAACTTCTGGGCCTGTCATGTATGTTTTTCGTCAGGGAAACAGCTACCTATTTGTCATTTCTTTTTTCCTTATTATATAACCAAACGAGAAAGTACAATTACTTCACACTGCTTCTTGTGAACTAGACCATAAAGGCACAGGGAGAGGGCTTCTACACAAGCACACTGCAATAGCTCAGTTTCAAACTGAGCCAAAGCACTTTGGTTTATTGTTTACCGTAGACATGAAGGAGATACTATTTATTTCCTTACTTTAAATGTAGGCACTGTCTTATTGTGTTACTAATTGGCTATTTCCCCTTAGCCTCAGCCCTGGTGTACAGGTGGCTTAATTAGAAGTGTTTCCGAGGAGCTTCCTGTCTCAGCTTCATAGAAGCTTCATCTTCTGAAGCTCCAGCCCAGGATTTCTCTCCTGTATAGTTAAGAGTTTAAACCAAGTGCCAGTGAATGCCACATCTTTATCACCGTGTTGAGTGACTGTTGTTCAGCAGAGGGCACAGGCACAATACATCTTTGTCTTCCTCCAGCTAATAACCCAGGGTGTAGTAGGTCAGGCATGCCTTTAACATTTACTGCTGCTACATTTGTCTACGCTGTATAAAAACCGTGCAATGGCCTGGCCCTCCTCATTGTTTTCAGAACCTTGACTCTCCTTACCATTCTCATCATCCAAATTTATTTAAGGATGAAACTATTAGAAACACAATTGGTGAATTAATGTCATAGGGACTGCTGCTGGCAGCTCATCAATTTTTGATATGCCACTCAGACAAATGAAACATAAGCCACCCAGAACAAGGGGACCTTTTGACACTTCAAAGGAAACCCCTATGGGTGGTTTCCTCTTGAAGCTACACTAAACTGGCTCAATCTCCTCAGCTGGAAGCTGCCAATGTCTCATTAACCCCTAAAAAGGCCCGGCATGAGCTTTTCTTTTCAGCTATAATTATGCCATGCACTCCTGTTATGCTGCACTGAATCGCAACACTGTCACCAGCACATTATAAACATCCGCCCTAATTGAAAAGCAGATTAGACTCTTGTGTTAATTAGCCAAAAAGCCCGCCCACTTGCATGCATTATGATTGCCTCTTAAATACTGAGGATGTTGAAATCCCTCAGAAAGACAAGGCAGACTTAATTGCAATAACCTGCAAATTAAGTTTAATTTACTTTAAATTTACCGGTTTAGCAGGCTCATTTGATGGTGTTAATGTTCTAGCAAATTAATTATCTGAATTAGTCATGCCTGGTGGAGTTTTGCAGCAGAATACATTGTACAGTGGCCTGTTAATAACAGACAAACAGGACAGGATTAATGAGAAGATTATGCTCGAGTTCTTAAAAAAAAAAGGATCTTGCATGAATTCAAATATAATCACCAAAGTGCAAATACAGACACAGAATATAAACAAACTGAGATTTATTACACTCTATGGCATGCCATCCAGGAGAAACAGTAAAACATGACCGGTGAAATATCAGACAGCAAGAGCCCTATTCCATGTACTCCTGTGGATCTCTCCTCACCACAAACTGCTTCCCATTAGTGAGCATATGTGAATGCCATGGCCAGCAACCGAATGCCTTCGACAGGCTGTGGACTGCAGACATGGACTCGTGTGTCAGTTAGAAATAGCTTCCCCTGGTTAATTCTATTGCTTTTAGATGCTTCAGTAATTGTATAATTTACAAAGCTTTTAATTGCTTTCTGGAACCCACTTGTAACCATCTCTTTGGTCAGATCTGGATAGTATTAACCCTAAATAATCTAAAACAAGGATTATCTTGCTGCCTTTGTCCAGGTTGCCTCTCTTTGTCCAGGTAAAAATCTGTCCAGGTTGTAAATGGCAAACTTGGCAGATGCGGGAGGGTGAGGAGGAGGGGGACTAAGAAGAATAGGAATGCAAAGGCTGGGGGAAATTTAGAGCATTAACACCTTTGGAGAATCTTCCAGATTCACCCCTCTTTGATGATAACAAGTGCATCTTATTCCTCTTTTTATCCCCAGGTCCTAGGACAGAGCCTGGAACATATTAGGGGCTTAAAAATATTTTTATTTTTTGAATGGGTGAAACACAAAATTAGCTTAGTGACAACTTCAGAAGAATTACTCAACCTGGAGAATATTGTAGGGCATCATTCCCAACAAATATGGAATCTCCCTGAAAATTCTGTCCATGCTCCCATTGTTATACATAGTTAGGCTTTCTCCATTTGCTTCTGGAGAGAGACACACAAGCTCTCTTTCCGCCATCCACAGCAGAAAGAAATAGCCTCTGGGTGTCAAACTAATAATCTTTGACTGGCTCGAACTGAATATGGCCATGCAGTGATTGACCTCAACATGCCAGATTATTGATTGGGCTGGAGATGCCTAAGCCATCATTTTCTTGGAGCAGTCACCGCTTTTGTCTTGATCCCAACCACAGCTGTCACACTGTGGTGAGCCATTGAAAGAGCCCAGATTTGCATCCTTCATACATTTATGCTTCTCTGCTTAAAATAAAAATGCCACCACTAGAAAGGCTGAACCATTGATTCGGTTTTTTTAAAAAATTATCTCATTAAAAGCCAAGGATTTGGGTTTAGCTGGGAGTGGAGGCAGACACACAGAATATGTAAACTTGTTTTATGGGACAGATTTAATTTTGGAGAAAAATAATGAGGATAAAAATTATTTCAATATGTTTTCTGTATTGTGTCAATATATCACACAGCTCCTTTCTGGAGTCACATTTGCTGTTAGCGTCGTTGGAGTTTTTTTGTTGTTTTTGTTGTTGTTGTTCTCTATTGAATTACAATTTGCAGCAGTAAATGAAACTGGCACAAAAGCAGGTGTTATTAAAACTGGGCAGGAAAAGGACAATAACAACATAATTTCACTTTAAAGGCCGATATGTGTATGGTTGAAATGACTGGTTGGAACCCATAGGGAACAGAAAATACACCATAAAGAAAATGGATCTCAGTGACACATAAACAAAAGGCAAATGACTAATATATTTACATATAACATGTGGTGTATTCATTGCACACCATGGTGACAGAATTGTTTATTTCATTTATAATTTATACAACAAAACCTTATTAAATGTGTAACTAGTTTGCCAGATGATAATATATGTAGGAGATTAGGCTTCTATTATAGAATATCATTACAACAAAAGATTTTCATTTGCGATTTAATTTTTTTCCCAGTCCTTTCCTTTCTGTAGTGTATGGCCTGTCTTCAATATAGTGACACTGTGGTAGGAAGAGGGTGGTAGGGAATTTCTGAAGGAGAAGAGTACTCATTGGTCCAAATAAAAGATGCCCCTTCTCCGGTGTTCCCTAGAATATCAGTCTTCAGACTATATAAAGGATTACTGATGGGTGTGTATAAACCCCAAGGCAATTTTTGAGATTCTAGAAACACTCTTCTCTGGCAAACAACATTCTGTCAAAAGCTAGAAATGCCCTAATCTGGGACTGGACATAGATTGCTTCAAAGACTTGAGGGTCCCATGAATAGGTGTTATATTAAGAGCATAATTTCACTGTGCTGATTTCCTTCTGATGGGCCACCAGACTAGAGGCTTTAAGGAAATCCCAGACACCAAGCTGGTAATGCATGCAATGCAGGGTGCAAGCAGTTTGGGGTTCAATAATTCTCAAGATATTAACTGGACAGAATTTTTTCCAACACTATAGCACACACATCTCCCAAGCTATCTGCTCCTCTCACATATGCAAATCTACTCTGTACTAGTTCTCATGATACAGTTCCAGAATAAGAAAAGAAAACCTCACCTTTAGGATTTTCCTGCATGCAGTGTTATTTAATGAGGATTAAACCATTTGAGAATGTTCGTAGTGAATCTCATTCCAAGCCAGGAGAGGGATGCTTACGAAGGGTGGTGGGATGGGTGGGGTTTGGGAGGAGGGGATGAAAGTGAGGCGGTGGAGAAATGCTTTTAAACAATAAAATGTATTTTACTTTCAAGCCTGGAGCTGTCAGGCTTCATTTCCAATAATGTATCCTGACAGTTCATAGCTACTCTTAAAAACTGGGTGAAGCTTTTGCAGTTGCAAACTAGTGTGATAAAACATGAAAATACTTTATTCAGGTAAAGTGGAAATAGCTGTTCAGCCTGGTTAAGTTACACAGAAACCTTTTCCTCTCTAAATTAATGTACTGTGCAAATATCTTGCCTGTGACACCCTAGCTGTCCACTTAATAAAAGCCCTTCCAGTGAGAATGGTGTCTTGGTGCATCAAAGCATTAGTGAGTATTCAGAATCTAAAGCCAGATAAACCTGAATGTTCAAAACAGGCCTGCGAGGAAGTGAATCTCAGTGTTGCCAATCATCAGTGAAAAATCCAAAGAACACGTGTTTATTCAGTCTCTATTCTTGGCCTGGAAGAAGGCAAAGAACTGCTGGGTTTTGTTTTGTTTTTTGGGAGATTCTTTGCACATTTTCCTACTTATTAGCTCCACAATTGCTCAAGCAGGTAAAACCTAGCTCAAGGGGGACCTTCTTTTGGGTATACTTTTTGGTCAAAGTAACCAAAAAAAAAAAAAAGAAAGAAAAGAAAAAGAAAAGAAAATAAGGAATGTAGATAGAATGATGCTTTTGTTTTGTTTTGTTTTTTGATTAAGGCTCAAAGTAATGTAATGCAATTAAAAGGGCATTGTAGGTGCCTGGATTCAATTAACAGATGTATGGAGTCTAGAATCTAGAGAAGATATTACTGCTCAGACTACATCTGGACTATTACGCTCAGTTCTTGGCCTGAGACCACCCCAAATTAGCTAATATTTAGAGAAGAGTAAAAGGGGTAGTAATAAAATATGAAATTATTTTAAATGAGAAACAGTTTCAGGAATGGAAAAAAATTCCTCATTCAGAGAGATTCAGTTCTAGCAGAAGATGGGTAGTTACTTGGAGGAGATTTTGTAGAGGCTTTTCAGTGTTATTTTTTTCCTTCTTCAATGAATAATAATAATATTAATAGCAGTAGGAATAGTAATAATGATACCTGACATTTGTTTAGTGCCCTTGAGTTTAAAATCTTCTTACAAATATCACCTCATTTAATCTACCCAGCACCTTGAGAAAAAATTATTATGATCTGTGTTTCACATATGAACAAATGGACTCAGAATAGCTAAGTTACTTGCTCAGGAGGTACAGATAATCAGGGAAAGTCTTGGGACTCCAATTATTGACCCCAAGTCACAATGAGTAGCTGTATCATATTATCTATAGTATTCTTTTTAATCTCCAGTTTTTATGATTTGAATAAACATAGAGGTTTGGGAAAATTCTCTTCTTATTCATCTATTTATTC
The DNA here is from genome assembly GCA_028533085.1 of Varecia variegata. NCBI lineage: Eukaryota > Metazoa > Chordata > Mammalia > Primates > Lemuridae > Varecia > Varecia variegata. The sequence goes on along the minus strand of CM052445.1, from coordinate 40,514,312 downwards.
AGGCAAACAGTTAGTAATAAGTTTGAAAACTGGGCTGTGCTGAAGCTAGTAATATGAACAAGGTGTGGTCAGTTCTATTGGGGTTGTTGCCTAAGGAAGGGGAACCAAGGAAACAGATAATTAGAACGTCACCGGAGGCAAAAGAAGTGTTATGGGGCCTTAAAGGGCGATGAACTCTGTGACTGGCATGGGTAGGAAAAGATTCACAGAGAAAGTTACATACAAGCTATGTCATGAAGGCTGAAAAGAGGAAGAGGAAATAAAAGAGGGGTAGAAACTGTGGGCAAAATCCTCGGAATTTGTATTCTGTGAGTTTATTTGTGCCTTTGTAGGGTGATCAACTCCCTGCTTTCCCAGGACTCTCTTGGTTTCCGGCATGAAAGTCCTATGTCCCATGGAAACCCTGTATCCCAGGCACACGAGAATGGTAGGCCGCCCTACTTTATGGGGTTGAGGCTGGGCACATGCAGTGGAGGTACAAAGTGTGTGGAGGATTCCAAACAGAAGTGGACTTTGAGAGTATAAAGGACAGGACGTGACCAAAGTATATTTGCTGTTGCTACAATAATAATTTTCATTCAATTTTTTTCCTACTGTCGTTAAGAGCTAAATGCCAGGTGATCTCTGAATATGCAGTTGGTCCCAACAAAAAAGAAAAGGAAAACAAAAACCTGATTCGTTCTAGGTTGTTAGTTCAATAGCACTAGCCAAGTTTGACCTTTATCACTTACTACTAATACCGTCCAGTATATGAATTATCTTTTTTGCCAAATAAATAAGGTAGTATGTAGGTGGCTACAATAAAACACATCTATAATCTGGAAACAAATTTAGAAAATGGCCACCTTCTAAGAATTAAAGTAGTAAAAAAATCAACAAAAAAATGTTGAATGGATATCTATAGATATTTTCTGCCCTAAAAAATACCTATTAACATGTGAGATTTGGGCACCTTATTGAAGGCAACTTACTGAAGTGCCTTAGTCAGTTGGGGCTGCTATAACAAAACATCACTAAATGAATGGCTAATAAAGAAGAAAAATTTATTCCTCATAGTTCTAAAGGCCAGAAGGCCAAGACTAGGTTGCCAGCATGGTTAGGTTCATGGTTGCAGGTTGCAGACTGTCTACTTCTCCTTGTATCTAAATGGTGGAGAGAAATAGAAAGAGAGAGATCTAGTCTCTCCATCCCCTTCAAAGAGCACTAATCCCTTCCATGACTTAATTACCCCCTTAAGACCTTACCTCCAAATACCACCACATTGGGGATTTAGGCTTCAGCATATGAATTTGAAGAGGTCTACAGCACGAAGAGATTAAAAAGTATATTCAGGTGTGAAATGTAGGCTTCTAAAGAAATAATAGATTAATTAACAATCAGATATGGGCATGAAACCCAGAACGATGGATGCCCACATGCCATTGTGTCTCTGGGATCCTCAGTGGAGAGGACGCATATTCCACCTCCCTGATGTTCCTAGTGGAGATGATGTAACAGTCCTTCAGTGTCTGCCAACCACCACCTGGACTCTGGGTTCATTTAATTATTTGATTTGCCGTGACCATTTCCTAAGGGTGACTGACAGCCCTCACACTAGGCTGTCACTTTGTGAGGGCCTAGGGGCTATGGCTGTCTTGTTCACCTTAGTGTCTCTGTTTCTAGCATGTTGTATAAAAACAGAGCTTAATATTGGTTCAATAAAATGCATATAGCTTTGTTTTTACTTTATGATCCTTCCCTTATGCCCTTGATGAGCATTGATCAGCTTTGAGTAATCGGCAACCTTGAGTTTGAAGTTCTGCAAACTCAAAGACCAGAGTATTATGGGCTGCATTGTGTCCCTGGCCAACCCAATCCATATATTGAAGTCTTATCTCCCAGTACCTCATAATGTGACTGTATTGGAGACTGGGCATACAAGGAGGTAACTGAGTTAAAATAAGGTCATTGGGGTTATTCCTAATCCATCATGACTGGTGTCTTTATAAGGAGAGGAGATTAGGATACAGACTTGCATAGTAGGAGGCCATGTGAAGACATAGGGAGAAGGTAACCGTCTACAAACCAATGAGAGTCCTCAGAAGAAACCAACCCTCCTGACACCTTGATCTTGGACTTCTAACTTCCAGACTATAAGGAAATAAAATTCTGTTGTTGAAGCTCAGCCACAAAAAACAATGGTGATCTAGCACCTCTTGTATTATCCTGGATGGAGCTGGAGCCCATTCTACTAAATGAAGTATCACAAGAATAGAAAAACAAGCACCACATGTACTCCCCATCAAATTGGTATTAATTGATCAACACTTATGTGCACATATGGAAGTAACATTCATCGGGTGTTGGGCAGATGGGAGTGGGGAGGAGAGGATGGGTATATACACACCTAATGGGTGCTGTGCTCATCATCTGGGGGATGGACATGCTTGTAGCTCTGACTCGGGCAGGGCAAAAGCTATATATGTAACCTAAACATTTGTACCCCTGTAATATGCTGAAATAAAAAGGTAAAATAAAGTAAATAAAATAAGCCACTCCATGTGTAGTCCTTTCTTACAGCAGTCTTAGCATGGAGAGGCTCCCTATCTAGGAGGAAGTGCTGTCTGGCCTCTTTTTTTGACATTCACAGAACAAATGAAGGCTATGGAAACTATGGGAGAAAAGTTGGAAAAGGGTACTACTAGACCTATTTTTCAGATAATCACATTGAGATTCAAAGAGGCTAGAATCAAAATTAATTTTAATCATAAATGTTTGGTTCTATTTTCTTTTAAAAGTCTGTTCTTCAGAACACTGTTCCTGAAAGATCAGTAGAAAAAAGAATTCTACGACCCAATATATTTGGAAACACTGCATACTTTCTTTTCCTCTAAGTGATTCACATAGCCTATTAGCATGTTAAGGACTCTAAGTGATATTGTATTTCAGAGGGCTGCTTAATTTTATTAAATCTAGTACTTATCAAATGGTTTTGACCAGATAATTTATTTTTCCTATATTATCTCTTAAAATCCAGTACAATGAGTATTCTATTGAAAATATTTCAATAAATGCTTGTTTATTAGCTTTGGTACCCCAATCTGCATTGCCAAACAGAAATCAAATTTTATTTTGGTAATAAAATACTGACATTATTATTAGTCCATGGGAACATTGGCCTAAGTGACTCTCAGATAAATTGATGACATATGCTGTTCCCTCTGGCCAGACTGCCCTACCCATACTCGTCCTCTTGGTCATATTTCAAAGTCCTTCTCAAGTTTCACCTTCTTTGTGCAGCCTTTCCTCAACCTTTCTCCTCCCACTCCCCTCCCCCCACCTAAGGACTTAATCGATGACACTCTCTTCTGGATTACATTCTGGTACACATATTTAGTGTCATTTTATATTGTACTTATTGTGTGTGTAATTGGGTTATTACACATATAACGTCCAGCATATGTATATATGCTATTTCCCAGGAGAAATAGAAATGTAATGCAATACATTTCTAGACTGGGAGACTCTCGAGGGCAAGAGGTGTGTCGTGCTCATCTTCTGCCTTTGGCACAAGGCAGCATGTCTGACACGTGGTGAGTGCTCAGTGAAGGGCGGCACAATGATCATTTCCCAATCTGTGACCAACCCTCTAGTGCTGAATCCACTGGCCACACTACCTTGTCTACCTTTTTAATCATATTAAAGTCATAGAACAAAAGTTTCCTTTCAATAGATTGTTCTAGAAAAAAAGTACCAACATCTTTAAAATATTAAAATAAGAAAGCAGTATTGAGTATCCATTGGAGCCAGTGACAGTCATTTTTTGAATAATAATAGCTCCTGTTTATTACACACCTACTGTGAGCCAGGCCTGTGCTAAATGTTTTACATACAGTGTTTCAGTATAATAATGATAACTGCTATGGACTCTGTATTGCCTTCATTTCCAAACAAAAGCACAAAAGCTACTGAAAACACAAACTGAGCAGAGAGAGTTTTTGCCTTAGCATTGTGAGGAAGTGGGTAGTTAGAGAGATCACAATATTCGGTAGCCCAGTCTCTTCCTCTGCATCTGTCGGAACAATCCATATTTGAGACCTTCCAGGTGAACAAGATGTGTGCACCACCCTGAGTCCCACAGGACGGAAAAGAATTTGGCTTTTTTGTTATTTGTTTGGGTAATTGCCTACAGAGACGAAAGATACATTTATCTGGAAGAAAGGAGTAAATTTACTCATTCGTTCATTCATTCATTCACTCATCGATTCTTTTATTCAATTATCATACAAAGACGAATAAGACATTATCCTGTAGCCCCATTTAAGAATATGACAGAAATTGCTTATTGGCAATTCTAAATTACTTCCTTTTACTCACTCCCAGAATCTAACCTATTGGCAAGTTTAATCAATTCTGTCCCCCAAATCTACCCCAATTTAGCCTGTTACATTCCATTCCTACTGCCACCAAGGTAGGCCAAGCTGCCACTGTGTTGGGCCTGGACCACCACTAACTTTCTATTTGCACCCATTCTTATCCCCATGCAGACCATGATCCACACAGTAGCTAAGTGACTTTTTCTACTGGAAATTATATTATTAGATGTTTTTTGCTTAAAAGCTCTCCAGTTGTTTACTGTCATACTTAGAATAAAATTCATATATCTTATCCAGGTCTACAGCATCCTTTTGATCTCTTTTCTATCTACCTCTCAGATGTTATTTGTATGTTTTCATTTTTCTCTTTGTTCCTTGAGCAAGCTTGTTCTTGTCTCAGGGCCTTAGCATTTGCAGTTCTTTTTGCCTAGAAATTTCTTTCCCAGTTTCTTTGACCTGCTGGTTCCTTCTTAAATATCACATCCACAGTTAAGCCTTACTAAAAATGACTAAAATTAGCCCTCTTTAGTTACTTTCTGTTTCTTCCCTTGTATGTATGTTCACATATATAATAATACAGATGTATCTGAAATTTGTCTTGCTTATTTATTTATTTTATGTCTTCCTTGACTAGTAGGCATGTTCCATGAAAGCAGGGAACTGTTAGACTGTCTAACTTATTAATGACATTATCCCCAGTGCCTAAAACAGTTTCTGGCACATAGTAAGTGCTAATTAAATAATTTTTGAAGGCATGAAATAATGAAAAACTTCCTTATGATTCTTGGAAGACTCTGGCTAGTGGAAAGAATATGGTAGCAGGCATCACTCCTAGAACAGAGGACAAAATGTCTGAAATCCATTCCCTGAATTTCTTCTAAGTTAGGAGTCACTAAATATTAAAACAATGATATACACACCATTTTATAAATGAAAATTATATTGAACAAATTTTTTATTCAGGGACCTCCCATAGTGACACCACTAGATCCCAAGCCTTGAGTCTGCATTAGAGGTGAAAATAACTTTTAATTAAGTCCCTTGGGTACTTCAGAAATGAAATCCCCTTGGGTATGGTTCATGATAGTCAAAATTTGGAATCAATTCTATTTTAGAATTAACAGCAACAGAATGAAGCTCTGGTAGAATAGAATGGAACACCTGCTGAACACAGGCATGAAAGAAGTTGGAGGGAACAGGGGACGGAGCCCATGGAAACATCTCAGCAGTGAAAGAGATAAAATGTCAGTTCTTGTGCTTTACTTGTGACCTGGCCTCTCTGGGAAACCACTGTCCTTGAGCCCACTGGGGAATACGTATCTGGTGTCAGCTTTACATTACGAAATCCTCCCTCCACTGGATTCAATGGAAAAATCATGTTAAGGTGTTTTTTTTTAAGTTACAGTACAAGAAAGAACCACACACTGTCATTGATCCACCATAAACTTTCATGGCAGAGAAAATCATTGCAGGATCCAGCAAGTTACAAGAAAAGATGGGGGGACATGTGTAAGATTCTGGGTGTAAAATCACCTGGATAATTCTGGCATTCAATAAATGTTTGCTTTTTTTTCTCTCCTTCCCTCCTCCATCCTTTTCCTTTCAACCAACATGTGGTGAACAGAGTATAGCAAAGATGAGCATTCAACAAATTGTATGAGTTATAATTTATAGATGAAATGAAAATCATTTCTCCTAAAATTGGTAAATTGGTATGGGAAGATAGAAATTTCCTTTGCAGTAGTTTTCAAATAAAGAGAATACATATGAACCATCTCAAAGTTAAAACTTTTTTACTTTTTAATACATAAAAATAACTCATTTTATAACAAAAACAACAATCATGATTATAATATATAACCTATCATTATCTGATATCATCCCAATAACCTTCAGAGCTGTAGCATCTCCAGTGTCTAGAACAATGATTGGAACACAGTAGTTACTAATCAAATATTTTTTTTGAAGGCATAAACAGATGAAGAGCTTCCTTATTATTCTTGGCAGAATCTGGATGGTGGACAGAAATTTGGGGTGATCACTCCCGGAAGGAAGATCAAAATAATGCCTGAGATTCATTTCCTGCATCATTAGTGCATTAGTACACTATTATTATTAATATTACTACTACTATTATTATTTCCTTATGAACTGCATTTTTAAGCATATTCTACTTTTGGAAATACTTTTAAATACATTATACATAATCTTCACAGCCCCCTTGTGAGGCAGGAGGAGTTTTGCTATTCCTTATTTTACTACCAGAAAAACTACAATATAACGTGTTACAGTAACTTGCCATCTCCCTCCACCAATTTGTGTCCCAGCCAAGATTAAAGCTATAATTTCCTGCTCTAATCAAGTGGGTCGCCTAAGGGTAACACATATGTTTCAAAGAGAGGATGAATAGCCTGCAAAAGTCAGGATTTTGGGAGGAAAATAAAAAAGCTGGTGCTATGACTTTTAAGTAGTGCAGATGAAGAACAAGAATACATTCGGGGATCACAGTCTCAGGAGAAGTGAAGACTGAGATGGACACTGAATGATGATACTAAAGGATAATATATGATTATTACAACAGTATACTAATAGATTATAAAGAAAAATGAAGACATTTCCATCTTTGCTGGGTACAGAATTAGAATGAAGCAGCTAGAATCTAAGATTACTAATATTTACACTTTAACTTGCTTTTAAACCACTTTATTGAGGTATGGTTGACATACAAAAAGCTACACATATTTAATGTATACAACTCGAGTTTGCAGATAAGTTTACATCCATGAAACCATCACCACAATCTATTCCATAAACCTATCCATCACCTGCAAAGGTTTCCTCCGACTCTATTATCATTTTTTATAAGAACACTTTACATAAGATCTACTTTCTTATGGTGGTTGCCAGGGTCTGGGGGGAGGGAAACAGGAAGGTATTAGTTAAAGGATACAAAATTCTTAGTTATACAAGATGAATAAGTTGCAGAGATATGATGTACAGCATAGTGCCTATAGTTAATAATACTGTATAGTTTACTTCAAAATTTGCTAAGAGGGTAGATCCAATCTTAAGGCTACAAATATTTACATCAGCTATTCTGGCCAGAGCTTTAGAGAGGAGGGCACTATATCCTAGGGATGCTTGGAAGGCCAGTTTGCCATGAGGTTGATGGCCTCATTCCCCTGAGACCCCCCTACTCTCTCTTTCTATGGCCCAGACCTGGCTGACTCACGGGTAAGTTGCAGCCCCTGCTTGGGTTCTCTGTTTCGCTGGTCATGCCTTAGCCATCTCGAAGTGCAGTCTTATCATGGATTTGATGGCATTCTAACCCGGAAATTGCTTCTTGTCTCTACAGGCGCTTACCATTGGGCATAAAGGTCACACAGTGCAATGATGTGAAGTGGGAAAGGACAGTCCCTTTGCCTGTATGCCTGAGAAGATGAAGACTTAAGCTGAAAGATCCTGGCATTCAATAATGATTAATTTGTTCACACTAGCTACTGGCTATTTGGACTTGTAAGTTGGATAGAGTTAGGGTTTCTCCTGCTCCTGAAATGATCAAATTCACCAGAGTTCTTCAAGATCCCTTTCACTTTGTATTTCTTTTTCTTTCTTTCTCAAAATGCATGTCTGATAATGCCATTCCCTATTTGAGGGAATGGAACATAGTTACAGAAAGCATAGAACCGAGCACAGGATTCTTTTAAGGCATTCACAGGCTTTGGATTCTATGGCTCTACCCCACTCTGCACACTCTACTTTTAGTAATGTTGGGAAGACTTTGTGCAGAGACAAAGGTGGACTGACTTTATTCCTTCTGTGCTCAGCACAGGCTGTGACACAGAGTAGGTGCCAGTGCATGTTTGTTGAATGAATGAGAGGCACGGGCAGTCCCTCGACCACGCCCTTCCCTAACATCTCCTTTACATTGCTCATGATGCCCTCTCCACCTGCAAAGTCCTCCGCTATCATTTCCAATTTCATTTTCACCTATTATACTCCCATCTATTCATGGCCCTGGTCAAATTACAGCTCCCTCCGAGACTCTCCTAGATGTTAGAATTTCTCTCTGTCCCCTGTTTTCTGAGTCCACCTTGTGGAGATTGCTTTCATGGTATTTCTTTATTCTGTCCTAGGTTTCTGGTGTGCACATTTATTTCTACCCTACAGAGTGAGAATCCTCGTAGATAGAAGCAGTATTTTATTGAACTTTGCATCATCCATAAGACTTCCAGCATTAAAGGGTCTAAGTAAATTTTAATTAGCTAGAATCTTCCCTTTCTGCATTCATGTTCTACATGCCCCTAACTTCTCACTTCAATTTTCACTTTCCTTAGTTCATACCTTGCTTTCCTATTTTAAACAGTGTCCCCTTAAGCAAGTCTCACATTTCTCTACTGACTCCTTGTCATATTTTTTGTCCCACCCCTGTAAGCCTGGCCTCATGTCCTCTTTCTTATTGGGCCACAACCCCTCTCCTCCGCACTTCTTTCTCTTATGCTTAATGTAAAAGCAGTAATGGTGACTGTTTTGGAGACGTAGGAAAAAGTGAGTGATAGATACAAAGATGGTGGCCCTTTGGTCCTGGGAATGAGAATAAATGAAAAATAAAATTATGGAGGGAGATTGTGTCTCTCCAAGGAGGATGCTCTCTATTTGGCTTCAACTCATATTGCTGAGGCAGGCTTTTTCTTTGAGGAGAGCCTCCCAAGCCTTCTCTGTCACCAGCTCTGCCCCAGAAATCTCCAAGTATTTCCAGGTCACAAAATGGGAAAAAGTAGTAGGTTAGTTGTCAGTTGATGCCCCTCAGATGGCTGTAATGAGGAGTGATGTGAGGAAAGGTCATGGAGAGAAGGTCAGAGATGCCCCCTACACTTCTGTGGTCAGGCTGTAGAGAAGAAATGTTGAAGACGGTCAAAGATCATTTGTGTCCATATTTTCCCATCTGGCCAGTTCAACTTCCCTTTCTCCTCATGGTACCAATGTTTCTTCCTCTTCTTAAACTCCCTTATGCACGTACTTCTTCTCCATTCCCGATAGTACAATTCTCTTTGTCATCATAGCTTGGTCACCTGTCTGAGGTGGATTTGTAACCTCCACTGCTTCTATTCCCATTGGGAGGTGAGGGAAGATTGTGGCTAGAGAGGAGCCTGGGGTCTTAGTCCACCTTCCAGCACTACCTTAAGGAAGACTGCCACCAGGAGTGCCACTTCCTGGTGCTGGGTGCCCTGTTCTGCACAGACAGGTTGGTGATCTGAGGCTGTCTGTCAGAAACTAGCCACAGGCATGAGGAGGCAGCCACGGAGATAGAAAAAGAGAAACTAGCCTCAGACGAGGAGTTGAGAGAAGTGACACACCTACATGGTCTTAAAGCTAAGTCACAAGATGGAGAGGAAGGCTTCTTTATGAGCTTAAAACACAGCCAGGAGCCAAAAATGCTGACTTTTTGATACCACATTAAAGGACCATGATACTCTCACACCTTCCTCTCAATAATCCTCCCACAAGCCTTGCTAACAAAACCATGTTTCTTCAGTAGGTGGATGTGTGAGGAGTTCAGCTAACTACTTTAAAAACACTATATCAAAGAGAGTTCCTTAATTTTTCATTCTTTTAACTCATTAGTCAGCTAGTTAAATTTTGTCTTCATGTAACAAGCATGTGCATGACAAACCACAGTATACTAAGGTTTGAATGAGGCTGTGTGGAATGAATCATGCCAATTTATATAAATATGTTTGCAGATGTCAAAAGTGTATGAGACCCTGGGACCTAAATTATTTTGTACCTCCAAATAAAAGTTCAGTTTGCAAGAATGAGAGAATTATATTATTCTTTCACTTCTTAAAATGTCCATAAATCAAAGGCTGTTTGAGAGGGGAAAGGCATTTCCCCCATATTTCATCTCTGGGGCATTAGCACTAAATCCAACCCAGGATAATAATGGCCACATGTAGTTATTTTGTGACTATCTAATGCTTTGCAACAAATTAATTTATGTTCTGGTGGACTCCAGGAGTATATCTACAGAAGCTTCTAACATCTATGGCTGCCTAGAAGGACTTTTTTAAATGTTAATAATGATACTTACATCAGGAATTTCCTCATGTGTGTACTAAGAATATGGAAGAAAGCTTGAATTCCCTCGACAGACATGGGAAATGGCTCCTTCTATTGCAATATCAAAAGGCAGTGGTGAATTTACTTGGCAAAACACCATGTGAATGATCAGGGTCACATACACATTCTATAAACTCACGTGGACAGCTTGGGAAATTGGCCTTCTACCCCTATGGACCTTCTGGAATTGCTCAAGAAAGGGTAACGGATCAGATGATGTGAGAGCCAGGAGGATAACAGGAGGATAACTTAGCTACTGAGGAGGCTGCAAAGCATAAGTTAAGAGAAAGCACTCGAGCCAGACTGCCAAGCTCACCACTTACTAGCTGTGTGAGCCTGGGCAAGGAGTCTCTGCATCTCTAGTCCTTCGCTCTAAAATGTGGATTACGATATTATCTACCTTATAGGGTTGTTGTGAGGATTAAATGAGCTGATATATGCTGAAGTACTTAGGATCATACTTGGCACATGTAAGCTTTGACTATTATTATTAGAGCAGAATACAGGGAATGATACTGACATTGTTCGCAATAAATGTAAAGTAGCTTGAAAATGCAGCTTTTCAGTTCTCTTAAGTGAACTAGAAAATCGTCTATATCTATCTGGCATCATCTGGGGTGCCAGGCACAAAAAATGAAAAAGTCATAGTCTTTTTCCTTGAGGGATTGATTTATCAGGTAGATAGAGGCAGATATGCACAACATTTGTTCTCAAGTATTATGTTAAGTACAGGAATAGAGATGTCAAGCTGTTATGAGCTAATAAAGAAAAGATTGAGTAATTCTCCCTGGGAGAGCTGCTCTGAGAAGGTGTTGTTCAATTGGGTCTTGAAGGATGAGAAGTAAGTTCACCAACAGTCAGGACCTGCTGATGGATCTTTTTTGTGGAAGATGCTGTATCTGTATTGTGTCTAGAACACTGTGTAGAGTTTATCACCAAATAGTGGCAGTATTTGCTAATCAACTATGACATGATAAGTCTCATTATTATATTTTTCTACAAAGGGCAGAGAGAAAAGGGAATTGGAAGGAAGAGAAAGGGTGAGGAGAGAAAATTAAAAAGAAGAAAATAAGGAAAGAGCATAATTTTCCCAAAGGTAAGGTTAAACATACGAAGGTAAAAGGCTTTCTTGTGCAGTACCCTTTGCAAAGGCAATAATATCCCAGTGGCTTATTTTAGTAAATTAATCAGACACATTGAAGCCAAGGATGGAGCCCTGTCTTTCACTGTTATGAATGAAAGAACTTTATTTAGAGATGATTCCTCCAAGGAAACAATGCTATTTTAACTGATTTCTATGTGACATCGGATTTGTCCCTCAATAGGTAATATACAGACATTTAAACTGCAGTTTGCCCAGTTCTGCTTCACTGGTCATTTGGGAAATTCATCTAAAGCTGCAAAAAGGACTAGAAATGTTTGCATCATATTAATAAACGGGAAACCGAGGAAATTGCCAACTGGCAGCAGAGTGTGTTTTGGTGGTTTGATAAGGCTACTAAAGAGTTTATGATGTGACAGATGTTTCACTACACTATTGTGAAATGAATAGATTATGAGGAGTAATTAGATGTACATTGGAATCAATGCTGTTATCATCGAGGCCTTCGGGCGATGCAGTAGATGAGAGTCTTGGCAGCAGGTGGTCCAATGGCTCCGAGACAGGAAGACACACCGCAGGAGACTGAGTGACAGGTTTCACAGATCCAGGGGGTGAGAGATCTGAGCTGGGGCTTGCATTTGTAATCTTTACTCATGTATAAATAATAACAACTCCACCATTGACTTCATATGCTATGTCATAGCCTCTGTTACCCTCACACACGTAGAATAGGGCTGGTTTCATGCACGCAAAGTTATTCTTGGTCGCCCTGTTTTCCAAATGCATATGTATGTTCGATTGTAACTGACAGCTCTATCAGTTTTTGAGGGAAGATTTTTAGAACTAATCATCTGATGATTACATTTATTTTTAATGCTTGGCATTGAGCCGCCATTGTACAAAACTTCCTATAGGTTGCAGATCAGAGGCTGAAAAGTACTTTAACTGCCTTTCATCAGGAAGGTGATTTCTTTTCTCTGGCTCAATGACTAACATTTAAAGGGACACGTTTGCCTCTCTGCTCTGTAAAATCCCTTTGCAGGAGACTTGGCAGGGTCACCCTCCATCCTTGAAGCAACCATATGGAGCCTGCTGCTTTCAAGAGAAGGTTTTGGTTTCTGCCAGTTTCCAGGGTCAGCTATTAGCACACTGGGGAACGCTGAAGTTTCCAAGCACAGAATGAAGAGGGAGGAAAGAAATGGGTGATTAGGGGAATTAAGTAACTGATTCCCTGTGTACATCTGCTACCCTTGTAGAAAGAAATATCTGGTAGAATCATTTATTAGCCCCTATCTGCTTAAAACAGCAATGGTATTATGTAAAAAAAAGGGGTGCAGGGAAACTATATTGGATTATCTCAAAATAATATGTAGCTCTCATAATTAAAGAGTTCTTAGGAGAAAATATGTAACATATGGCTGTATGCTCACTCAAGTATGTGCAAGTTTATAATACTCTTACTCAGTTATCTACCTAATTAAGTAATTAACTAATTCTTCTATTCATTCTTTTAATAAACATTCATGAATCTTTGTTATAACCCTATTACTTGCTGCTATGGATATAAACTTAGGTAGTTATATCATAAAGAACTCTATTTTCTCTTTTTCTTTGTGTTTGCTTGCATGTTACTCCCTGTGTGTCTTCCATAAGAAACTAGGTATTTTGCTGGGGAGGTACATCTTGAGTGCTTTATTTGAGGCTGGTATGCATCATGTATCAGACTTCATAAAACAGAGAATGAAAATCAGCATAATTTAATGAAATAATGTAGAGCTATAATATGGAAACCCCTTTAAAAATTGAGGACAACGAGTAGGTGTTTTTAACTAACTCATTGATATTTTGGCATAACCAGTGGCCGAGAAACACGTTCTAAGAAGATAAGGTTTTCTTTTTGCTTAATAATCTGCTTAGCAAAAGTCTAGGAAAAAAATGATGTATTCTACATGCCGTATGTTAAACTAAGAATGATAAAGATCTAACGCACAAAACACAAAACTTTTGCCTTTCAGAGATCTGCTGTATCAGCTGTCTGTGTCTGGAGATCTCTAGTGAAAACCACAAGCTCCTATGATTCTAACAGAGCTTATGGCTGGTCACTCAAGACTTCCTAGGAGGGCAATGAAGCTTAATCCTTCATAGATAACAGGACCTCGTCAAATAGGCAGGAGGAACCTGCAGAGAAAGGGTCTGTGCAATTGGTCTAACCAATAACCCCAAATAAGCACCAACTTTCAGTAATTATAGCAACCACTATGGAGTACTCTACTAAGTGCTTTTCAGGGGTTATACCATTTAATGCTCACAATAGCCTTACAAGGTAGATTCTATGATTATCTTCATTTTGTAGACAAAAATGCTAGGGTTTGGGTAGGTTAAGAAAATTGCTCCAAATTGCCCAAGAAATGGCAAAACCTGGATGTAAAACTGGTTCTCCAATTCCAAAGCTCATTTGCTTTGTCATCATATTTTAGGTCAGATGTGTTCTTTGCTTTTTCTACGAGACTTAAGATCTGATAGGTTTCAGATAAAGAGGAAGGCTATCCATAAGAAAAGTCATGCAATCCTACTATCTAGTTGAATAAAAAAACTGCACAGAACAAGGCTTCAGGATTCTTGCTAAATTGACTTTCTTCCCAATATCAATTATGGGACTTTGGGTGGACCATTCCAATGATTGGTGAATTCTTCCATTTTCACCATAATGATTAAATCAAACAAAGCCCTTGGGTGATTAGATCAAATAATGTCCTCAGGTGATTGGATTACACAAGATCCTTAGGTGGTTCATGTGTACACTAGAGTCTGAGAAGTATTAGTCCAATCTAGTAATGCTTGAACATCTCCATGGATAGAAATGCCAGACATTCTGACTTTGGACACACAGATATGTGTTATAAAATTTGAACTAAATTTTGTCTCCCAATAGCTTTCATATTTAGATTAAAATTCTATGTTGAAGCTTTTTAAAAGGAGGTTAGGCAAGTTGATAACAAAGTTCATATGCAATCACAAACATGGAAGAATGCTCAGACAGACACTGAGAAAGAAAAACTGCCAGATATTAAAACATACTATAGTCTCTGTAATTAAAATATTATATTGACACATGAGAAGACAGGCACGCTAGTAGATTAGGAAAAAAAAAAACAGAAATAGACCCAAGTACATAAGTAAATAATTTAGTATATAATAAAGATTGTAGCTGAAATCACTTGAGCAAAGGTAAACTTTTTAATAATAGTACTGAGTAGCCATTTAGAAATAAAATTAGATCCATTCCCCATATTCTATATAAGAATAAAGTCCAGATCAAAATGTGAAATATGAAGACATACAAGATAAATTAATGGTGAATTTCTCTTTAGCCTAGGTACAGGAAAATATTTTTGAACTATGACTCAAAATCCAGAAGCGAAAAAGAAGATGGATATGTTTGGCTACACAAAGTGTTTTTTTTTTTTCCTTATGGCAAAAAACACCACAAGCAAAGTCAGAATACAACTAACACACTAGAAAAAAGTATTTGCAACATAGATCACCAAGGTCTGATAATGCTAAAATACTAAGAGCTCTTAAAAATGAGAGGCTGAGGACCAAAAACCCAATAGAAAAATGGAAAGCAAACATAAATAGAAAATTCACAAAAAAGCTATAAAATGGCCTTTGTAATATAGAAAAATGTTCAAACTTACACATAATTAGATAAGTGCAAATTAAAACAACACTAAGACGTTATTTCTTACCAATCAGATTGGCAAAAATTAAAAAGTATGACAACACATTTTGTTGGTAAGGCTGTGGGAAAACAGGTACTCTCATGTATTGCTGGTGGGAAAACAAACTGATGCAGCAAAGTGTCCAGAAGAAAATTTGGTAATATAATATTTAACAAATCTGCATATGCAGTTATTTTGGATCCAGCAACAGAGCAGCATTTAGAATTTACCTGGTAATTACACCTCCAATAAAACAAAGATCCCCTGCACAAGGTTATGAATTGCATCATTGTTTGTAATTATAAAATGTATGAAACAATCTAAATGCCCACACCTAGAAGAGTGGTTGAATCAACTACGGTACATCAACACAACAGAATACTAGGCAGCCACAGAAAAGAATGAAGAAGCGCTCTATGATTGATATGGAATGCTTTCCAGGATATATGGATAAGTGAAAAATGAAAAGGACAAAAGACCCTCTGTAGTAAACTACATTTTTTTTGTAAGCATGAAGGGAAAATAAGAAAATATACATGTATCTGCTTATTTGTGCAAAAAAAAAAAAAAAAAAAAACTGCAGTAAGGAGAAACCAGAAACTAATGAGACTGGTTACTTACAGGAGCTATAGAAGTGGAGGAAGGAATGGAGGAGTGAGAATCTATCTGTGTCTGGGAATCTCTAGTGTAAACCAGAAGCTCCTATGATTCTGACAGAGCAGAAAGAATAGGAGGAGAATGACACTTCTTTGAGTACATACAGCTTTTGGTATAACTCTGAGTTTTAGAACTATGTCAATGTTTCACATGCATAAAAAAATAAATAATTAAAATTAACTACAAGAGGGAGAAAACCCCAAATATAATCTAAACAGTAACAAATTAACCAAACTGCATTAGACACAACCACACTTAAGGGGATGGGAATAAAAGAACTGACCTAAGTCAGTTTAGAAAACAATTTGTTGACAATATATATGAAGGCCAAAGACAAAAAGAACTGCATGCAAATATTGTGCACTTAGCTATTAAATTTGTTTTTCACGGGAGTATGAGTTAGTGATTCTGAGACTACTTTACATGTAATCAGGGATTAAATAAATGTGTAAACATATTGTCACAAATGAAATCTAGATTTCTCCTTCTCAGAGAAGGAGTTACAATTATAAGGGAAGAGACAAGGTTAGAATCAACCCTGTA
>CM052445.1:40480138-40497313 GCA_028533085.1 Varecia variegata | reverse complement strand
CCCCCCACCCCCACATCTGTCCGACACCCAGTTGGTGTTATTCCCAAATGTGCACTTAGGTGATGATCAGGGAAACCAATTTGCTAGTGAGTACATGTGGTGCTTATTTTTCCATTCTTGGGATACTTCACTTAGTAGAATGGGTTCCAACTCTCTCCACGAGAACAAAAGAGATTCTTAATGCATTGCATGTGTTAGAAATACAATGAATATGTGTTGAATAAATGAATAAATGTATAATGCAAATAAATAATTATGGACATGTTACACATATTCTCATAACGCTGTCTTGCAAACATTCTCTCATCATTTAATGTTCTCCAAATGTGTGACTTTTAAAGCCTGAATAATTGAAAATGAATAATTTCCCAATGAGGAGATAGTTTCTAAATTTTAATAGCATTTTTAAAATACAACAATGTGATTTTTCTTCTCCTAACATTTTTTTTTCTCTTGAAGAGCCAACATTTAAAATAAAATAAATGACCAAAAGTTTAATTGTAGAATTGGGCTGGGGCAGGCTACATAATTCAAAAACTGGGTAATTGGGCCTTGAGTAAACATGAATTGATGGTACCTTCTTAGTGTGTAGAAAATATTAAATAATAATAACACCAGTATAAAGTTTGGAATTTCTTATATATTTCATAAAACTAATAAACCATTAAGCATCGACCTGAGGGGCTACTGCCCCTTAACTTTTAATTTAAATTGATTTTATGTTTAATTTATGAATGCTCAAAAATATTATGGAATGTAAAGGAGAAATGCAACCTCATAAATCAATGTGTTCTGGATTGCCAGTTTAATTTCCATATTGATTTAGTGCCCAGGCTGGTAGTATCTACAAAAAGGCATAAAACATAGTCATCACTGGATAAAGGATAAGACAAGAGTCATAACTAAAGAACTTCCTCTGCTTACTCTCCATGGTAGGAGAAATCAACGTATAGATGAACTAGATTTTTATTTTGGTTTATACCAAATAAACCAATGGCTACTTGTATTTGTGGAATCTTTTGCCTTTATTACAGTTGATTGTATATGATTGTCAGTAGTGAATTTGATAAAAAATATAACACCTATGGATTTGAAACATTTTTTGGGTAATGCAAAATACTATGCCTTCTTATTATAAAATAGAAACTTACTTCAGTGGTGATTAGATTTGGGAATTTACATTAAGCAGGAAATTTCATGTACATATATGTTTAAAGGTATTAAGTGGAGTTTTTATTGGTAGCATAAGATTGTTTCTAATTTATGTTACCTTACTGTATTCAATGTACTCTTATGAGTCAAATTTAAAATTCTTTCTGGAAAAGGAATAACACAAACAAACTAATAAAGAGCAGAAATTCTGGAATCAGTATGATTGTATTTCTCTCTTGGCTCCATCTATTAATAGCTGGGAGACCTTGGGCAAGTTACAAAATGAAATACAGCTGACCTTGAATAACATGGAACTGCTCAGATCCACTTATTTGAGGATTTTTTTCAACAAATACAGTCATCCCTTTGTATCTGCGAGTTCCACATCTACAACCTAATGTAGATTGAAAATAAAGTATTTCTCAGGTGCAAATATAGAGAACTGACTTTTTGTCTATGTGGATTCTGCAGGGCCCACTGTGGGACTTAAGTATGCAAGAATTTTGGTATGGAGGGGTTGTCCTGAAACCAATCCCCCACGGATACTGAGGGATTAAAATGGTCTTTAATGCACATAAAGTACCTCTCATGGTGCCTGGCTTATGTAAGTGTTCAATAAATGTTAGCTATGCTCATGTAATAATAACAACACCAGAAATAATATTAATTCTATATTGTAACAAGGTAATTCCAAATTTTCATAGATAACACCATTTATTTTAAATTTAATTTAATTTTCACTTTTATTCCTTTTATTTGATGTTGATTTTTGATGTTTATTATGTGCTGTACATATTTTTAAGCATTTCTCATGTACTGCTTATTTAGTCATCGCAAGCACCCGTTAAAGTAGGTGCCGGCTGGTCTGAGAGCATTGGTGCTTAACTGATCACAACCAGTTACAGATTTCTTTGTTCCTTCTGCACTCCCACTGCTTCACTTAACTAGCCTAAAAAAAAAAAAAATAATAAAGTAGGTGCTAATATAATTTGCATTTTTACAAATGAGGAAACTGAGGCATAAGAATTAAGTTACCTGACCAAAGTCACAGAGGTAATGTAAAAGCCCTCCATTCTGGTCTTCCTTTAGCCGTCTCAGTGGATTAATCCACACTCTCTGTTCCATCTGTGCAATGCCCCGAGTGATATCTGTAGCATGCTGAATGCTCAGTCTGACAAACGATTCCTTCTTCGCTTGTGCCCTGCTGCACCTACCAGTTGTGGGATAAGCTTTCCGAGAGACAGATGGCCTGTTCCCACATCTGTTCATGTGATTGTACTTGTTGATGTGAGCATATGAATGAACTGTTACTTAAATACTACATAAATTAATATAATGTGAGAAAAGGTAGAAAATTGTTTCCATGAATGCTAACAATCCTTTGTTAACAAATATTCAAATTAGGGGTATGTGAGACAAATGTAGAGACTGGGAAAACATTATAAAACTCTAGAAAGATTCTATACTCAGATTATCTTCGAATTCCCCAGCTACTTTAAAGAACCCTGTCAGGTACCTGTGTGTTACTGGGGTGTTTTGGGCAAGACTGGAGAAGCACTGGCATTCTCAAAGACAGGAATTGGCCCTGTGCCCAGGGAGGATGAATTAAAGTACATGTGATACTTTATGTATCATTCCTATGATCTCCTGTTTTAACCAACCTTTCTAATTCATAAACCAACCACTAGTCTTAATTGTGTCAGATAAGACACTGTTATACACCCCAAGACTATAGAAAACTGGAGGTAATTATCAGATCTGTTGCTTTGCAGTGAAAAGAGAAATATTAAATTATAAAACTAAACAACAAGAGAATCTTGTATATAATAATTTTTTAAACCTACTAAGTTAACAATAATAAAAGCTAACAATAGTAAAACCAAAAAAAGAAGTAAAACATCCTGGAGTAAAATATTTAAATTAATTATTAAACTAATTAGAATAAAGAATTCTTGCACTTTTATAAATAAAGGACCAATACTCCTTACAATCAGAAGACCTTTGGTGTTCAGGCCTCTGCCTATTTTTCTAACTATGTCCTTCACTCTCTACCCCTCATCCCCATTCGGTTTATGGAATGGATCACTCATTAGCACTCAATGCACAGAGTATCATTCTCTTCTGAATCCCTACCATACTTTTTCACTTCACCATCAAATCAACCAATATTTATCAAATGCCAGCTGTATGCCTGGCACTAGATGAGGTTCTCAGAACATGGTATTAAGCCTGATGAAACATTCATTCTTTCACTGGCCCATACATCCATCTCAATCCATCTCCATCCACCATACATCCCTCCATTCTTCCAATTACTCAATAAATGACATGAATTAGTGTCAACTGTGAGTTGATATATTAGTTTTCTATTGCTACATAACAAATTGTGACAAACTTATGAGCCTAAAAACATCCATTGTTTAGTTCACATTTCTGTAGCCCAGAAGTCTGGCATGGCCAAAGTGGGTTCTTCACTTAGTCTCACAAGACCAAAATCAAGGTGTTGGCTAGATTACATCATTTTCTGGGAGCTCTGGGGGAAAAATCCACTTCCAAGTTCATTCTAGTTGCAATTGTAGGACTGATGTCCTAGCATTTTTCCTGGTTGTCAGTTTGCCGCCATCTTTAGGCACTAGAGACTGCACTTGTACCTGGATATGGCCCCTTCATCTTCAAACCAGTAGATACATAAAATCCTGCCTGTGCTTAAAATCTCTGACTTCCTCTTCTACAACCAGCCAGAGAAAACTGTCTGCTTTTCAAGGCCTCCTGTGACTAGTTTGGGTCCACCTGGATAATTTCTCTTTCTTAAAGTCAACTCCTCCATACAACATAGCCTAATCATAGGAGTAAAAGCCATTACATTCACAGTCTCAGAGATTATGAAGGGTATGAACACAGTGGGATGGGGTGGGAGGCCGGAAATCATGAATCTTGGGTCTATCACAGCTGGGCATTATGTTGCCTAGTCCTGTTTGAATTTATGTAGCTTATTTTCTATGTCCCCATTTTGCCTGTATTTGTTCCTCACTTTGTTGTAGTATCATATTGCATATATAAACAAACAAAAGTGTACCATGGGCATTTTGGAAAGGTTATTCTGTCATTAGTGAGAAGGATGAATTGTAGGGGGAGTTGTTTCCCTGGAGGCAGGAAAACCAGTTGGAAAATTGGGGGATGGGAGTGATGATTACGGGTCTATGGCAGGACAATACCAATACAGACAGAGAGGAACAGATGACAAGAGATGTTGAGAAGATATAATCAATGGTACTTGATTATCAGTTGGATTGGAGGCTGGTAAATAAATAGAGTAATCTAGGACAATGCTCACATTTCTGGTCTTAGTAACTGGATGAGTGATGGGTTGTTTTACTGATGATAAAGAAAATAGGAGGAGAGACATAACTTTTGGGAGGAAGGGGAGGAATTATTTCTAATCCAACTTTGGCTATGCTGAGCTTGAGTTGCTTGTATCACATTGTCTTAGAAGTGCCTAGTGGATATTTGGGGATATGGGTCTTTAGCTAAGAAGAAAGGACTAAGATTCACACATAACTTTAAGAAATATATTAGAGGGAGTAGAAATCACAGGAAGGATGGACATGAACCATGATGAATAGTTAGAATAAGAAAAGAAGTGAACCAAGAACAGAACATTGGGGGACTTTAGAATTTAAAGTATGAGCTGTAAAAGAAAAGGAACGACAAAAGGAAAAATTGTGCAGAAAGAAATCTCCTGGATAAACCCTAGGGAGAAAAGAATTTAAAGAAGAAAGAGGTTATCAACTTTATAAAATGCAGTGGAGATTTTGATGATAAGGAGGAGGAGGAGGATAAATAGTAACAATTATATTTACTGAGTGCCTTAAAAGTATAAGATATTTTTCTATCATATTAAAAGCAAATTATTAATTCTTACAACATCCATGGTTGGTAGGTATTATCATTCATGCTTTATACGTGAAGAAACTAAGCCTACGGAGCCTAAGTAACTGACACAGGTCACAGAGACAGTATAAATCCATGCTCTGTTGGGATTTAAACTCACAGAAGTCCAGTACTGAAACACATACTCTTTTTAACAAGCGATACTGCATCCTTACTGTTAAATCAAATAAGAACTAAAAGTAATATTTCACTAACAACTATGAGTAAGAAAGATCATTTTAAGTAAGAAAGATCATTTTTTAATTGTCCCTGGAGGCCAGCATGTTTACATGTATCTGTGTGTTGGGGGCTTCAAACATCTGTACACCAGTGGGGTTGAAATGCAAATGTCAGGAAATTTGACAATATGAGCATATTTTCAAGGAGTTTGGCTACAAAGGGTGTATGGGAAGTGGTAGAGAAAAGAGGGGCAACATTAAAAGAAAATCTTTATGTTTTAATTATTATTACTGGTGGTGTATTTTTATTATAACTTAGCACATTATTTTGAGGTCTTGTGTTTTGAGAAAAGATCACAGGATTAGGACTCATACATAACTGGTGCTAACTCAGTCCAAGCTCCCTGTGTGACCTTGTGCAAGTTGCTTAAGCCTCTAGTTCCTCCTCTATAGTAGAGGTAATAACACCTACTCCATAGAGCTCTTGGGAGACTGAAATAAGGTAACTTATGTAAAGTGCCAAACATGGTACTCATAATCACTTAGGTATCCACCCAACTACAAACATTTTGAGAAGAGTCTTATTTTTGTATTCCTGTAGCCAAAAACAGAGCAGATGCTCAATGAATGAATGAATAATATGTGGCAGGTATTTGTTTACTTACCTACATCTTTTCTTTTGATAGTGAGGAATGATTTCTCATCCTCCTCAAAGCTGTTTCCCTTAAGTCTTATACTGCTGAACACAGAATATGAACTCTATAAAGGTTTCCTGATTGACCTAATGAAAAGCTAGAAGCAAGATTAAGGTCAAACATTGAATATTAGTCATACATAATGGGTTTATCATTGTGCCAGGAATTTGATACTTATGCTAAAAATAGATGAAATAGATACCTATTATATAATATATATTATATATATTATATAATATATATTATAATATATAATATATATTATATATTATAATATAACAATATTATATTATTATACAGAATATAATAATAATGAATCCTAGTCACAGTATAATAGTGTTTAGCTGATGATGAACATGTAAACAGAGAGGGAGGGAGCTACTATTATTGATTGCTTTCCTATTGTTGGCTTTATATATAGACATTTAACTGAAAACATATCTTTATGATCATGATCAAATCAGGAGCAGGCAGTATACCTGGAAGTTCTAATTTAATCCATCCACATAAGCAGCAGCTGTGGGATGCTCAGTGCAACCTGCCCATGCCACACATGGGACCCAATTATTGAGCCACAGGGAATTGGAATCATCAACTCTTAGGGTCAAGTTCAATTAAACCACACGTAGGAAGATATGGCTGATTTTGTCAAGGAAAGACAAGATAAAAAGCAGTAGAATAATTCTGCCAGACCTCATGCCACCCATGTACATACACCCCTACACTCTTCATAGTTTCATCTTTGAAAATTGAGAACAATACATAAATATAACTAAGACTGACACTATTGAAGGCCTTCTTTGGATATTCATGTTTTCAATTTTATTTTATGCTTACCTATAAAAGAATGTGTTTCTTTCTTGATCTGCTAGTATCTACTCTTTAAACTGCTCAATAGTTTTTTGTCAAGGTGCCACCATCTTGGGATTACTGGAATCCTCCCTCTCCTTCACTCCTATATTCAATTAAAAAGCAGGTTCTTTTACATGAAGTTCAAGAAAAATTTTTACATCTGCCTCTGAGTGATCCCTTTGTACAGTTACAAATTAAGATCTATGCCACAGTATTCCCAGTGCTTGGCATACCACCTGGCACCTAGTAGGCACTCAATACACGTCTGCTGAAGGTGTGAATCACCTCTTCCTTGCTGTCCTTTCTGTCACTGCCTTAGTCCTTCTTATAGCTTGTTTAGATCAGTGCAATAATCTAACTACTTTCTCTGTCTCTAGGCTGGCCATAGTCAATTCACCTTTCTTATTGAAGTCAGACTTATCGTCTTAAAATGCTAATTTGATCTTGTCATCCTCTAATTAAAATCTTTCCATAGATTCCCACTATTTATAGGAGAAAATCCAAACTTTATAGGAAAATATTTAAGGTCCTCCATGTTTAAGTATCTGGCCACTTCTGTTCTTTGCTTATATCTTCTTCTTCTTTTTTTTTTTCCTTTCTTCCTTGCCCCCTTCCTCCATCTCACCCAGAATCTTGGGTTTCAGCCACACTGAACGAATTGCAGCTCCCAGCATTCCCCATGGTTTCCATGTTCCATATCCCTTTGTTCATGCTGCTTCATGTTCCTGAACCTCATAGCCCTCACAGGTCAGCTTGAATATCAATTGCCCACTTCTCAAGACTTAACTCAAGTGTCACCTCTTCTTTGAAGCAGATCCTAATCCTCAATGTCCACCAAGACACACACTTCCTATACCGTCTATCAGTGCATTTATAATACTATTAGAATAATATTTTTCCTTGTTGTTATTATGTTTTTACCTGCTTATATTAATTTTTTTACTTCTTTATATTCTGCTTCCCCTTCCTGCCTACTTAATAATGTGACCCGAGACATAGTTGGATTCATTTTTGCATTCACAGTGCCTAACATAGAACATTAGGATTCATTTTTGCATTCACAGTGCCTAATATAGAAGACATCCAATAAATGTGTATTAGATAATTTAAAAGTTTATTATTTATTGGTAGGTTATGACTATTTTGTTGAACTAAAATTTATGCTTGCAAGCAGAGATCCTGCCTTAAACCATTTGAAAATTCCCAGACACAGCATTATTTTTGCACAGTAGGTGCTTAATACTATTTATCACTGATGATTTTGATACTGATTTTGTTTTTCTATAAGCTCCTAAAAATGTGACATGCTCATTTTTCCTAAAGGCACAACTAAATTCAAGATAAGGATCAACAACCTTACATGTTTCTGGTACAACACAAAGAACTTAGCATAGTACTAGTACATAGTAGGATAGCTGTCTAATTAATGTATGTTGAGTAATTAAACAACATGGGACTACCCTACACAGAAAGGAATGGGGTATTGCCTCTCAGTTGGAAATTTTTTAGCTTTCTCCAGTGCCACTCACAAAAGTTCACAGTTTCTGTCAACACTTTAACACAGAAACCCTTGGCTAAAGAATAAACACTCAGACATTTTGGTAGATTAAATATGGCCACAAATTCCTTGCAGTTTCTCCCATAATGAGGTAGAATCTATTTTTCCAACGCTTACATATGGACTGCCCTTATTTGTGACATGCTCAATGCATTATAGAATAAGATGGAAATGACACTGTGTGAGTTCAGGAGCCAAGGTCTCCAGAGCTTCAATTTTTTACCCTCTTGGAAAACTGCCCAAGGACCACCATGTATAGAATCCTGGCATGAAAGGCCAAATGGAGAGAGAGGCCTAGCCACCCAGCAACCCCAGCAGAGCTCAGGCCCCAGCCAACCCATCCGCTGATGGCAACCACATGAGTAAGCCCAGGCAAGAGCAGCAGAGGAATCACCCAGTCAACCCATGGAAAGGTGAGAAATAATAAAGCATAGTCACTTTAAGCCACTAAGTGTTAGAGTGGCTTGTTATGCAGTGAGAGATAATGGATAGAGGCATGAAAACAAATGGAAGCTTCTGGGTTCCTTTTCTTGACAAAGTAGAAATAGAAGCAACCAGAAGGTCTTTGTAGTGGCCTCAGAAATCCTGAGTGCAGTAAGGTTATTCAGTGATATTATGAAAACATCTCCAGCTCATGATCATGAGCCACAGAAATAGAAAGGCTTTGAGCAAGCACATGTTCACATACACTGATTTTATAAATCTTCAATTCCTGGCAAACAAGGATAAAATACAGGACTCATCAAACCAACATGAGAATCATCTCAATGTTAAGCTTCAAAAATCAAAACAGTGAAAATTTGATTTAAAATGTTTAAAAGCTAGCAAAAACAGCCTAGCATTTTGAAAAAGAAATGCTGTGAAACACAAATACATTAATATTCAATAACCTCCACTCAGCTTCTCCAAATGTGCAGGAGTCAGAAATAGGGTCAGATCTTTCCTTGAACCAGAATTCTGGTTCATTCAGAACCTGCCCTGGCCCCTCCCCAAACTAAGAAAACATAAAGCTGAGCACAGTCTTAATTAGGATTAACTAGAAAATCTCACAGAAATATCTATTTGCCATAATTTCTATTCATACCATATAATACATGCACAAAAAAAGTTTTAAAACCTCCTTTTGCTCCGTATTAAGCATTTTGCTTCTGTAGTTACTTAGACTTAATCATAATTGTCCAGGGGCCAGCAACTTACAAAGCACTGGGACACTCTTGACTTCACACACCAACATGGGCTTAGAGACTATCTTCTCATACATGTAAGGAAAACCAAGCTCAGAGAGTTAGCAAATTGTCTAAATGTAAAATAAAGATCATTCAACAGGCAAAATAGGACTAGCACTCAGATATTTTCTTCTTAACACCCAAGAAATGGATTATATCATAATGATCCATATTAATAGCTAATATTTATAACTCTTATACTGTACAGGCACTGGTACAGTGATTTATATATATGTTCATACACTCAGTCCTCACACAACAATCCTAGGAGGTAAATACTATATATACTCTCATTTTGCAGATAATAAAACAGGTGAATTAATATGCCCATGGTTGTATGGCTAGTAATGACAGAGCTGGGATTTAAACCCTTAAGTCCATCTCTAGAGTATGTGCTCCTAACCATTGTGTTATAATTCTTCTCCATGGAAATGAGTGATATTTATATTTCAGATTATAATGACAACAATTTCAGAATTTCAAAGGCCCACAAATCCACTTTTGATGCTTCAGGAGCTCCAGCAGTGCCACGTTGGGTGAACAGGGACTGACCCTGCACAGCTGATGGTTATACCCAAAGGGATAGGAGAGGTTGCTACAGATCCTTTCTCAAGTGCATTATGAAAAAAGGGAATATTGATATCATGATATCATTATGTTCACAGGAATCTAAACTCAAATTCTGGCGGTCCCCAAAGGCCAAATGAAATGGCTAAAGATGTATCTGTTGATTGCTAAGGAACTATTACCAAGACACTATAGCCATAGTTTCCCGCCTTTGTAACTGAATTGGTTTTGTCTCTTTCAAATGTGTCTTGAAATGAGGTTTATCTTAAGAAGAGATGAAAAACGGACAATTGTGTTGTGTCATGCTTGTGCCTATTTTGGCACTCAGCATACAAAATAGGTTCCTGTCATTGCTTTTTAATATTTGATTTTTTGTAATATTTAAAAAATAATTCAAAGGAGAAGAAATGATTTAAGCATATTTGTTCAATAATCACCCTGCATTACTTGATGGGTAAAATCATACATGCAATCTAGTTTATCAGGGTTTCTTAGAATTTTGAGAGTCAAGGACTCTCTTGAGGCTCTGATAAAAACCCTGGGTACTGTTACCCACCAAAATCCATAAAAACAAAATATTTTTCAGTTTCTTTCAATGGGCTGATAAATCTTTTAAAAATCTACTAACAAATATCCAGATTAAGTATCTCCGCTTCATCTCTATATTTCTTAATTTATCAAATGGGGCTAATCAGAGATCTAAATAATATACTATATATTAATGTCAACAGTGGCGATATCACAGCAACAACACTAGTAATAACTAGCATTTATTGGGTACTAAATATACGCCATGCTTGGTGATCATATGATGCATGCATTAATATAATCATCATTTTACATACCAGAAAACTGAGATGTGGAGGGCTTGACTTCTTCCACGTGCTGAAGCCAGGGTTTGAAACTAGGAAGTCTGCACATCATGTTCTCTATGAAGGCAATTAGCATGTTGTAAGTGCTCAATATACACTGGCTGCTGTTATTATTGATGTTCATTATTTGAAGATATATGTGGTACTTGTATAAAAATGCATGGCACACAAGCAAAAAGTTTTTTTCCTTGAATAAGTGAAAATGCACTTTTTTTTGATTTAATAATTGTCTCCTTTTACTCATGTTCTAATACTTAGATAATGGATCTTGTAAACCATTATATGCCTTCACCTCCAGCTGGGGACACATAACTTTTATTGTGGTCCATTATCTGGCCATTAGAGGCCACAAGTGTGTCCCTTGACCCTCTACTTCACATTATGCTGAAGAAAAAGAGTGGAAAATGTGGAGGCAGCAGCTTTCCTGGTGTCAGAAGCAAAAGAAGCTCCAGAGCCTCCTATATTGCGGCCATTCATTTTCCTCCTGCTATAAAGTCCATCATGCAAGTCCTGTGGATAAAATTCAGTCCTGATGCCACTTTCCAGCCTTTCTTGCTTCCTCTGTCACCCTAAGATATCAAATCCTGCAATAGGCAAACCCTACCCAGAATAATAAAATATTCTTTTTAATTGAGCAAGGGCATTGAACTGATCCGAAGTTTTGATAAATGTGTTCAACTTAGCACAGATTTTATATTCTTACTATACACACTACTGATCCCCAAACTTCAAGCATTTGTGTAATCCAGCAACGGTCTCTTAATGGACTTGTGTAGTATATTTTTTTTTTTCCAAAATAAAGTGAACTAAAATAAATTCCAGTTAGAGATTTATTTTTTGGAACATCATACTGCTTGAAATAATTAAAAGCACTGTGGGATGCTATACAAAAGAAGTGGGAGCAACCCATAGATATCTGCCTATAGGAGCTATGTAAATCTGTCAGTATTAGCCATATTTTCACCTGGACAGGCAGGAAACTTAGAGGGGCAAGATAACTTAAAACATGTTTTAGAATATTGGACACTATTGCAAGAAAGTTGTTGGCTTTGCCAATCATCTCCAAGTCAGCCTTTCATTTTGGTTGTAAAAGTGCATGAAACCTAAAAAACTACTTTTATAATCCTAACGTGCATCACCTCTGTTTTCTTTAAAGGCCTCCTCTAGCTCCACTGCCAATGTTAGCACACGCTAATTCCATTGCTTGCCTTTCACTTTGTTCTACTTGTGGCGAAGTTATAAAGGGATTTAAATCTCTATTTGTATTTTACATTTGTTTTTTAAATAAGATAACTATTCACTTAAACTTTCATGGATGTTTCTATGAGGCTGGGCCCTTGTGTTCCAATATGTGATATAGAAAGTCTCCCCTATCCTTTAGGAATCCAGAAACAGTAGATTCTGTTCTCTTTTCCCCCATTTTTCTACCTACACACTCTCTTTATTTTCCAATCTCACTCTTCCATTCTTTCTGAAAAGCACACACGTCGGTGAAAACTAAGTGACTTTTGCTTTTTTTTTTTTTTTTTTTTTTTAAGGTCAAACCCACATAGCAGAAACATCAGTGGAAACATCAGTGAAATAGCAGAAACATCAGTGGAAACTTGTGTTAAGGTTACTGCTTTTAGGTTTTTGACAGCTTAAAGAGACCACGGTGAAATGGTCCAGCTGATGGTCCACTGTTTGTGAATTAAAGTTATGGATATTAACCATTAAAGACCATTGCAGGCCCTACTCAATAAATTGTTATATGTTGTGATTGAGAAATCACTGCCTATATCTGATTTTCAGACCCTTTGAGAGCTTATCTTTCAAATCAAACTTACAAGGCGATGATGAAAAGCACATGTGAAACAGAACTACTTTCCTTGCTCCTTATCCAGAAAAAAGTGGAAAAAGGATAATCTTGTGCTAATAAGGAAATTGAGGATCTTCCAACTAGTTTTCCAGGTCCCATGCTGCCTCATGAAGCACTGAAACAGACCAGAGAACTAGAATCTGGCATCTGACTGAGGCTGAAAGTTCTAAGGAGGATAAAGATACTGCCCCACACAACCTAAAAGAAATGAGGGTTCTATACCACCCAGAGAATTATAGAGTGAGAGGAGAGCAAGTCCAATGAGTAGCCTGTTCTTTTGAGAATATAAGTCCTGGATCTTTTCTCAAACACAAAGAAAGCAACTTCTTTCCTAATAAGCACACTAGTTCTAAATCATGAAGATCTTGAATGTCAGAAGTTAGGCTTAAATCTATCAGCAATGCATTGTCAATAATGGGTTTTAAGCCAGGCATTGCCATGACTAGAGTTTTGTTTCAAGAATATTAATCTGATAACAGTGTGTAAAACAACTTGGGAAAAGGAGATACTTGAGAAGGCTGATCAGAAAGACTTTATAGTCTTGCTAGAGACATACTAGCTATCAGATCCAGAGTAGTGACAGAGTGGAGGGAGAAGAGGTGACAGTTGTGAGCCACATGATTCAGGTAGAATAGACAAGGTTGGCCCCAGATGAGCAAGCTGGAAAGAATCAACACTAATGCTGAGATTTCTGACTTAGTTGACTGGAATAAAGGTAAGTAGTATTAATCATGAATAATAAACATACGAAGAACAGGTTTGGTGGAAAGATAATGAAATCAGTTTTGAGAACATTTATGTTTGAGGTGCCAGTGGAATGTTCAGAGGGAAATATAGAGGCAGTTAGAAATGTGTGCCAGAGATTTGGGAAAGAGGTCAGATCTGAAAGTAAAAAGTCCTTGTGTGTATGACTATCAAGGAAGAGTGTACAAAGAAATGATAAAGCCAAGAACACCTGCTTGGGCAACATCTGCATTTAGGAGAAAGAAAAGAAAGAGACCCTGAAGATACAAAGAAGGGAAGGTCAGAGGGCCAGGAGGAGAAGAAAGATCCTTCATAGAAGCCAAGGAAGAAGGATCTCTGAAAGGATTTCTGAGATATGCTTTTGTTTACAAGATGAAAGTGAATCATAATTAATTATTTTTTGAAATTTGTTCGTTAGATGTCCAGAACACTCAAGATCATTGAAAGCACCATCCAATTCTCCAGAGAGAAATAGTAAGAACTCTGAAAAGGCAATTGGATTTGGCATGTCATGGTGCCCCTTAGAGAGTAATTTTAGTCGCATGCTGATGACAGGAGGCAGACTAGGACAGAATAGCAATTGAGGAGGAAGTAGGGGCATGGAATATAGATTTCTTTCTTCCTTAAAAAAAAATCTATTGGATGGTTTGACAGTGACTTAAAGGAGAGGAAAGAAAACAGCTGCTTAAAAGGGCAATCATGAGAAAGAGATTTTTAATTACTTGCTTGTTTATATTAGGATGAGGAAAATTTGAGCAGAATTGGGGTCACAAGATTCCTGAACAGGAGATAATGTAGATGAAAAGAGAGCTTCTTGGGAGAGCAAGGTTATGAGCAAGCCTGGCAGGCAGTGAGTCAGGCCACAGAGGACTAGCCTTGGAGAGAAGGATATTGTCTGGAACAAGACCAGGAAAGAAGAGAAGGTCACTCATCAACAAATATTAATTGTATAGTCATCATGTGCCAGGCACTACTCTCTCCTTTCGGTATATAGCCAAAAAGACAAACGTCCCTGCTCTCATGAAACTCACATCCTAGTAAGAAAGAGAGAGAAGATAAAGATGTGAATATGAAGGTATGTGTGCATGTGTGTGTATATATTTAACATGCATGTGTATATGTATTTATATATAATTGTGTGTGTATATATATTTATGTGTGTATATATGTGTGTATATATACTTATATAATGTGTATATATATTAATATAATGTATGTGTATATATATAAAAAATGTTATGTTAGTTTTATGGGGTAAAATGAAGCAGAGAAGGGAGGCATGGTGACGTGTCAGTTAAGGTTGGGTTGAAAATTTAGGTTCGGAAGATCAGGGATCACAGCACTAAATACCTGATAATTTTTTTTCTACTCCTTTTACAAAACTCTAATCTACTTGAGGGCCTGAGTCTATTTGGTATACCATTGTATCCACATGGTCTAACAATGCCTGGTACAGACTAAGTACTCAGTAAAAAATTGCTGACTCAGTGGATGAAGGGAAGAGTCAGAACTTGACCGAATGAGGAGGATGAGATAAGACGTCAACCAGAGCAAGTCCAACACCGTGGGCCTAAAGATCCCCAGCCCTTGCCTCCGTGCCTAATCTACTGCCTTTGTTTGCTTTAAATCTGAGTTTCATGACTTTCCTGACCCTGAGATACCCCTGTGTTATATACACACTGTTTAACTCTAATTACTTCCAATGCCAACCTTCCTAATCCATATTACAAGTGACTTTCGCCACCATCAAGGCTAACTTTCATTCCAGCTGAGTCTGATTTTGAACAACTCTGCTGCAACTGCCCTCCTGACTCATTACCTCTTCTTATTTTTGACAAATCCAATTAAAATGTGTGAATGCAATTTCCTGAAGTATATCAAATACTTTCAATTAAGCCTTCAAATATGATTGCACTAACTTTAAAAAAATACATCTAATTGCATTAAACAGTAGTTCTACGTTAATTCTCTTTTCAAATCTTAAGGCCTTCAACAGATTTATTCACACTTAAATTTTAGTTTGTAAACTAGAAAAAGATGCTTTTTAAATTAACATAATTGTTTGGAAATCAAGTAATTTGAATTTTTAAAAAAGCTATAAAATTAATTTTTTGTTTGTTAATTTTCAGGTGAGTAAGCACACTCGAAATATTTCTGAAATGTTCCTGAAAACAAAACCAAAATATGCTGAAGAGCCAAAATATGCTGTAGAGAGAGGTTTAAAATGTGTCTACAAAGTTCTTTTTTTTTTACTCAGGGTCTTGCTCTGTCACCTAGGTTGGAGCACAGTGACGGAAGTGATAGCTCACTGCAGCCTTGAACTCTTGGGCTCAGGTGATCCTCCTGCCTCAGCCTCCAGAATAGCTGGGACTACAAGTATGCGCCATCATGCCCAACTAATTTTTCTTACTTTTTGTAGAGACAGGGTCTCACTATGTTGCTGAAGCTGGTCTGAGCTCCTGGCCTCAAGCAATCCTCCCAACTTGGCCCCCCAGAGCCCTGGATTTACAGGCGTAAGCCACAGCCCCTGGCCTCTACAAATTCTTTATACTCCTTTCAGAAAGCAGAGCCTTGAGTATGGGCTGGGTTTAGTGACTTCCTCTTAAAAGATAGAAAAAAGAAACAGGAGTGAGTGTCTGACTTTGGAGATGGGGTCATAGGAGGCACTTGGACTTCCTGCTGGCTCTCTCTCTTGCATCATCTGCCAGGGAGGAAGAAAACTGCTGGTTCTGTGGAGACGCCTACATGGCAAGGAACTGAGGTCTCCTGTCCAAAGCCAGCGTGAACTTGTCAGGCATCGAGTGAGCCATCTGAGAAGTAGATCTGTCAACCCCAGCTAAGCCTTCAGATAACCATAGTCCCAGTTGATATCTTACATGTACTCTTATAGAAAACCCTGAGCTAGAGCCAATTCTGAATTCCTGACTCACAGAAACTATTAGATAATAAACACTTGTAGTTTTATGACACCAAATTTTGAAATAATTTATTATGCAGCAATAAACATCAAATGTATGCATAAAAATAAGTACATATTTAGCACTTGATATAATTTTTGGGAAAAAACACAGCTGCTCAATATATGCTTATGAATGAATGAATGATATCACAAAAATTCTTTCTTTAAAGGAAGATATATATTAATAGGATCAGATCAATTATGGTGATTAACAGATTGATGTAAAACTGAATGGAGATTGCCAATGTCATGCCTTTGGATATGCGAGTTATGTGGAAAAAATTACTATCAAGTCTCAGAACCTGGCAGAACTGTAGTTTTAGTTTAAGGTACTGTTGATAATGAATTCTGAGACATGTATTTTTACTTTTGACTTCTTGCTATGGCAGCAAGCTTGAAGATTGACCCAAATTTGCATATTAACTCTAGTTTTTGTGAAGTACCCTGTGCTATACATTCTTGTGTACTAACTTTATCTTTGATTAACTGTATTGTTCTATCTTCAACCTGATTCCATTTTGAATATCCTTTTGCATTATATATAATCATACCCAAATTCTTTTTGCAACAAGGAAAGTTATAA
>CM052445.1:40456832-40479638 GCA_028533085.1 Varecia variegata | reverse complement strand
GGGGCTTGGGCTTCTATATGTTTATGTTCAGGGCCTGGGTCCCAGCTGGAACATCTCAGCCACAAAAGAGAACATAGCCCAGATTCTCTACACCCTGATGCCAAAGTTTGTAAGCTCACTCACTGGGGCTATTAGAGCTAACTAACTTATTCTCTTTGTGTTTTCATTTCTTCTCTGGCTCTGGACAATTTTCAATTCTTCTGGGGAAATAATGCTCCCTATATATTCTTTGATTTTTTAAAAAATGATGCTTAGTCAATGTTTTGAAAGGGGCTACTGAAACAAAAGGGAGAATGTAATTTTTTTGTTTAGGAAAGTGAGTCCCCTAGGAGGTCTGTGTAAATTTTATCACCTGGATCCTCATGGGGGATTTAGTGCCCTGAGCCTTGTGTTTTGCCAAATTCCTGAAGTCTCAAGAGTGGGATGATATTCACTAAGTTCCTAACACACCACTTAGCAATGGCCAGTTGGTTTCTATGGCAAGGTGGCAGGATGCACAGTTTAGCCTGCAAAAAAGCATATCATTTTAAAGGCTGTCTGATATATTAGCCTCAAGGTTCAAGATTATCAGGGCCGGGACCCAGGGAGGAGCCTGAAGATACTCACACTAGATAAGTGGAAGGCTAGAAGACATTCTAAAACTAAGTAGGCCCAGGTAGATTTCAAGACTTTAGCCCAAAACAAAGCAGCTATGTGCTGGACTCTAAGTAGGCAGAATCCAGAAAGGTAGCTATTTTTCAGGAACACCACTAGCATCATGGGGGAAGTGAGTTCTAGTCTAAGCAGACACTGAAAGATAGCAGAAGAATGACTCAACCAGGAGGCAGGAAACAAAGGAAACTTGTGGATCTGATACTGGGCAAGCCACATAACAAAAATAGACCATAATCCCCTCCCTACTTTGCTCCAGCAGTTACTAAGAGGATAAGAAGAAACAATTCAAGATCATCAATAAAGCATGCTACAAATCTTAGCTCCTCACGGGTCTGGTCACCACTGCCCTTGCATTCAGAAACCATTGTGAACTTACTGTGTCCAACACCTAATGATGTATTAGTATTACAGAGAAACACCTCCTTTTCTGTATCCAGCCTACAGATCTGAAAGCTTCAGATCTGGATAGTGATCAGAGGCCATTCAGGGACCTATCAGTGCACTGCATCAAGAACAGAACCACTAGAATTTTCTCCTACTTCCCTGAAGCCTACAAAGCACTTTCTTCAATTCTTTTCATTTGCTTGTATGGTCTGCAGACTCCTTTCTTTTCAGTATGTTTTCTTCTTTATTTAATGACATTGGTTCTAAATCTGAATAAGATATATAACTACCTCTGCTTCTTTGCAGCCACAAATTTTGAGACAATGAATCCATTCTGAAAGGTTGACATAAATTTTCAGTAGTTAACTTATATAATGAGCAGTATGTCAGGAGCAAGGCAAGAAAGCAAGAACTGAAGTTCTGGCACTAGGATGCCGTTCTAGTTATACTAAACTGGTTTACGAAGTCAGAATTATTCCAAAATGGATAGCTCAGCAGGTTTAGTGATATTTCTGGAATAATGGAATAAATTTGGTTTTCCAACTCCAATCTGACAGATTATTATAATACTATGGTCCTTGCATTCAAAATTCAGTGTAAACTTTCTATATCCAAGGCATTGTGATAGACAATGTAGAGAAAACAAAGACTAATAAAATATTTCCTTCCTTCCTTCCTACCTCCCTCCTTCCCTCCCTTCTTTCACTCACTATGTATTTCTTGAGCACCTATTGGGGCAGACTGATGATGGGGAGCATGAACAAACATAATATCCCCTTTTATGGGGCTTATGGTCCCTTGAATGTAAGAGATATTAATCAAACAATCACAAAAACAAATGTAAAATTGCCACTGTGGTAAGTTTTGTACAGGAGCACTGCAGGGAATTACAAGAGCATATATTAAGTAGATTTAACCTAGTTGTGGGAGTCAGAGAAGCCTGTTCTATGAAAGTGTAGCTTGAGCTAAAATATAAAGAATGAATGACAGTTATCAGATAACATGGGGAGGGAAGGGTATTCCAGGCATGGCATAGAGAGAAGCACATGCAAAGGTCCTATGGTGGGAGAAACCACAGTGAGTATAAACATCTGAAGGAAAGCCAGAGACTAAGGAGCAAGGAGGAGTGGGGAAGGGTGAAGCTGGAGTTGTTAGTAGGAGCGCAGGCTACAAAGAGCCTCACGTGCCATTGAATGGCAGTGGGTAAAACATATTGGAAGGAGGAAAAGAGGGAAAGTAGGGGAAGAAGTAGTGTAGGCATATCATGGCAGACCAGTGAAGGGACTAAGGTGGTAGATCAAGAGAGAAACAATTGTAATTATGACTGGATTAGGTGATTATAGTAGCACAGATGGAAAAAAAAGTGGGTAAGTTTGAGAGATATTTGTAAAGTGAAAATCTACCAGTTAGGTGATGGACTGATTTTGAGTGAAGGAGAGGCAGTATCAAGGACAACTGTTGGGTTTCTGGTTCATAAAGCTGAGTGGCTTCATTGTGATAGGGAACAGCAGAACAAGACCAAATTTTGGTTAGAGAGGGTATTATCATCCATCACACTATCTTAGTCTCCTATGACCAGTGGTAGTTACTCATGGGATGGTTTGATTATTCATTTAGCCAACCAATATTTGTTGACTATTGATTTGTGTCCAAAGCTGTGGTAAACAATGTAGACAAATGCAAAGGCAAATAAAATCTAGTCCTACTCTCAAAGATCTTGTAGGTTAGTCAGGAAGAGAGACATTGAATAGACGATAGTATAAAAGATGAATTCTGTAATAAATACCATAATAAAAGACTGGCTAAGGAACTCCAGAGGAGGAAACCTAGCTCAGGCTGGGGAGAAAGATTGGGACAGAAGGAGGCATTAGCAAATAGGAGTCAGTCTGAGAAAATGGAGAGAGGAAAGGAGGGGTCTTCTGAGCCTGCAGGTGAGAAAACCCAGCACTTTGAAGAAATCTAATTGAGAATAAACAATAAAGTTGGCTATGATGATTGTCGAATCTGGAGAAGGATAGTATTAAGTGCCCTGGATTCTGCATTAAAGAGTTTGATGTTGATCCTAAGGCAATGAGGAATTACTCTAGGATGTTAAGCAGATTTAATGTCATTATGAGATGGGATTTGTGTTTAGAAAACTCACTTTGACAATATCAAAGTGTGGATTTGACAGAAGGAGACCTGAAGACGTGAAGACCAGGTAGAAATTTGTTGCAACAGTCCAGGTGAGGTTTTAACCAGAGTTTCTCAAGCTCAGTATTGTTGACACTTGGGCTGGATAGTTCTTTGTTGTGGGTGGCTACCTTGTGCATTGTAGGATGTTTAACAGCATCCCTGGCCTTCACCCACTAGATGCCGGTATATTCTTTCCCTCAATCGTGACTATCACAAATGTCTCCAGATATTTACAAATATTTCCTGGGGGCAAAACTACTTCTAGTTGAGAATTGCTAGTTTTACTCAAGACAGATAGAGTAGGATTAAGAAGAAATAGATACATTTAAGAGATGCAAAGGAAAGAGAATACATAAAACATCATGACTCCCAGCATCTGAAAATGGATGAGGAAGAAAGAGGAGTAAAGGAACACTGAGATGAAGAGAAAAACAGAACAAAGCCAGATGTTTCTCACCCACAGAGCCCACACTTAACTGTGGCCTCGGTGTGCTAATTTATCCAGTAACCCAGAAGGAGCAACATTTGACAGTATTAGATAAACACAGAGCAGTGTGGCTGACTGATTTACTTTCATCCAATTGCTGAAGAGTGAGACTCTTGCCAGGGCTGCCACGTACAGTTGTGCAGGTTACCCGTCCTGCCAGTAGAACCAAATGGGATCTGAAATCCAGTTCCGACTTGGCTCACTAAACCAGTGTCCTAACTCGGAAGTCTTTTATTAATTTGCCCAAAAGTGGCTTGTTAGTGACACCTGGTTATTTTTTTCTTAATAAAGTCAAACTTGTTCCTTGGTTTGATGACCATAGTTAGCATTTTCCAATCAATAAGAAGCTAAGGGAATCTGGCTAAGTGGCTTATATTCGCTCTGATTTCTGTGAAGTTACAGTACTTGCTGTATTCAGTGGTCCCCAACATTTTTGGCACCAGGGACTGGTTTCATGGAAGACAATTTTTCAGAATGGGGGTTGGGGGAGGGGGCAGAAATGGAGGAGCTCTGCCGTCTGGTTCCTAGAAGGTGGCGAACCTGTACAGGCCCATCGCCCGGGGTTTGGGGGCTGCAGTGTTAAACAATAGAAGGGAACCACCATGGAAGAGCAACAGTCATGTACTGGGAAACAGATTTCTGGTTGCTCCCACATTCGTGCTTCTTCTTCTCCTCACTTAGTAAAGGGGGGCGGGGAAGTACATTTAATCAGGGCAACAAATCGGCTGCTAAAGAACTCCATTTCCCAGGTCCACGTGCAACGGGGCATGGTCATGTGACTCAGTTTTAGCCAGTGAGAAGCAAGCAAGGGTGTGGGACTTGAAAGGGGTAGTGGGCAAGCCCTTTTTGGTCGTTTTTCCCTCTTGTCACCTTAAGTGTGGATGAAATTACGAGAGCTAGAGCAGAGATTTTTATACCTTTAGATCGCTTTGAGAGTTGAGGCCCTTTGCTAAGAGGATGAAAGAGCAAGAGAGAAGAGGCCTACAACGTTGACACCTTGCAGCCACCATGCCAGTCCTGCACTGTAACTCTGGGCTTTATTTTGTGAGAAAGAAAATACTCTTCTATTTTGTATGATAAGCCATTATTATTTTGTGTCACATGCAAGTAAACCTAATTCTAACTGATTTTTAAATTCCCTGATAGTCACAACTATGAATAAATTGGGCTTTCACCATAGCTTAGAATAAAGTCACTGGAAATATTTCTCTGTTTTATTTATCTGATTGCCTCTTTTCCTGTTAAATTCTGAGATTCTTACAGGGAGAAAAGATGTAACAACCTATGTTGAGCAGAGTACTGGAAGAGGGCTATATTTTGTATGTTAATATGTAGAAGGTATTAGTAAAGTGACATTTAGATTCAGTGCATATGGATGATGATAGTAATTTAGCTTGCTTTAGACAACCTGAAAATTTCCAGTGATTTTGTTTCTGTTCTTTGATAAAATGCAGTCTCCCAAGATGAGCCATGTCCAGGACTCTATGCAAGTAATAGCAATTTATAAATAGAAATTTTCATTTATATTACAGAACAAATGCTCACCACTTTATTAAGAGAATTTGGAGAGAAAATGAGTTTCTCAATCAAATTCAGAAAACAGTTCTGGGAATTTAAAACTTGAAGAACCAATTAGCAAGAAAAAGATGTAAGGACAAGTTCTGATGTTTTCTTATAGAATTTATTTCAATTATGATATAATAAGGGTTCTATATTGATTAGGATCCAGTCTCTTTTTTCTTTATATTTTCACTAGGATCATGATTAATTGAGTCTATCTTCTAGATGCATGCAATTAGTTGAGGTGCTGCTCACATAGAGATGTGATGAGATTGTGGGTTCCAGGGATCAGGTAAGGAAGAAGAGAGTAGCCAGAGTGAAATTTGAACTGAAGTCAAGGAAAGAAGCAATAATAATGGTTCAGGAGATGGTGCCAAGTGTTAGCTTCAAAAGAGTGGGCAAAGGGAAGTTGAGCCACAAGGCTGAGAGGCCAGGGAATCCATGGTGTTGCAGAGTTCTTGATGGGTTGGGGCAAGTTCAAAGAACCATATCAGCCAACTTCAAGGTGACTTTGGTTTGTGGCCTTGAAGCAGGTGCTCATATAGCCTAAAGAGAAGGAACACCATCACTCCCGGAAGCATGTTCCATGTTATAATATCTCCTGATGTCTATCTAAGAAACTCATTGAGTCTTAAGTCTTAGACCACCTCACAACCTGCCTGTGCATATCTTCCTGTCAGGAGTTTATAAGAGAGATGAGCTCTTGCAAAGTTTGACTTAATTAAATATTTTAAAATCTTCCCATCATTGAGGAGTGCCATGCAAATAAGAGACATCCAAAAATGTCTGCTGTGAATGCATAAATATATGAATGCATCAATCAATGCACAAATGAATGTATGTGTGAAAAGAAGCCATATTCTCTCTTTTACAGAG
This sequence comes from Varecia variegata, assembly GCA_028533085.1. Taxonomy (NCBI): domain Eukaryota; kingdom Metazoa; phylum Chordata; class Mammalia; order Primates; family Lemuridae; genus Varecia; species Varecia variegata. The sequence goes on along the minus strand of CM052445.1, from coordinate 40,473,502 downwards.
AGATAACTATAATGCTTAATCAAGTTGGAAATTTGAGAATCAGCAACAAGTTTGCTACACATCAATAAGCGAAAATGAATATAGAACTGCTGGATATATTACATTTATACAATGGTGGTAGGGCTACTATCACTGCCATACTCCATTTTATGCCTTACAATTTTTACTCCATTTTAAGTATTGAAAATTGATTTTAGAAATACATTACTCCATGTTTTTATATCTCATCATAATATTGGGCTTCTTTGTTCATATTTTACCAAACTATCTTTATGGTATTCATAAAAAATACCTTCATTGTTCCAAATGTTTTCTTTTTCAGAGAATCTGTGTGTCTTACCCTTTACAACTTAGTTATCAGTCATTCTAAGTCTAGCAAAATTAAAGTAGGAAGGCTTCGAGTTAGTTCCTCGAATGTACTGTCTGAGAGTAGGATTGTTAAAAATCCTAACACAAAGAAATGATAAATGCCCAATTACACTGATTTGATTAATTCACATTGTATGCCTGCATCCAAACATCTCATGTACCCTATAAAGATATACAACCATTATGTACTCAAAATAATTAAAAATAAAAAAATTTAAAAAACAATGTAGATTAAGGACAGTCTCATAAGAAGAATTGAGGTGAGAATTTGGTTTAGTATCTCTCTTTTTCCTCCTCCTCCTCTTCCACCTTCTCCTCTTCCTTCTTCCTCTCTCCCTCTCTCTTTTTCTTATTTTAAACTAAATTGATATAATATTAATAATAGCCTAAATAAAAAATTAATTTTGCAATCCATCCAAATTTTTAAAAAAACCTTTTCATTCACCAGCTTTATTACTAGTTTTGGATGGACGGTCTCTCCTTTTACAGACTTCTTAAATGCTTTCTAAATGTTATTGCACTGTCTTGACTTGGAGGACAAACCCATTATAATTAACCAGTGAAAATATTTGAAGCAATTCAAAGAAAGAACTATGAAAAAGTAAAAACCAATAAAGCTGGTCTCAAATATATTACAGTTTTCTTATCTTGTGTACACGTATTTAACACATTTTCCTCGCAAAATTCTTGATCCCAAATCCTCCAAATTCCTCACCATCTACGTTCATCAGCATATACTAATGTTAGTGACTGGTGCTTGGAACCATCTCACTTTCTGATCTTTGCAAAGAACATTCTGATGATTACCATATTCACATATTGTGACTAATATATATATTTTTACCTTGGAGTATTAGTATGTCATGCAGTGGCTTTCATTGTCAAAATGGAAAGAACAGTTCAATCAACCTTATCAAAATAGAGAGTGAACAATTTGACCTAACCCAAGTACTTATACCTGTGTGTGTGTCGAGGGTGTAATTACCTATGTCCATGTTCACATGCCTATACATTTACCTTTATGTCTTACCATAAAGAAATTTCACTCATTGTATTTCAAAGATCATCAAACGAGAAGTGCAGCAAAAAACATTTAGGAAGCAAATAAAAAATCTAAGTGTGTTCCAGTTTAGTTATGTGTTGATTTCATGATGCTATGTTACCAATTTTGATAATGTCTATACAGCTCTCTGAAATGAATATACCCAGAACCACTAATTTGTATACTTTAAAAGGATGAATTGTAAAGTATGTGAATTACCTCAAAAAACTGATCTTTTTCTAAAAATAAAAAAAAAAAACAAATTTTGATTATGTTCTAAAAGAAAGTAGACCATTTTGGATAGCTTCTGACTTTACCAGTGATTCTCAAAGATACTTCTTTTTACCTTTTACTTCCTTCACAGAAAACTCCTTTGATCTGAATGTGATTCTTGCCGAAGTCCTAATAAAATTCAATAGCTGTTAAACTTTATTTTCTGCCTTGTATGTAATTTTTATTAAATTATTGAAGATTTCATTGTGGATTAAAAGTAATCAGAGTATTTGATATATCAATTACTGCCTTGATTCTTAAACCTAAAACATAAATATGAAACAAATAAATAAAATTTGTGCCTTGTATTTGTTAGTTTTTCTTTTCTAAAATTAACGGTGTTTTGTTATTATTTAAAGGAGCATCCTAATTTTTTTTATTTATCAGGTAGTTGTTTAATTCTTACTGCTGATAAAGTGCTCCATTAATGTTAGGGGATAAAAAGTTGCATATGGCATTTTTCCTTGTCCTAATGGGCAAGAGGTGTGAGTGGGTGGGAAGATTCATTTATAAATAATTCAAAAATGTGAGAGCATGGAGGCAAGGACAGAATGAAGGAGAGAAAAGGGACAAAGGGAAAGAAGCAAAGAGGAGCCATACAGTGGGGACGGTGCAGTGAAGGAATGCCTGGCATCATTGCCACACTGCATATAAAACTCTCAATCTGTTTTTCCAAATGGAATCCCTGGTATTATCCTGTGGGAATACGTACAATGCTCAGCATTCAATCAATAACTCCCATTTCCTGAGCACTCACTATGTCCCCGACATTATCTCATTTCACTCTCATTAGCCACTTTCAGAAATATGTGATATCAACCCCATTTTATTGAAGAAAATGCACCCAAAGAGACAGATCAATCTGTGCAAGATCACACAGCCAAGAGGTGGAGGAACATGGATGAATGTAATATCGGTTTGATGCTGGAGCCAATGTGCCAAGCCCTTTTCTCTTGCATCCCAGCAGTGGCAAGTCAATAGAGAGGCCTTTTGCCTTTGAGATAGGAAAATAGGCTGAATGGGAGTGAATATTCTTAAATCTCACCTTAACATTATGGTTCAGGGTGAGAGGGTGCCTCTGTCTAGGGCAAGTGGATATGTTGGCATAACACATAATACAGTTTTATGATATATTTCCTTTCATACAGTGCATAGCTCATATTGGTTAAAGGAAATATTTTCTGACACTCTTAGTTAAATGATATGTACTTATTTTCTGTGTATTCACCTAAGTATGAAATTTGGAAACAGGGTAACTTTGGGATTGGTAGGCTAGATTAACAAATTATTTGAACTCTTTGAATTGGTAAAATGGGGAAAATGTTCACCTGAAAGATGATGCTGAGAATTAAATAAAATAATATAGGCAGTGTAGTAAACTGTACTTAAGGTATTTGTGCCAGTAAAGTGCCCTTATAAGGCGCTAATAATAGGTACCCATTCAATAAAATCAATTCAAAAAAATTATTAGTGATTGGTCTTATTCATACTCACATTTTGCCTCTTTCCAAATTCATATTTCAGCTCCTATTTCCAATGACATTAGTTGAAATTAAAGCAGTTTAAATTTAGAAAATCTTCAGCATCACACAGAGAAGGACAACTAATTTCCTGGCCCATTTGTTACAAAAAGCTCCCTAAATTCAGGCCAAAATAGCTCTGGCTCTGTTTACAGCTATTTCATATTAAACACAGATCTAATTTGCAAATTATCATCACCCTTAGACTCCAGATTCTTTTATTCCCCTGCCTGGAAAGAATTCATACCATTTTTTTCCGCATGTAGTCATTTACATTTTTGAAGGCCAAGTTTCTTTTTATGTAGGCAGTTCTAACTTCTTTGGATTACATTTCTGGTGTCCCTGGTGTTTGGTACTCCTCCCAAGGTAGGATCATCTTAAAATTTTATGAGTATGTTTTGAGATCTGCATCTTCCCTCAGCACATTAATAAAAATATTGAATTAGAAAGAATCTCACTTTCCTTATGGTAACCTCACGACATCTCACCAATTCAACAAACATTTCCATAAAAATTTACTCAATTAACTTCAACAAACATTTATGAAGACCTTCTATATACCAGGAGCTGGAGATGAAGAGTTGGATAAGCCCGTATTCCCTGTCTTCAAAGATTTCACATGTGAATTACCCATGAGAAACCATTTAACATCTGAGAACTATTTCATAGGTTTTTGGTCAGTGCAAAGGTGAGAGAAAATAACTCACTTGCTTTGATCAAGTACAGTTTAAAAAGCAAAAAGAGTTACTATTAATTTGTTAAATATGAGGATTATTGGGTAAAGACTATGTGTTTGTACTGTTGTATATTATTTGCAGACTAATTCATAGTTGAAGAAGCAAACAGTTTTGGGGTTGAAAGACACTGGAGAGATTATTTGATGTAGTACATCAAATGCCTAGAGAGAGTGCAATTTTTCGAACATGATCTCAAAATGAGCTGGCAAAACAACCAGTAGTGTTATACATTCTCCTTCCACTGCTCTGCCCTGCCTTGGTAAATTACATCCATGATATGTATGTCATCTTCCCTTAGAAGGTAATTTCCCTGAAGACTGAATCTCTCTCTATCAGGCATAGATTCTGTGCTGATCCAATCACATATAGAATGTTAAATATGAATCAACAAATATGATATTCACTATTTGATATTTAATTTTAAATATTAGACAACAGTTGTATAAGTTTATGTTTTCAATGTGTGCCAGAGATGCCTAAAAATTCACCAAAAATTTGTGCTTCCTCTTCTGCAGTATTGAATTGTTGCTGGGAAGTGGCTGCCCAGCTAAAGACTACATTTCCTGGCCTCCTTTGCATCTAGATAGGGCCATGTGACTAGTTTTCCACTATTCAGTGGAAATAATGTGTGCCAGTTCTGGGCAAGGCTGTTAAACAGGTAGTCTGACTTCTCCTTTTTCTTTTATATGTAATAGACCCCAGGATCCGAGAGAGATAATGGAACCAAAAATAAAAAATAAAAAAAAAGAGAAGCCCTAAGTCTGAAAATTGTACATAGAGGAAAGCCACCTCTTGATCGATCAGTAACACCTGCAGTGTTAGATGCATTAGAAATAAACTTTTACTGTGTTAAGCTACTGGTTTAGAGTGGAAAGGTGGCTAAAATTACCCTAACTAATACAGAGGTCATTGCAAAAAGCCCCTAAAGCATTTGCTTTTTGAAAGTGTTGGGCTGTGTACACTAAAAGGATCACTATCTTATTTACATTTCTTCTCATAAGTCACAATTTATTTCTCTTTTTCTTAGATCATTTCCATAAATATAAATGTACCTTATTGTTTTCTATCTTAGAAAAAAACAAAAAAGGTGAACGTCATCTTTGATCTTGTATCTCCCCCAAGGTATGCTCATGCCTCGAATTTCTCTACTCTCTTTCTCCACAACACTTCTTGAAAGGATTATCTGCCATTTCTGTCCCAATTTCTTCATCTCCTAGCCTCTCTTGGTACTTTCCAGCTGGTCTTAAGTCCCCACAACTCCACTGAAACTGTTCCTATCAAGACCATGACACTTTGTCTTCAGAAACAAATGAAATCACAAGACGAAATGTAATGATAGATGAAACATGAAAGAAAAATTTAGAAAGAATCATTCTTGTCTTCTCTGCCCCTCCCTCCCCACCCCCTAGATCTCCAGACTCTCCACATTCAACCCATTCTCAAGATCTGTTGGTTCAACCTAGAAGTTCACAGCTAGAATTTCTCCTCTTCACTCCATCTCTGCTGCCATCACCTGGGCCACAGCCCCAGCATTGCCAGCTCAGTCTACACTAGCAGATTTCTGACGGTTTCCAGCTTCAATGCTGGCCCTGCTGACTGCAGCCCATTCGCCATACAACAGCAGAGAGAGCTTTAAAACCATACACCATCATTCCTCCGAATAAAGTTTTTCAAAGCCTTCCAGTTACACTTGCTGTAAAATTCCCAGTCTTTCCCGTCTGGGGACAGTTAATGCTGTCATCATGTTTCCTTTGCTCAGGCCAAACATATTGGTGTAAACATTTAACGTTTCTCTTTCCTTTATACCTCATAACCCATCTGGCATCCATTACTGTTGAATCTACTTTTAAAATGATATCTAAAATCTGACCACTTTTCACCACCTACCACTGCCACCACCTGCTTCCAAGCAACCACAGTTCCTCACCTGGGTTGTTGCAATGGTCTTGTAACTGGCTTTCTGGCCTCTGCTCTTGCCCCCTCCTCTTTTCCATTCTAATACAATCACCAAAGTGAGCCTGTTAACATATAAGTCATATTATGTCTTTACTCTGCTCAAAACCTTACTCTGGCTTCCCATTTACTCAAAGAAAAAGTCATAGTTTGTCCAGTTGTCTGAATTCCTTTCCTATTCGTATATAGCGGCCTTAGTCTCTCTGCTACAGCCACATTGGCTCACTTTCCTGTTCACTAAACAGGCCAGTCTTATTTCACTTAACGTAATGTCCTCTAGGTTCATGTGATCACAAATGACAGGATTTCATTGTTTTTGCCAGTTGAATGGTATTCCACTGTGTGTATGTACCACATTTTCTTCATGCATTCATCCATTTATGGACACTTAGGTTGATTCTATATCTTGGCTACTGTGAATAATGCTGCAATAGACATGTGAGAAACAGCATTTGTTGATTAGCTAGATTTAACCATTCTACAATGTGTATATGGTAATACTTTAATGTTATACACAATAAAAACATACAATGTTATGTGTCTTTTTTTTAAATTTCAGAATATTATGGGGGTACATATGTTTAGGTTACATATATTGCCTTTGCATCACCAAGTCAGAGCTACAAATGTGTCCATCCCCCAGATGGTGCACACCACACCCATTAGGTGTGTATAGACCCATCCCCTCCTTCCCGCTCCCACCTGCCTAACACCCGATGAATGTTACTACTATATGTGCACATAAGTGTTGATCAGTTAGTACCAATTTGATGGTGAGTACATGTGGTGCTTGTTTTTCCATTCTTGTGATACCTCACTTAGTAGAATGGGGTGTCACAACTTAAAAAATTAGAAGAACAAATAAAAAATAAAATTATAAAGAAAAACAATGCCAGGCATGCTCTCACCTCAGGCATTTGCACTTGCTATTATCTCTATTGAAGAGAACTTCCCCCCAAATATTCACATAGATCTCTTTTTCACTTCCTTTAGGTCTAAACTAAGAAGTCACTTTCTCTATGAGGTTTTTCATGATTTTCATATTTGAAATTAGATTTTATATCTTTTTCCTTGCTTTTTCTCCTGTCCTTAGTGCTTATCATTCTTTGACATAATATGTATTTTACTTATTTATCTTGATCATTATCAATCACCCCTACTATAATGTAAGCTCCATGAGGATAGGGATTTTTTTTTCTGTACTTTGCACTACAGAAACCCCAGTGCCCATATCAGTGCCTTACACATAAAAGGCCCTAAATAAATATTCTTAAATGAGTGAACAAATCCTGAAAGCTTTCATATAGGGAAAAATACGCCATACATAGAGGGTCAGAAACTGAAATAAGCATAAGGTTGATTAAAAACAACATTGAAAATTAGAAGAAAGTGTTTCAATACCTTCAAGATTGTGAAAGCAATTATTTCCAACTTAGAATTTTATACCCAACCATATTAGAAATCAAATCTGCATGTAAAGAAATATTAATACCTTCAATGTCTTTAAAAACATGCCATGAACCTTTTCTTTAGAAGCCACAGAATGGTATATGGCACCAAATGAGAAAGTACACCGTGAAACAGAAAGACACGAGATCCAGGAATAAAGACCTCCACACAGAAGGGCGGAGGGGATTCTTACGATGATGCTAAAGAAGTCCTGAGATTATAGCTGAGTGGTCTTACAGCGTAAATAGTTCAGAGTGGTGCAGGGAATGGAAAACTTCAAGAAACAATGAAATCGATGGTGATAGATGTATCTGACTATATTAAAAAGAATTTTATAGTTCTATAGGGGAATTTAGAGGATGATTAGTTAAGTTATTGCTACACAGAAAACTAAACAGAAGAAAAGACGAGGCTATCTTCAATTCTAGGAAAAAATGTAGAAGACTAGAAATATACTTAGCTTTGAATAATATTCACATTTTTATAATAATATAACCACTAAATACTGATTGAATTAACACCTGTGATATAGTTTGATTGGAAGGAGTGAGCCAGGGTAAATTGCTAAATTCTCATCTTTCATAGCAAGAACAACATATATAATGCCTAAAATTTAAAAATCAATCAATGGCTCCATAAACATTTAGAGATACGGAGGTAAATATCAGAAGTAACAGGTAAAGGAGTTGAAAATGGCTGCTTCTGTTAATGAATCATAGAGGTGAGGAGGGGTTGTATGAAGGAAGCTATTTTATTTATTATAAACTTTGAAGAAATGCTTGAATTGTTAAATAATATTATTTTAAATAAATTTACTTTGATAAAAATAATTTAGCCTAGAAAAGAATAAATGAGCATATAAATGTGTATATCTTTGTATGTATATATTAAATATAATATTAACAAAAATGTGCATTCAATTTATCACTTTGATAAAAGTAATTTATCCTAGAAAAAATAAATGGGTGTATTTATATCTATAGCTATACTGTTAGTAGAAAAATATACACTCAACTAGTTACAACAATACATTTGGTAGAAGAGATACCTGGAATTCTGTCAACTGATTTTTAGAACCAACACTGCAAATCAGGGAAATTTGAGCCAATCTGGGTGTTACGTTTTAGAAGACTAATACTGTGGGTCTGTTTTCCATAATTACTGCATGGATAAGCAAAGAGAATTTTAAATAGGGCAATGACAATTACTTAGTAGTGAGAACTTCACATCAATATTTCACTTTTGTGACTAAAATACAATGCGTTTACTTTTCCCCAATCTTTTCATACATCCCAGAGGGTACATGATTAAAAGAAGAAAAATATATTTAAAATCACATGGCTGCATAAGTCTCCTAGTTACATACATATCTTGATTTATTGATTTGCTACATTTTTATATTAAAAATACTTTTGTACATATTTTGATAGATATTTAGGAATTCTATCAGGATCTTTTTCTACCTGTTTATATAATAATATCTGACCCTATGGACAAGTTGCTTTACTTCATTGAACCATAATTCCTATTATTAGAAAAATAAATTAAAAGCATGTCCCATTCCCAGTTCAGTGCTTGGGAAATAGTGGGCACCTAAAAATTTGTGATTATTCTTCTTGTTCTTCTCTTCTATATTTCTTGACAGGACAACACAAAATATTCCAACAAGGACAATGACTCTCTATGGAACTACACATTAGATATCTGAGGATTCATTTTTCAAATGTCAGTATGAGTCTTATGTAATATCATTTACAACAATCCAGTCAACACTCTTCTCCAAAAATTAGCAAAATAAAAGTAAAGTCCTCCACATTGTGAGGAGATAGATGTTTCCAAAAGCCTATTTTTTGGCCATGTCTTCAATAGCCTAAGTGTTGTCAGAGTGAAGAGCCAAGCCGCAGTCGTCACACAGTTGATGGATAAGCCAGCCAAACTGCGGCTGCGATTGCTGCAGCAGCATCCCAATGCCATCTGGAGTATGTCTCTGGTGAATCATGCCCTAGATGCAGCCCGAGAGCTGCCAGCTCATGAGTACTGGAGCAAATCACAAGAAGAAAGTAAGTTAGAAAGGGGACTAGAGATGCACGGTTTTCAAGTAGCCACAAAGCACACCTCCTGTTCTTAAAATTGTGCTCACAACTGTAACAGCTTAAGATGTACGTGTGATTTTCATAAAGCTAAATCTATTCAATGTGACATAAATTAGGATTCATTTGGAAATTTTGTGCTTGCCTACTTTTTTAACAAAAATGGTTTTTGCTGATTTTTTAAAAGATTATTCACAATTTATAAAGTGTTTCTTAATTTGATATGCCCACTGTGTAATTATGGCCATGTTGAAAAATCTTGTAGTTTATCTATGTATTTATCAAAAGTTAGAGTGTTTGACTAAAAATAACCAAAGTAGCTCTTTCATGTTAACTAAAATATTTCTCAGTGAAAGCTTACCATTAGTTTTTAAGTGTTCTTCAAACAAGGCAGTTAATGTTTTTTCTCTTTTTCTGGCAGCTAGTCTTGCAACTTTTATTCCTGGGCTCAGCTGCGTTCTGCTGCATTGTACAATATTTCCAAAAACTCTATTCATATTCTTACTCATTTAAGAAGCTACAAACACATCTGCATTTAGTTTATTGTTGTTATTATATATGGCAACATTCTGCATTAGATTCAACTGTTATAAGCTGCAGTTTTTCCCCCAGATTTTATTTCTCTAGGCATGTTGTCTGTAATGTATGCTGGGGTTTGCCTCTCTTAGGTACCATTCTCTTTCTGAGTTTAAATTTCTCATATCTTTTACAATGCCAGATTACTCCTATTATTAACAAGTTTAGTTTGGTGTTGTACACTAGTACTTCATGTCTGTTTTTTTTTTCCTTGTAAGTAGTTTCAAAGATAGTATGTTTGTCTTCTGAAAAAGAACAAACTCAATTCTCTAATGCAGTTACCTCTCCAGCTTAACATGTCCTGAGGCTGCTCTGGCATAGGGCTATAAAAGATGGGTATTGATATTCTGCGGCATTCACATTGTCAAGCTTCCAACAGGAGGAAGAGCATTTAGAAAATCTGGCCATGTGGCAGCTAATTACACTATTATAAACTGAATTTACAACAGGTGACTTGCAAGCTATGAATTGACAACAAGCACTCAAACTTTTCTTCAATTATTTTCCCATAAATTGAGAGGCAAAAGTAGCATTCTTTATGTGGTACATCAATGCAGATATCTTGACCATATTGCGGAAGTCCTACCCAATTTTTGTCATCTCACATACAATGTTTTTGTGCTTGTTTATTTTCATTATTTTCTTACAACTCATATTTAATGTGTTCCCTGTGTTATTCTATGATTTTTGAACTGGAAACTCATTCAAGTCATTAGAATGTAATTAAGGAAGATGACACACACTAACACAACACTAAAAGATTCTTGGAGCTCCCTTCAGTGGAACTTTCTATACTTCTAAGTGTGGAACATATAACTGGTCTTAAAATCTGACGTCCACTTTGTGTATTCTTATCCTTTAAAACTTATCAAGTGTCTAGGGAAACGTGTGTTTTGTATTCAGACATGATCCATGTGTCATTGACGGCAAAGATCCAATGTACTATGGAAATTTCCTGGTGCATATTATAAGCTATTGTTTGCCATCTTGGCTAGATAATCCTGCCTCATTTATTGGAGGGCCATTTCAGCTGTACTGTCAACAGTGAAGGAGGATCAGGTCACCTTTGCTTAGAATATTATGTAAAAGCTGTCAAATGTTCAGGATTATAGGCACATTAAATGTTCTTTAAGATTTCAGGCATATCAGTATTAGAGAAGAAGATTTAATGGTGAGTTTTTCATCATTCTGCCTTGGATTTCTCCATTTTTGTGCTAAAATCTTGTAATAGTATAACCCAAATTTTATTATAGCTAGTTCTTTGCATAAGCGGAACAGATGTTGGCAGGTTTATCTGCTTATTCTTATAAATGTTGGAACAGGCACATTTTAAAATAAAAAATGGCCTAATATATCTTATTATCTTTCAGAATTAAATATGCACTCCTTTTATTTTCCCAGTCATATAATCTCAGTATATCAACACAGACTTTTTATATTTGGAGACCAGTTTATTAAAAGCCACAATAAATTTAATAAGGAATTTTTCATTGTGGTATCCATTATAAAAAGCACAGCTTCCAAGCAAGACTAGAGCAGTTCATTTTGGAATGTATTTACTTTCTAAGTTGTCAACATTTTATTATAGTATTAAGAGATGGTTGCTCTTACTTATTGTTTATTATGAATGCAGCGGGCTTTAGCAGACAGATAATGTCAACCTATAAACATTTCAAAATAATGAACTATGTCTTTGAAAGGTATTTATTTCAAGGTTAGTATGTTTCATTGGTGACTAATGTTGAGTTATTGCTGTAGCAAGCTTTCCATACCTCTTGGATGTGGCCTAGGACTTTTCTCACCCTTTTAATAAGACATCAGCTAAGAGGTAGATGCTGCCATTGGGAAGTCTCCATTCTGTCCATGATGTCTTGAGATCCTATTGTGTCCTTTCCTTCCTGGCTTCCTTCTGCAATCCTTTCCTTCATCCTCACTCTTCCCCACCCCTACCATCATCTACATCCACAGAATTCTTTACATTTAGGGCACTGAACACTTACTGTGTCACAGGAAGTATCCAAGGTTTAATCCTAACAGTTTTAGAAGTCAAAACCTTTCTAAGTAGTACAAAACCCTAGACATTTGCATTCTTCATTCCAAGTTTCAGTTTACCTAACAACATAGAGGGAAAAATAGGTCTGGAGTCAAGGCCTAACTCCTTGCTAATATCTCAGATCCTTTACTTCAAAGTTTATTACTTACTGCAGTCAGCAAATTCTATGTTACAAAAGGAGTTACAGAGTCAGTACAATACATTGTGCTCTGGCAGGAACCCTCCTCAAGTACATGTGAAACTCAATAGACACAGAGGACCTGGGACATATTTGGGAAATATTTGAAACTCTCAGGTAGATATTTTAAATGCTCAGAAGATCAGCTATTAAAAACAAAAATATCAACAATAAATTTTTTCAAATATAGACATACTTTAAAAGATAATTCATTTAGTTATTTTTTTAACATATGAACTTTCATTGTTGGGAGAATTTTTTTTACGGCATCAGGAATGCATTTCTCCAGATTGGAGTAGAGCCCTGAGGGGATGGTGGCTTGGCTAATGGGAAAGGGGAGAAGGAGAAATAATTCTGGAGCATGTGTCATGTCTCAGGCAGCACAGGTCAGAATGGGGTCTCTGATTGGAGCTATTAGAGGACTGGGCCCAGGAAGAGGTGGAGGGTGGCATACAGTGTCCATATAATCTATCATCCAATACTTCCCCCTCCTTTCCACTCAGTTCCTGTCTTTGGATGTGTATTCTCTAACAGGCTCATTTAGTGATTTCATTACAGTAAGTAAGGGAGCAAATGTGCTTTGTTTTTTTCACACATCATTTTAAATAAAGGATATAAGACTATCCTTTATTATCAAGGCAACATCTTGATGTTTTATAAAGAGCACTGGTCTGGAAGTAAGGATACCTTTGTCTTGTCTTGTTCATTGGGGTCTGAGACTGGGTGAGAGCTAAACTCTCTGGTCTTCTGTTTCCTCTCGTGGAAAATAGACATATAGACCGAAGACCTGGAAGTCTTTTCCAATACCTATGATCCATGCTTTATGATGTCATAAAAACAGCATGCTCATTAATTGAGGCTAAGTTGAAATACTTTTTTAAAAAATATTTTTTATTTTTCAATTCAAATCTTTTTTGTTTTGTAGAGATGGGGTCTTACTCTGTCATCCAGGCTAGAGTGCGCTGGCACAGTCATAGCTCACTGTAGCCTTGTACTCCTGGGCTCAATTGATCTTCCCAAGTAGCTCAGCTTCCTAAGCAGCTGGGACTACAGGCATGCACCACCATGCTCAGCTAATTAAAAAAATTTCTTTTTGTAGAGATGAGGGTATCACTGTGTTGCCCAGGCTGGTCTCGAACTTCTGTCCTCAAGTGATCCTCCCATCTCGGTCTCCCAAAGTACTGGGATTACAGGTGTGAGCCACCATGCCTTGCCCAAATCTGATAAGTTTTTAAATGTATAACCATCCCATATAATTTTGCTGCAATTTTACCTTAATTTCTTCAACAACATTCAACAAATACATATTGATGTCTAATCAATTATGAGATGTCACTCCACCCCAACAAATGGAAGCCTACACTTGGCCTCAAATGTTGGAGTCCATAATTCCCCCATTGCCTAAACTAGGAAATTTTTTAACCCCCTTTTGGAAAATGATAATTTTTTAGGGAGCAAAATAATCTTCAATTCCGCTTCCCCTGGACCCACAAGATATGGATGAAGAAAAAAATTCAGTGGTAATTTTAGTTGTTAAAGTTAATAAACCCAGCTTGATCGCAAGTGGCTTATGAACAATGGAGTGAAGTTAGAAGCTCATGCTCTCCTCTAGATTGCTGGAGTCATCTAGCACTATTACTCATCATCGGAAGTATTCATGGCTACAAATTGTTTTTGCTTTCCATAGAACTGTCTTCAGTTTCTCCTGGATTGATGTCAGATATGATGATAAAACTAAGCTTGTATTCCCATAGGCAAGAGGCTTTGGGATTCTTGCTGGCTTGAGAGATGCATAGGGTTTTTGAAAGTGTCTTTTGTAGTTGTTTTTGCACTGCTGGCTGGCCAAGGCCCTCCCTGGAGCTCTGGGATAAGCTTGCTCCCTGGATAGATGGTGGTAATCTCTTAAGGTCAGCCTTGTGAAATTTGAAGAGAATAGTTACTTTGGCAGTGCTGACAGTTCATTGCAGCCATAAAAGGGGCAAGAACAGAAGAAATTCCCCACATCCAAGCCCACTTAACTGCTCAGCAAGAGAGGAATCGGAGCATTCACACTAGCAAAGAAATGCCTGCTTGATTTTAACATGAGGAGATTGGCTTTAGCAGGTGGATTTTTCACATCACAATGAATCTTTGTATCTCATTTTCTCCCCCAGGCTTCAAGTTTTCGTCTCTCAAGTACATAGTTTCTCTTTCTTTGTTCAAACTATTTTCTGGAATTCCTTCATAAACACGATGCAAAAAATGCTTGGGCATCTTCCATTTCCTGCCCCAACAAAAGTTATAAGAAAGGAAGGAGGCAAGTCTCCTTCCAGCCCATGAACTTCTTCTTATTCCTTTTTTTTTTTTTGGCCTTAAATGTTATAATGAATTCATAAATTAATCTTTAATGCTCTTTATGTCATATGCAAAAGTGGAAAGTCATGGGAGATTTGCATCTGGCCCATCAGCCACTCCCATAGAAATCTTAGTATCCAGAATGTGTGAAGGTCCTTGTCTCTGTGCCCCTTCTCAGGCCGGTCATACTGCTGCCATTACTGCCACCACTACTACTAGTATCTCACAGTAATTTAGTGCTATATGTAAGGAACTGTTTCAAGTGCTTTAGCTCATTTAACCCTCACAATACTGTGAGGTAGGGACTGTACTTGTTCCCATTTTACAGATAAGAAAACTGATGCACAGAGAGGATAAATGACTTGCCCAAGGTCATACAGCAAGCAGAGTCAGGATATGACGAAAACAGTGTCTTTACTCTTAAGCACTATGTTCAGGTTTCATCTACATGTTCTTATTTATTTTTTTCACCTGAAATCCTTAAAGTTGGTAGCCCCTGACTCAGCATCCAAAAACTATAAAGATCTCAAGGAGTGATTCCCCGAGCTCTTACCATTTAAAAGGAAGGCTTGTAACATTATTCACCTCTGTTTGTATATCTGCTACCTCTAGCTCTTTTCATTCTCAGACATGTACTGGTTCACATAATACATTATATGACTATACTAAATTAAAACAAAAATTGCATTTGGAAGAATAAAGACTAACTTGGTACTTTGATCACTGGATTTACTTTTTTCCAGAAATGGGGCATCTTTTTACTTTATCAATATAGATTCTTGAATTCTGGTTTGGAGCCAGACACACTTCTCTCATGTGGAATGGGTATATTCTTAAAAGAATGCTGAAGTTGAGGTGATTTCCACCTTCTCTTTGGGGCACTGGAGGTTTTGTTTGCACTGGTTTTGATGTCAGGAGGCTTACTAAAGGGGTTGGAATGTTTCTGCTGTTGCTGTGTCTTATTTCTTAAGGAGGAATGGGGTGTTGACCGAGGACAAGGAAGTGCCTTGGTGGCAGAGATTAGAGAGCCGGCTCCAGGATGAATCGGACACTGATGGAATGAAAGCAGGCATAGTACTTGAAATACAAAAGTAAGGGGAAAGAGAAACTTGCAGCCCCATGGGAATGATTTAGATTTAATATAACAAACAAGAAGTGCAGGGAAAAATTTGAAGCAAATGAGAGAAGTCAAAAGAGAGGATTGAAAACCTCATTGGTCAGCAGTATCTAGGATGTATTAGAGGAGATGAAGGTTGAAGTTGAAGGTGCAGGAAGGTCAGAAATATGGACATCTTTAAAAATTTGTGTGTTGTATGTCCACAATTAGTTAAATTGTGTTAGTAGTCTCTGACTTCAATGTTAGAGCAAAACCCAGATTACAAATTAAGCTGCAGAATTTGATGAAAGATGGACATTGATAGTATTCTCAAAAGGTGATAAATACTATGGACAAAGGGATTGGAGATCATTGACTATACTTCCACGTAAGAATTTGAGATGTCATTAAGCTCAGTGTGGAGTGGTGGTATCTCTGGGATGATAAACTAATGGACTTACACTATTTTCTCACTGTTAGATTTTCTCTCTCTCCTAATCAAAGTTATAATTTATAATAGGTAAAAGACTTTTGAGAGTTTATATATATATATACACACACATATATATACCTTTATATATAAAAGTTTACTACATATTTTAAGTAGCCCTCACCTCCTTTTGCAATCTTTGTTGATCAATACCTTCCACCCCTCCTATCTTACCCCCATTCCCATCCATGCAAATCAAATTGGCCACTATCTTAGCCTAGTTTTCCTAAATAGCAGAAGGTGAGGCAAGGCTAAATTGCCAATGCTTTATAGGGAGGTTAAATCCCAAGCACGCAAGAGTGAGGGAAAAGGGAATGAGTCACAGAAGGATGAGAAGCAAGGCCAGGTGATGTATTATGGCACTGGCCGAACAATGTTTCAAGATGTTTCCAGACCGGATGTGTGGAAAAGCCATGACTCAGAACAATCCATTAGAAGACATTTATCTACTGTATGATTACAGTCCTGTCTCCCATTGATCTATTTGCCTCATGAGTTGTCAACACCCCT
>CM052445.1:40431541-40456332 GCA_028533085.1 Varecia variegata | reverse complement strand
GGAATGAGTCACAGAAGGATGAGAAGCAAGGCCAGGTGATGTATTATGGCACTGGCCGAACAATGTTTCAAGATGTTTCCAGACCGGATGTGTGGAAAAGCCATGACTCAGAACAATCCATTAGAAGACATTTATCTACTGTATGATTACAGTCCTGTCTCCCATTGATCTATTTGCCTCATGAGTTGTCAACACCCCTGTGTTTTTGGATTGCATCACTTGGCCCCCTTTGGAAGTCACTGCGTGTGGGGCTTCATCTAGTTTAAAATTGGTTGGATGAGCCAAAGCCTCCAGACCAGGCCTGTAGAAACCCCCTCAGGCACCAGAATCTGTGAACCCACAGGGAGTCTGTGGCCTTGTTATCAGCTGAGGTGGGCAACCGTCTAAGGTCCAGAAGACAGATGCAGTTGAGAGAATCTGAGGAAGCATCTAAGGCATGTTGGATACAACCACACCCTCAAATCCCCACCCTCCCCTGTAGCCCCTACCACACTACCTGCAGTGTGTTCTTATGCGTTTGTTTCTTCTTGCAGATCTGTCAGCTTACGAGAGCAAGTATGTTGACTTTTTGTACTTGTAGGCCTAAGCACAGCATCTTGCACACAAAAATAGTTAATGAATGTTTACAGAATAAAAGAATGAGGTTATATATATATCATCCTTCCCCCAAATCAAAATTCCAATACCCCAAATAAGATCTAAAATCCTACTACATTCTATTCACCACCTGCCCAGAAATCAGAAATTCACAGCTCAAACAGTAGCCACTGAACCTCTATAAATCTTCTGATCATTTAAGCACACTAAAGAAAATCACACAAGGCTTCTGAAAAGTCAAACTAAGCTCCAGGTATTGATCCTTAAACTATGCGTAGGGAGTAAAAAGAGCTTCTCTGACATGCTTTGCTGAAATAATTATCTGCTTTCTTTCCATTTCATTACAAATGATATTTTAAAGTTTGGTAGTAATGACTAAGTTATTTTTCAGACAAATGCATTGTTTTCAACTACTTTTACACTGTTTTTTACAGGTGAACATTTTTTCTAAAAAAAATAAATAAATAAACCAAGGCTAAATAGTTTGCCCCAGGGTTAAAACTGTAGAGGTGGGGGAGGTTTCATTAGATGTTTATGAATTAGCATCTTTTCTACAAAAGCACATGCTGGCTAGCAGATGAAAACGAATGCAACACATTATCATATCTCTGTTACCTAATACCTCAGTAAGAATCCATAAAACACCATATTAAAACTACCATGGGAACTCATAAATTTAGAAAATGGCAGTGATAAGGTTGAAGAAAACTATCCAAAGGGACTGGTTTGAAGGAAAACTACCACAGATAAATAAATGAAGAAATAATGTAAGACAGCACAGGTAGAAATATTGCTTCAGGCATGGCTTGTGTTATCCCACATAAAGGAGCTTAAAGTATGTCCACAATGTAATCTTTGTAATTTTTCTAGATAAATACAGAACTTAAAATTAGCTTTCAAGTTTTTGAGGGAATAAATACTGATCCATGATCAAAATAATTGGTATGTTTAATAATCTGGACACCTGTAGTAGATTTTGAAAGAACATGCATTGTAGGTCTGAAAAGATGCCACCATTTACAGATATTCATTTCAGAGATTTACACATCCAAATCCATGGAGAAAATTCATAATATTAAGATAGAGAGAAAAGATAACAAAGACAAATCTTTCTGTTTACTACTGGAAAATTCATTCAGAAGCAGCTGCTGCTTGCTGGCAGATATTTTAGTAAATATGGACCAGAGTTTTAAGGAAAGAGATGATAGTTTTTAGGGATTCAGTTATAATTTGATATAGGCACTTATCTTGTACATGTATTTAGGAATTTGCATTCTCTTTCTGTTCTGAGTAGAACATTTTTTTCTAGCACAATGATAAAGCATGTACGTTATAGCCAGAAATATGTGCAGCGAGGTCGTTATCAACTTCCAAGACCAATTTCTGTCTTCAATGCACATTAATTCACATGTTACAAGACATAAAAATGGAAATGTTTGGGATCTTTGTTCTTTTGTTTTTTGTCTTTCTCTTGCTATCAGAAGAATATAAAAGTATCACCTTAGAGTATGCGAAAGACCAGGAGATAAACATAATCAAAATTCAAATCTTGTCCAAATTAAATTAATGAAAATTAATCATAGAAATTTCAAATAAAACACCCACTCACAAGTAAATGAACTCCAAATTTGGGCAAAGTTTTTTTTTTTTTTTTTTTTTTGAGTTTTAGACTATTAGCATGTAGTCACAGTGACACTTTGTGTTCACTGTTAGGGAATGCACTCTAGTAAAGTCCTAGATTAATGGATACTATGATGCATTGTGCTGGGAGCATTGCTACAAAATCCATCCTTGGGAGAGCCAAGGCAGAAAATGAGAAACCGAATGAATCCAAATGAAACATGTATGCATTTATATACATATATACACAAACATGCATGTATATATTTAAATACAATATAGGCATATAAAATTTTAAATTAATTTGTATCTATGTAGATTAAGTCAATTGTGGAGTTGAGCAGAAATGGCATATTAGAGGTAAAAGAATAGAACTTTGGAGGGTTTAAAATATGTAGATTGGCAATTTTGTATTCATTACAATAATTAGTTGACTTCTTTACTTTCTCCTTTAGTGTACTTCTATAAATAAATTTATTATTAAATAAAACATAGTCATTGAAGCTCAGATAATTTAGAAAACTTGCCCCAAAGACAGCAACTAATAAGGGGCAAAGCAAGGATTCACACCCACAGCCAGGAGGCAGACTGTTTTCTAGGACAGACTGGTGTGCATCCTAATTTATTTAATGGACTTGAGTCTAAGAAGTTGTGTACAATTAATGTTTTATAAACTAACACTGTCCTCACCAGTGAATTCACTTGAATTTGGAAGAATCCTTGTTTTTACATGGTTTTCAACCTTAAATATTCATACATTCACTGTGATTTTCCAGAAAAAGAGATATTTGTTATTATGCAAATGCTTTCCTTCACACCAAGTAATTGACAAGTGTAAAACTATGAAACAAATGCAAGGTAATGGAACAAGCTATGCTTAAGAAAATATTGTCACTAAAGCTATAGTTGTATCTTCTGGAACTCAGAAAACCCCAACATCATACAAGAAAGCGAAATGTTTAGGAGGGTCTCTCATTGGCTCAAACTGTCACATTTTGAGGGTGAAAGGGATTCTATCAACACTGATATCAGGGCACATGGAGTAAATGAAGACAGTAGGAAAACTGATCATACTAGTAGTGAGGGCAATTCTAGTGATATAACTTTCATTCTGCACATGATTCGATGCTTTCAATTTACATTTATATATACTTTAAGAAAAAGTCATACTTGTACAAGTTTCAAAATTGCTACACGTGGATCCCTCGGTATCCACGGGGGATTGGTTTCAGGATACCCTGGTGGATCCCCAAATCCAAGGATGTTCAAGTCCCTTATATAAAGTGGCCTAGAATTTGCAGATAACCCAAATACATCCTGGCATATACTTTAAAAATCATCTTTAAATTACTTATAATACCTAATGCAATGTCAATGCTATGTAAATAGTTCTAAACTGTATTGGTTTTTTAATTGGTGTGGTTTTTATTGTTTTCTTGTTTTTTAAAAAATATTTTTGGTCTGTGGTTGTTTGAACGGGATTACAGAACCCATAGATTCCTCATTGTAATTTTGTAAGCAAAACAGATATAGTCAAGTAGATGACAAAAACCCAAGAAACTTTAATCTTTTAAGATAAGAGAAAGGGACAAAATGAAAGTGACAGATTTGTTTTAAAGTATTATTGTTGGTTGGTGAAGGAAGAAAACACTAGATCAGCACAAGCCAAATAAAGGTAAACACTACTAACACTACCCCACTCCCCGGTCGGCTCTACCATTGAATACTAGCACGTGCTAGGAACTGTTGCATGCTTCACAGACATGATCTTATGAAACTACTGGAACAATTAGATAAGCAAAGTGTATTATCCATAATTTTCATAAGAAGAGAATTGAGGCTCACATTAAGTATTTTTTTCTAATATCAGCTTAGAAATAGCACAGTTGAGACTTGAAACTAGGTCATTTTTTTCTCTACAGCCTAAGCTCTTTACTAGAAATGTCCAAAGAATAAAATCTTGGAGTCATAAGTGATCGTTGGCTCATGTGCTCAAATGAATTACCCTTAATGTTATTAAATGTGATGTTGCATCTGTGATTAAATGCAGGCAATGAACTTTAGTACTAAGATCAGTAGGTAGGGAATCGGAATATAAAAAGCCAGTCTGGTCCTTCATTAACTACTTATATGGTGGTAGGCAAGTCTCTGGTTCACTCTGGGTTCAGTTTCTTTATGTATAAAGTTAGTTACTTCACTCAATACACATTTATTGTACCCATATTTTGAGTGCAAGGCCTCATTCCTATCGTATGTGTGGAACCCAGAAATGAATCACATAAGACTGTATTAAAATCCATGTCTGTATTAAAATTGCATTTGAAGTAGCTGTGACATCTTCATAATTATTTGAGATTTTTTTAAATTTTTTGTTGATATGTAATAATTGTACATATTCATGGAGTACATGTTATATTTTGATACAAGCATATAACATATAATGATCAGATCAGGGTAATTGGGACATGATTCACCCAAAACATTTATCATTGCTTTATGTTGGGAACATTTGAAAACTTCTAGCTATTCTGAAATATAATAAATTATTGTTAACTATAGTTGCCCTATTGCACTATTGAACACTAGAACTTTTTCCTTCTATTTAACAGAATTACCCCTTCGCCAACATTTTCACACTCATATATGGAACCTAAAAAAAATTGATCTCAAGGAGGTAGTGAATAGAATGGTGGCTACTAGAGATTGGTAAGGGTGGTGGAAAGGGGTAATGAAGAGGTATTTGAGATGTTTTGATGGATAAAATAACCTTTAAAAAAATCTACAAATTATGGAAATCAAATCCTAAACTGAAGTCTATTAACATTTCTTGAGTGCTTAAAATCTGTCGTATATTACCTAATTCATTACCTCCTGAATATCCTATAAGTAGATGTTACTAACTTTACCTTGTAGATGAGGGAACAGACTTTAGAAATTAAATTATTTTCTCAAGGTAATATAGCTAAGAAGTAAATCAAGAATGAAATTTAGATCTATCTTAATCTCAGATCTATGTTTCCATTTATTTATTTATTAAACAAATATTTATTGAGTGATAATATGTTAGATACTTAGAAAAGAGACCGGATCTCTGCTCATATGGAACTTACAGTCTATTGAGGAAATTATGCCAAATAAAACAAATAAACATAATAATTATAGCAATACAAATTGTTAAAAGTTTATGAAGGAAAATTATAGGAAAGTCTGAGAACAGATAAGTGGGAGGACAATTTGATATGTGGTCAAGAAATGTCCCTTTGATTTGAGAAATTGAGGTAATGAGGGCTTTTTTTTTTTTTTTTAAGAAAATGAGACTTAAGTTGATATATAAAGGATTTGTCTTAGCAAAAATGGGGGAAGGCATTCCAGGCAGAGGCCCTGAGGGAATGACTAGAACCCACTGAGCCAGGGGAAGTGTAGCTCAAGTTGAAGTTAGAGAGCTGGGTAGGACCCAGAGATTAGAATTGTATTCTTGATTCAATAGGGCCCCTTAAGAAAGTTTTAATAAAGGGAGAAAAATGATGAAAGGTTTATTCTTTTGTTTGGGTATGTCACTGATAAACTAAAGTCACACACACAAAAAGAATGCAGCAAATTAAATTGATTAAATTGATTAAAGATTGAAGGAAAAAATGCAGAATATCACCAATGTAATGCTCAGTTTAAATCTCTCAGAGGAAGAAGGAAGCCCATACTGACTTTTAAGAGGGAATAACCACAGCTAAATCAGTAGTCAGTTCTAACAGCAGAGATGGTGCAGGGTGGGAAGTATGGGTTAGAAGGCAGGAAGGTTAGTCCAGAAACATTTCAAAGAAGCAAGGTCTATTTAAATGCAAACTCCTCATGAAGTCTTAGTGCCAGAGCATTTTTTTGGTAGTGCTGATTGGAGTAGTTGGATAATCCAAATTTGATTTGAAAGGACATGGTTTTAGAAATCAATGGGTGAGAGGATGATGGCTGGACCTGTGACCCCAAGATCCTAAATTACAGATGATTAGTTGGACTAGTAGTGACTCGGGCAGACTCTTATTTCATGTTTGTACCATTGATAGTCTTTTAATACATGTTTCCACTGTACCCTGCTCAGAGAAAGCATGGATTTCTTTGGCCAAATACACTAGATGGGTGTCACTTTCCTTCAGAAGCAAGATGAATTCAGACTGAACTAAGCAAGAGCTTAAACTCTGGGATAATCTGGACTTCTGTGTCAGCATCATTTCAGCCTTATGGCAGCCTATTAATTTAAGCAAAATCCTGTACAGTCTGGTCAATTCAATAACATTAGGCCAATGGTACAGTATAGGAAATGCAATTATTTTTGTATTAGCATATATGCTCCTCCCTGTGCAATGGCAGGGAACCTAACTGATATGTGAAAGTACTTTGGATAAGATGGGTGTTGGTGGGGAGAGAGTGGAGAGGAAGGAAGACGGCATAATTCAAGGTAGTCAATTCACCAGTTGACATTTCCTGCTCTCTATACCTTTACAGCCAGAAATTGTGATCTTCACCTGTGTGATGAATTGTTATTTTCCACATGTGGGATTTAGTTTCCTTCTTCTTGTCCCAACATCTCTGCAAATCTGCTTGCCTCTTAGCAGGGTTCTGAGGGTTAATCATTTATTTAGTGTGTAGAAAAGTACTTTGGGCATCTCAGAAGAAATGTCTTATATAGAGAATAAATAATGCAACAATAACAAGCTGGCGAATTGTAGTTTGTGTGCATCTCTTATTTCAAGTCCTGCCTGGACCCTACCAGTTCCCTTCACCTGTGGGTGGGCAGGGTGAATGACTGAGGTAAAACACACACGGTATTCCTGGCTCACAAAGTAAGTCCAACACATGATGGGAAAAGGGCTCTTAAGAGTTGATCTGAAGAGGGGAAGATAAACAGAACAGCAAGATAATCTAGAGAGTGGATTCTTAACCTTTTTATTATTCAAGAAGACCTTTCTAGGATTTCATAGGGGTTGTGTAGGGTATTGTGGGTTCCATTTCTTGTCTATGGGCACTGTCCCCTATTCCTGGTTTACTTTTGAACGTGAACTAGTGACCTGCTAAATATCTTTTAAAAGATAAAATGTAACCTCTTTTTACACCAATGGATTTAAAATAAACATCAATATGTAATCACCAAATACAGATTCATAAACAAAAAATACACTTGCAATCTGCATAGACCAATACAAAAAGTAACAGAAATTAAACATCCTCTTCTTCATTACACAATTGTGAACTTTACTCCCTTCAATCTTTCTTCATCTATGAGCAAAGAATGCAGCTACATAAGCATATAATCACACGAAATGGATAAATCACTCATGAAGACCAAGGCAGCCTCTATTCCACTAATAGTGCCTTTTTTTTTTTTCTGATTCCACTCAAATTCTTCAGAGGCAAAGCCTGTGATTAGTTAGATCAATGGATATGGCAGTGAAACTGGGGCAAACCCAGAGTCACTTAGCATCACTGTTGTGGAGCTGCAAATAGTCAGAGAAGGTCATTCGCAATTTTGGAGGAGTTAGTTCCATCCGTTAACTTGCTTCTTCTTAACTCTATTTTAACTCATTTCCACTAGATGAGTAGGACTTTTGATAGAAGAAAGAGGGAGAGAGGAGAGAAGGTAATTTTTGGAACACAGGCATTTTGAGAAAATGAATAGAAAGCCTAACTTTCTTGAGTCTCTTTGGGTCATTAAATATGAAATGTCCAATTTGGAATCAAAAGTGCAGTTTATTATATCTCAAACAAGAAGCAGTACAATTACTCAAAGCATGCACTAAACTGTCGACACAGTTTTGCCATCTTAACGGTAGCTTGTTTATGCCAGCTGTGAAGAAGCTCGGAGAGCCAGTGGTGATGAAATTGCAAAAGGCGTTTTCCACAGCTTGTTGAGAATTGAGTATTTTTCCTTGTAAGAAGTGGTCCAAAGGCTGGAAGAAGTGGTAGTAAGTTGGTGCAAGGTCTGGTGAATACAGTGGATGACAGAGAGTTTCCAAGTCCAGCTTCTGTAGTTTGAGCAGCGTTGTTTGTGTGACATGTGGTTGAGCATTGTCTTGCAACAGGATGGCCTGTTTCTATTGACCAATCTCAGGTGCTTAATCACAAGCATCCTCATCATTTCATCCAGTTGGTTGTAGTGGACATCTGCTGTAATGGATTGACCAGGTTTCATGAAGCTGTAGTGGATAATACCTGTGCTGGAACATGAGAGACCATTAACTTTTTTTGATGAATATTTAGTTTTGGAGTGTGTTTGCACTTCATCTTTATCCAACCATCGTGCTGAACGTTTTGCCTTTGTCAAGAACTATCCATTTTCATCACATGTAACAATATGGTGTAGAAATGGTTCACCTTTATGTCACAACAGCAAAGAAAGGCAAACTTCAAGATGCTTTCTCTTCTGACACTTTTTTAACTCATGCAGAACCCATCTATCCAGCTTCTTTACCTTGCAGATTGGTTTCAAATGGTCCAATATTGTTGGAATGGTAATGTCAAACCTTGCTGCTAATTCATGTGTAGGTTGAGATGGATTCGCTTCCGCTATAGCTTTCAGCTCATCATTATCCATGTTGGTCTCAGGTCACCCACGTGGCTGATTTTTGAGATTAAGATCACCAGAAAGGAACTTCTCAAACCATTGACGTACTGTGCGTTCATTAGCTACATCCTTCCCAAACATTTTCTTGATATTTTGAGCTGTCTGCATTGCATTGTTTCCACTACGGAACTCATATTTGAAAATAACATGAATTTTGACTTATGCAAGGTTTCACAAAAATTGCTCTAAAAATTTTTTTGAAAGATAATCACAAGCCAAAATATGCATTTGCAAGACTGAGGATGTACCTTCACGATAAAAATAAAACTAGAAGTGTCAAAGTGAAATATCAGAGATATTAACTGTCAAACTCAAATTCTTAAGGAAATTGGACATTTCATACTTAATAACCTAAATAATTAGGTCCTCACGTATTTATAATAAAGAATTAGAGTCTGATCCAAAGGTAACACTAGGTAAGTAGACCTTTGCCAGACAGGGGAGAAGTCATACTGTTAAGTGCTGGTGAGGGAAGTGTGAAGTCTCCAATGGCAATGCTGGCAGGATGTGAAATTGTATCTAGGATCCGTGTTGATCCTTCCCAACGACCTATAGATCAGATGCGAGGGAGAGCTTCACTCAAAACCCCATATAAATAAGTGCTGCTCTGCTTCTTCTGTAATGGATTTTTCATAAACTTTTATTTAACTCTTGTCACACATCTTACCACCATCCCTCTAGCATCCTTCTCTGCAGAAAAAAAGTGGAGGCTAGCAGCCGGGGGTGGAGGGAGGAGTGACTCACCTTCCAAACTCTTGAAACTTGAGCCTTCTGTGCCCAGAGAAGCAGCCCAGCCGTCACCATATTCTAGCTGCCTAGTAACCAGGCAGCCTGCTCAGGGGTGGGATCCAGGTGAACTGAGTGGCAGCAGCAAAGAGTGGTTCTGCAGGAGGATTTCTAATGCCCCTAGGAGTTGGGTAGGGATGTCCGGGGGACAGCCAGCTAGGGCTAAAGCCTGTGAATGCAGCAGAGTGCAGGTCTGCTGGAGGGCGAAGCTGAGGATAGATTTCTGCGGCCAGGCCTCTGGAATGATTGAGGGCCGAGATGGGACTGAGAAGGCATGCACCTTGGTTCCTTGTATGCCTGGGAAGGTGATACTGCATGTGCCCTGGGCACCAGGAGGAAAGAAGCATCCAGGTCCTGTTGCCTGCGGAAGGTTGACTCTCCCTGGATCGCTCTATTGAGCTATGAGGAGGAGACTGCTCATCTTCCTGAGCCTCCTAAGGAGAAGCAGCACAGGAATGGGTGACAACACACCTTGAGATCTGTTGTCTGCCTTTTGTTAAAGCAGCATTCGCCCAACCCATGCCTTTGGGGCTGGAGTGTGCTCTGTAAGGGGCTTTGTCCAGGTCTGGAGCTCTAGCTGCTTCTCCTTCCATCACCTCCTACTCTTCTATAGCCTACTGCTCTCCACATACCACAGCCATCCATAAAATCAGTGGATTTGATTCTCTCCCACAACACAAAATTATTAATTCTGCCTTCCCTTTCAGATAGAAAAGAAGGCAGATCACCATTCACTAGATTAAGTAAATGTGTATTTGGGGTGGGGGGGAATGTAACATTTTTCAGTTGGAGAAATCAATAATCTAAATATTAGCAGGCCTCATATCCTCTTAATAGCCTCATGTTCAATACTCCTTACTCCAGAAAAACTTTCATTTCCTTTGGTGAGAAATCTCCATGTGTAAGGAATATAGATCCCATGCCGGAGGCAAAGACTATATGAATCTGTAATCCAAATAGTTTGTAGTTGTACAAAATAAACTGTTTAATTCCCAGTATTGAAAAATATTGGTTTTTAATAGTGCTGTTAATTTTTTACCATCAAACACCATTGCTTATTTATTCGTTTAATCATTTGAAGAAAATGTATTGGTGGGTAAGCAATTACAATATTTCAGTACAATGGAATATTCAACTTTTTCACTCATGTGAATTCCAATAACATATTGGAAATAGAGTCTCCAGAAAAATCAGAACAAAACTTCATTAAGGTATAAAAGGAAGGACTTATTTCTTTGTTCTCCACACATTTTCTTTGAACCCTAGACCAAATGGAATGACTGAGTTATGTGAACCAGGATGCACAAACTTCAGGGGTAATCCTAGTAGTATTGATCACCAGGTTGATTTCATTTTCTGTTCCTGGGCTGAGCCACTTGTAGAGAATGAGGACTCTTTTAAAGACTCTCTGGTATTTGCATGGCATTTTAGAGTTGTCAAAGTGCTTTCATAATACTAATCTTTTGGGTTCTCAGAAGAACTCTGTTAGGTAGATACAGCATCTAAGTAAAGGAATTATTAGCATTCCCATTTTACAGCTGAGAAAATTGAAATCCAGAGATGAAATGATATGCAGCTCAAACAAAAGATGGATGTAAACTTTTCTAAATTATTTTAAGCATAATCAGATGCTGCTGCTTCTTCACCTCCTCCTCCTCCTCCATTGGCAATAATAGGCACCATTTGAAACAAAACTTATTTTTGTTGTTTTTGAAAAAAAGAATTTTTTTATGTCTCTGACCTATTCGGCTCCTGGCTTTGACTCACTTCCAGTCCCGGTCCTGCTCTCTGCCTGGTCTCTCTTCTCTCTACGTGACATGATTCTAATCAATTTGGACTTCAGTTGCTGTCGCGCATTCCCCAGTGAGGCGTCAGCATTCTGACCACAAATTTGAAAGTAAGTTTAGAAAACAATGATAAAAAGTAGATTTTTCTACCAGAACTAATAGGTATTCCTGGGCAATTCCTTTCGTATTTTTGCACAGCAGAGGCTGTTCATAAATAATGTCAGAAGTGGGCCCTCGCTCCTTTAGTAAGGTGGTCATTTAATGTAAGTAAATCCACATTAAATATTGAAGATCAGAAAAAAGCAGCCTCTTCAAAGAGGTCACATTTAAGTGAAGAAAAAAAACAATGTGTGGGGAGAGGGCCAGCCTGGTGCTGGATGGCACAGAGTTAATGGCTCATAGAGAGCATATACATGTTTTTTAAAGATGTTTTATTGCTTACAAAAGGAAGTAGTCTTGAGAGACTGGATACATAAACTGGCTCCAGCCAGCTGCGGCTGTCGGACTAGGAAGGATCCTGTTCAATTAGTGTTGTAAAATAAAATACTTTGTAAAGGAAATAAACACGATGTGAGCTAAGATTCATGCTTTCAAATATACACAAGGTTTGAATTTTTAATTAGGGCTGCTAATTACAGTCATCAGAAAGCAGAACAGAATAGATTTTACCTTACATTTAGCAGACAAGCCTTCAACCCTAGTGTATTTTTCAATTTCATTAATATTTTATGAAAATGGCCCTTGCAGCTTCAGCCTATTCCAGTCTCCTACAAAACTGCCCCACATTATGGATGCCAATGCCTTTAAGCCATGTACATTAGTGTGATGACAAAATGCAAAACAGCATCTTGTCAACCATTGCATCAATTGATTCTATTAGATAGTGTAAAAACAGTTGGGTGTGAGTTATAATCTCAGTGACACTAATGATGAAGCAAGACACTGGCTGAGAACAGCCATTAGCTATAAGCCAGAAATTAATGATTCTAATATTTTTGAACAAATTAACCTTAATGAACTGGTCTTGCAAATACTGTATTATCTACAGATAAGTCAGTTAGTGAACAACACTGTTACATGTACATGTGGTAAACATATATATTTATGGGTATTAAACAAACACAAAATTTGTACGTGGGTGCTTTCTATGTTTATCCATCTGTCATGGACCTCAGATACAATGTAAATACAACTAGCCACTTCCCTGATTATAATGTAATTGATAATGATTTAATACTTTAAAAAATTGCCTTCAACATAGTAGGAGCATAAATAAAACATCCCGCAAAAGTTAGAGGGTAACTGACTGTTAGAAAATACAATTTTTGCATTTAATATTCAGAGGCTTTTTCTACATATAAAGTGGATCTTTTGTAAAATCATCATTTTTTCTGTTATTGTGAAGAATATCACCTCTCCTCCACACTCGTTCATCTATTTTGTTAGGTTTGGAGATTTGTAAGCACGGTTGTCATAAAATAAGTCATGCCTGCAGCACTCCTTGGGATGGAGCATAAATTTATCCTCTGTAAATACTTTGGAAAAGTTCATTACAGTGATTCTGAACTGCACATCGATAAGGTAGCTTTGAAAAGTAAAATAAAATCATCGATGAGATAGCTTTGAAAAGTAAAATAAAATAAAGACACAAGCACTTTTGTCACCAAGTTTCTGCACAAGAGCAAAATACTGTACAACAGAATTTTTGCTCATTTTTGCATTCCCTGTAATTATCAATGTGCCAAAGCCAGAGGAATTTGGTTAGCTATAAAAAATTTGACAGTTCAGATGGAATATGCCACCCTGAAACAATCCACCACCAACTTCAATTGTAGCTTCAAAAAGATGTTAATGGTATTTGAACAGCGGTTTGGGTTAGGCAGTTCCCTGTGTGTTTCCTCCACACAGTGCTACTTCAGTCTCCTCTCTGAATCCTAAATGCTGCACTCACATGACCACATTTGTCGTCACAGAGGCCCTCTACTTTTTTTTATAAAAGGTGTTTAGTACCCACTCAAATCTATGGTCCCAAATCCTAGAAACTTATTCGTACTGTACAAAACCCAAATGGCTAATTTAAAGAAGAGGAAACAAAAGTACTGCACTTGCCAACAACAGTTTGTTGGCTTAACTTTGACTTGCTTTCCTGGGAAGGAAGAAAACAGAATTTTCGATGTGAACTGTCAGCGCTGGTTATGACAGAAGCTCACTAGTGAGAGATCCTGAGTCTCCCTTCCATTGGCAGAGAGGAGCAAAGAAACCTTCCAAACAGAATTCTTTCAAGCTTTCTCTACAACGCCACTTAAATAATTTACTTTTTATTTTTTTCTCAGACTATTCTTTTTAAAGTTGGCTGACATGTGCACTGACAGGCGTGCTTTACTGCATGAGATGACTTGCATCTTTGGTAATGAAAAAAAAATCACAAAAATTCCTTCGACTCTGAGAATAAGAGAACTTCTATATTGACTTTGGGGACACACAGTTACCTGCACTCTTTCGCAAGCTGAGGGGACTAAATATAAATTAATATAAGTTAAATAGTTGCTTCTGAGCAAGATTGTTTATTAATTTGAGAACTAGACCAGCCACTGCATATCTAATTCAGCAAACTCTAGCTGGCCATAAAACTGTTAGAGTTAGGCAGAAATGCCTTAAATCTGTTCATCAGAATATAATATATTAAGTTATTTAATCTGTGAAAATTTAATTTTAAAATGCATCCTTTTAAAGTTCTGGCAGTTACTGAGGAGTGTAGTAGATGAATAAAATGCTGTGGAAGTAATGTCTTAAGTGTAGCTACTGATTTTCTAGATCCTTGGTTTCATACTTCAATATTTATGATGATGCTTAGTGACTAAAATAGAAGGTGGAAGGACAACAGGGCTATTTAAGTCATTCATACACATTTGGATTATAAATGGAATGATTGACCTATGCTGACTAAGTACCCTCACTCACACTGATATAATACAAAAGACTCTTTCCTACTTATCCTTCTCTAAAAGGATTAAAATCAACTTCTTTACAGAGAGGAACATTTTGTGAATTGATTTTAAAAAGTTTGTGTTTTCTGAATCCTAATAAAATATTCTCTCAATAGAAAAATCTTTTCTCCTCCTCTGTCCCTGAAATATTTTTATGCAATGCCTTCTAAAATGGCTCATAGAATTCTATCTGCTATGCAATTTGGTATTACATAGAACATACTTTATAAGATAACGTATTATGAAAGATGTCTTTAAATTTCTCCTTCGTATCCTTTACCTCCTTTATAAACTTTTCAGTTGATACTAGGGGATAGAAAACCTGACAGAGAGGATGTTGCTTGATCACAGGTGTTTAATATTAACCACTGCTATCTACAAAGTCTTCACTGTTGGATGGGGACATAGGACTTTATTACCAGACCTAAAGTTACATTTGGATCAAAGCAATTAGTTACATAATTTCTCTATAATAAATTGCTCTGAAATGTACCTTGTTTTTATTTATTTATTTATTTATTCATTATTTATTTATTTATTGAGACGGAGTCTTGCTCTGTTGCCTGGGTTAGAGTGCCGTGGTGTCAGCCTAGCCCATAGCAACCTCAAACTCCTGGGCTCAAGCGATCCTCCCGCCTCAGCCTCCCAAGTAGCTGGGACTACAGGTATGCACCATCACGCCTGACTTATTTTTTCTATTTTTAGCAGCTCACGGGTAACTATTTCTATTTTTAGTAGAGACAAGGGTCTCACTCTTGCTCAGGCTGGTCTTAAACTACTGACCTCAAGTGATCCTCCCGCCTCGGCCTCCCAGAGTCCTAGGATTATAGATGTGAGCCACCTTGCTTGGCCTGAAATGTACTTTGAACTTGCAATGCAAACTCAAATTAGAATTATATTGAGATTATAGTAAATAATGAGGCCGGGCGCGATGGCTCACGCCTGTAGTCCCAGCTTCTTGGGAGGCTGAGGCGGCGGGAGGATAGCTGCAGCTGGCCGGTTCGACACCAGCCTCAGCGCAGTTCAGACCCCGTCTCCCACTCTAAAAAAGAAATTACAAAATAATGAGCCTAGGCCAGCTCAATTTTTCCTAAAGGCCTCCAAAGCATTTTATTTTTAGCAACAGATTTTCAAATTCATAATTAATGAATATTTTGAATTTAAGTGTTAATAGTTGGTAGAAAAAATTTTATTATTATTAGCTGATAATCCAAGTGCAAGATATTTTAAAATTCAGGAGATTCAGAATTTGACCTATGCTGGTCCCAGTATCCCATCCACCCAACAAACATATACGTTAAAAATTTTTTTTTTTACATTTTGGTAGCTTAAATCTCCATCTTTGCAACAAACTCAAAGTGATTACTTTTTATATCTACTTTATACTCATTCATTCACTCACACATTTATTCATTCTTTCATACAGTCTTAGAGCATGCATGAGTTAATCTATAGCTATGCTGACCTATAGCCACATATGTTTCTTGAGCTCTTGAATTGTGACTAGTCTGAATTCAGATGTGCTGTAACTAAAAAATAAACACCAGATTTCTCATTAATATAAAATTTTAAATTGATTGTATGTTGAAATGATGTTTTATCTATTGTGTTAAATAAAATACATTATTGAAATTAATTTCACTTATCTTTTATATGTGACTACTAGAAAATTTAAAGTTATATATGGGATTCATATTATTTTCTACTGGACAGTACTAACCTACAGGGTAGTAAACACTTTGGTAAGCTCAGGGGATTCTAAGATGAAAGCAACAGAGACTTGGCCTTCAAGGAACTTAGTTTACTGCCAACATGAAAAACCTGGAGTAAAATTCTAACTATATTATTTTCCAGTGGCTTGACATCCAAAATTAAATGTTTTTTTTTAATTGATCTCTCCATTGCGTTAATATTCTTAATATGTAGAAGTCATTTAACACTTACAATGTTCTGTGAAAGTCCCTGTTTTTGTCAGATTATCGCAGCACTGGGTGTGGATAACTTGGATGCTAGCCTTTTATGTCAGGAAGACTTCAGGCACTACTCAGGATCTCAGGCTCATGGAGGGACTGAGGCTGCTACCAAACTGCCAGGACATCCTGAGCCGGCTTCCCAGCTATGGTCGTTCTGGCAATTGGCGTTCAACACCCCCACTTTGCTTAGGGTCAATGACAAAGCCTTTCGGGGATAGAGGTATACTCAATTGTCAGGAATAGGTATGACTTTGGCCTCATTAGCTCTATACTTCCACCACTACCGATCTGCCTCAAACAGCAAGTAGCAAAGTACACCATCCTTGGAAAAGATAAATTATATGGGAAACTCTTATTATTATATCATGGCATTGCTGGACCACATCAGTTATTTTTTGGAACCATGAGCAGTCATTTAGCTTACCAACAAATAGCTTTATTTCTGCTGTGGCCAGATGCTCTTCTTGTCCCCACAACAAAATATTCCAATTATTATGAGAAGTTCTTTTTTTTTTTTCCCACATTTTCCTCAGAATCGATTTTATTAAAGTCAGTTAATTTATGCTTGAACATATATAAAATTTAATTTCAAAGAGGCATAAAAGGAATTTTTGACCTCCCAGCAATGGCATTATCTTTATGACAGTTCCAAAATGTTTTGCCTGTGGGGAAAAGAGGTGGAGTTAGTGCCGTGGCAATCATTAGCAGAATGCAGCCTTGTTGGGATAGACTAATCCATTTGCTCAGTGTGTTAATCTCTGATCTAGGCTCCCCAGCTTACCACCTGAATGGATAATGGCGGGGTTTGACTGTGACAAAGGCCACAGGGCCATCTCTTTGTGATGAGAATGGATGGTTCTGTAAATACAGTTTTCTACCTTCAGTACATTTAAACACCCAATGGTTAACAGGAAGTATCTCAGATTTGCTTCTATTCTCCTTTCTGCTCCCTTTATAACTGATCTAGAGCCCCCAAAGACAAGAGTACTGACTGCAGACACTTTTATTGTTCAGATGGTCAACTAAAATATTTATTTTCATTAAACTTTTGATTAAGAATGCTCATATTTTCTTTTCTTTTCTTTTTTTTTTCCCCCTTGGAGACAAGGTCTCACTCTGTTGCCCGGGCTAGAGTGAGTGCCGTGGCGTCAGCCTAACTCACAGCAACCTCAAACTCCTGGGCTTAAGCGATTCTCCTGCCTCAGCCTCCCGAGTAGCTGGGACTACAAGCATGTGCCATCATGCCCGGTTAATTTTTTTGTATATATATTTTTAGCTGTCCAAGTCATTCTTTCTATTTTTAGTAGAAACGGGGTCCCACTCTTGCTCAGGCTGGTCTCAACTCCTGACCTCGAGCGATCCTTCCGCCTCGGCCTCCCAGAGTTCTAGGATTACAGGTGTGAGCCACCGAGCCCGTCCTCATGTTTTCTTAAAATGTGTATTTGAGTCTATGGCTCCCCAGTAAATAGTCAATTGTCTCACATTTCTGACATATAACCAACTTAATATGTTTTGTTTCCCTGCAATATAATTATTAAGAATCATTGTTGTAATAGTAACTAGAAGAAGAAAATAATACTAAGCCCACAATTTACTCCTCCTTCCTTAGTTCATGCAATAACATATTATTTAATCTTGGTCATTTTCTAACGAAGTCAAATAATCTTCTTTGAAGGAATTTTTATTACAACGGTAAATAGAATGGGATTTCATTGCTCAGGATGAAATAATTTTAGCAAAATATCTGAGGTTGAATGTATAAAAATTAAAACATTTTATCTTCATTTTTATATACTGTTCTATATAATAAAAAATGGTTGAACTAGCCACTTTTAATAGACAGATAAAGCACAGAATTAATTGAAAGCTTTGGTTAAGGCATGCAAGAGCCTTTTAAGTATCTTTTATATCCTAGTGGGAATAACATTTATATGATAATTATTTTAGGAAAACTGATCACTGAGAAATTTTACAGTTATCTTCAATAAATATCAAAGCCAATTTTAGGTTAAAGATCATTTTGGTCAATTTGAAAAAGAAAAAATAAAAGGGTTTTATGTATGTATAAAAACAAATGGGTATACAAAATCCATATCATATTGCATCTTGGGAATATCTGACCATTTAAGTCAACTTACATTTGTATAAAATAGCACTTTAACAATAAAGAAAACATGAAGACAGTAAGGTTAGGCTGAAAATCATCATGTTAACCACCATAATACACAGTGGTTAATAGAAGCAAAATTCTAATAACTTAATTATAACTATATTAAAACTTAATTAGAAAATAAGTTAAATAGTTAATTAATTACATGAATACATAAGCACTTAATATTGTAGTTATTGCTAGGTGCATTAAGAATGAATTACTAATATTTTCTACTGTTAATACATGGTTAATTAATGATTAAACAGTGTTTTACTGCTCACTCATTAATGATTTATTACAGTTACTTAAACAGTTTCCCAGATTTGAGTGCCTTAAATAGACATCTTAAGATTACTTTCCAGGTTTAACTTCTTTCTACTGTATTGATTACTGTGCTTTCCATTGTGTTACTCTGATCTCCTTTTAACTATGAATAGTAAATATCTTGATTACCTGGTCAGTAAAAGCTAATCCATTGGCGTATATGAGTTTGACTACTACAGTTGAATATGAAAAGAAGCATAGATCTTTCTGTGTCAGTTCAGCTCTGTTCTCCTCCCCACAGATAGGTATTCTTAAACTATGAGTGGGAGAAGGGACATTAACCCAGCTAACCCAAATGGCGACCCACCTTAAAATCTGCTCCTTGTTCTAGCACCTAAACTACCACCAGATTGATCCCAGTTCTGCCTGAGATGAACATATTCTGTAGGTTTGTTTAGGTGGGGCGACTTTCTCTTGTGGTGGCCAGTTACGGGACTGCAGAGCCCTTTCCTTGTGTGGCCTGAGACCCAGGTCAAGTTAATTTGTATTTTTCCAGTCATTCTGGTGGTGAGAGAAGGTTCTCTCACCTTTCATAGTGCAGTTCATTTGGAGATGGCCCATACTGTGAAATAGAACAGTGATGGAGCTTGCACTTGCTGGGAACTGATTCTTTATCACAAATGTGCTTGTCATTGTTTCTGGATTTGCCTAGAGTCTCTCAGAATGCAATTATATCTTCTGATATGTACCTGACAACCAGATTGAGGTGTTTTTCTCCCATTTTGGGAAACTACGCGGAAATAGCTTCTGGGATGTGACATTGCAATCTTAATGCTTGTCTTTATGTATCTATTTGTCCTTATCAGGGGAGGCTGTGGCTGCTAGGAGACTGTGTTTAGTTGGTTTAGAAATGACAGCAATGCTCTGGAAATGGATTTTCATTTTGAAAAAATGACAAGCATGTGGTGGGGTAAACCTACTAAAATTAACTCTCTTTTCTCTCCACCTTTTTAAAAATAGAGCTTTAAAATATAGACTGTCAGGGGGAATGCGCTTGTTTTACACCTGCTAACAAAAGACAGAGAAATCTAATTCTTACCACAATAATTTTGGAAATGCTGATAAACCTTCTCTGATGGAAACTTGACTATATCCCTGCACTCTGAACCATTTTGCAATTATCTGCTGAATATTTAATCCTAAATAAAAATCCATGTCATTTAGAACACTTTATATTACATCTGTCTCTTTTTAAAAAATTAAATTAATGTAAGTTCAAGGTAATGTGACACTTTTAGGTCACCAGAAATAGGAAAAAAGTCAAAATTTAGATGCCAAACTTGAAGGAGAAGCCAGTGTGTTGTGGGATTGTTTCTGTCCTCCATAGAGAAAAAATGATGGAGGCAGAATTGAAGATGGTCCAGAATAGAGAATGAAAATCAGTTAAATATTGCTGACTAATGGTTTTTATTAATCACAATCCCAATTTATAAAGACTAATCCCAGTTACATATTGAGTCAAGGGACAATAATTTCAGAATTATAAAAAGTTGTAATATGGTTTCAGTATATTGATTAATAAGAATTATAGGATTATATGTGATAACACAAAAATGCTTTTGCTGTACATTTCTAGAAACTATTAGGAAAGAGTCATATTTACTTTTACAATTCAAGTAATGTTTGGGGTTAATATTTCAAAATCATTTTGATACCACTCATTGCCAGCAAAGTTTTGTCGGAGATAAGATTTACTTATTTATTTATTTGTATCTTGTTCATTGCCAACCTTTTATGAGGCAGGAATTAAATTTTGGAAACTTAAATATAGTGAAGGCAAGAAGGAGAATATAATTAAAATCAAGGACTGTTTAAATGTTTTGCAAATTTTATACAAGCTTAAAGCAAATGAGTATTAGCCTATGATAACTTTTGAAGGTCAATTTAGAGACCTTGAATCAGTTCTCGTTCATTCACTCACTCATTCACTGACCCTTTTTGAGTACCTGTTATGTGACAGGCACTGGTCTGAGCAAGTTCCAAATCGGTAAACCAATTGGCAAATGAAACCAACAGTCTCATGCGTAATTGGCAACATTGTGGCATTCTAGACAGAGCTGACATGACTCAGTAGCTAAACAAAATATCAGTTAATATCAGTTTTGTAGCAAACTATCAGTAGCCAAATGTCTCTGTATTGTCTTCTTTGATTTCAGTAATGATCTACAATGAATCTGGTAAGAATCATTTTAAATATTGGCAGACCTGTCATCCAAAGCAAAATTTGTGTGTCTGTACTTCCCACTGTCTAGGGGCTAGTCAAGGATAAATTCCCTTGAAAAAACCTCAGGGAGTAGAAGTTCTGTATGATTCAAGGACAAAAATGAACTAGAGTTCTAGAGGATGCAGATCTCTATGTTAGAAACAAAGAGATTCCACCTCTATTTTCAAATAACCAGTCCTTTTTCATATTGCTCCGCAGAGGACTATTGTGTACTTTGTGTGAGGGTCCTCTTCTTTGGGAAGGGACAGCACCCTTGACTGCCTCCAAGAGTGAGCCATGACCAAGTGACCAGATATGATCAAAGAGAAAGGGGTGAAGCAACATGTGGCTTAGGCTCTTATTTGCCTTTATTCTGATCAAAAGGAGCATTTATAGATACACAAGGTTAGTTTGGGGCCAAATTATGTTTTCGGTACTAATCAGGTAGGTGGGAATGAAGAATCCCTGAACCCATATGGATAGGTTTTGAGTAATCTGTGGACCCCCTTATATGTAGGCAATATTTTTTAGTGCAAATGAATTTTTCAAGAAAAGATCTACAACTTTTATCAGATTCTGCAAGGGTCTATCTCCCCCAAATAAGAATAACTGCCTTAAATCATTTGCATGACAATACTATTGTATCAGCATATATTTCTTTTACTTCTGGAATGTAAAGCTTTTTATATAAGACTTTCTTCAAGTCAAGACTATGCAAAATCTAACTAAGACCTGCTATTATCTGATGAAATTGAGGAGAATAGAAAGCTGACTTTCATTATCTTTCATTGTGCAAGTTTATTTCTATATTACACTTTAGCTGAGATATGAGGATATGGCCAGAAAACATTTCCTACTGAGGGACAAGAAAAGAAAGTTTAAGAAAATTCATTTTTGTCATGCTGATAGGCTTCACAATCTAAAATAATTTCTTTGGTTTTATATATGTACTTGTCATAGACTTTTACATCACTTTCTAAATCATGGAGCAGCTGTAATTTTTCTTGGGCAACTGACCATGAAAGAGTTTCCATCTTCAAGCAATGATAAAATAATATATATATACCTCTCAATTATGAATAACTGTAGTTTATTATCTTTTCAGGGTATTTTTGTGACCTCACCCTTGCTCCTTGAAAACTTTGCACAGTAATACTTTATTCTATCCCAAAGCCACCATATGTCACCTTCCACCTTCCTAAGATAGACACCAGGTGTCAGAAAATGGCAGGCTCTCAGTAACTAAAGTTGAAGGTAATAGTCTCTGGCATGTCTAAATGCACATTAAGAAAAAAAGTTTTTCTATGAATAAAAGATGTGGAAAAGTCAGTCATGTTAAGATACCATTTTTAAGCACCTGATCATGAGAATAAATGAAAATTTTTCTGTAAGAGTAAAGTACTTTGATTTCATTTAATCACAGGTCTTATAAACAAATTAATATTCAATAAACTTAAAATTGTATACATAAAAAAACAACCACCCTCCCCACTCACAAAATCAATAAATTATCTTTTCTTGGACCCGATGTGATGGAATGTATTTATTCTGGCATTGAACTTTGACAAATGTGATGATGTGCAAGTGTTGTAGTGAAGAAAGGAAAAAGTATATTTATTCCAATCTAAATTATGTCTTTAGATAACATGGTGAAGACTGATTTTATGATATAAAACTATGAAATTTCCATTTAAGATGCTAGATATAGACAAAAAGCTCAAATTCCTTGTAGGTACAGTATTTTTAAGTGGGAAACCCAGATGGAACTTTTGGAGACTCACACATAGCATGGTTCACGGTGCTAGAATGCTAGGTCCAAATGGCAGATCCCTTTTGAGGGTACAGTTTAGAGTAAAACAAATTTATTAATAATCAATGCACTCATATGACCAAGAATGTTGTCAGCTGATCCAAGAAGGAAAACAACAGGAAACAAGCCAAGAATCATTTTATTTTTGCCCTTCTTACTATATGCATTGGAAAAGAACCCCATTGGCCCTTTTTTAGCTAGTAATGTCTAATGCAGGAAGACAGGAATAAGCAGAGTAGAAAGCACCTGTCAGCTCTATTTCCCACTCTCCTTGATTAGCATGAAACATTAATAGGGCTTTCAGAATTCTGGCCTGAAATGGGCTTTGCCTGAGAACGTGTCTGTCTTTACCACACAAAAGCCACCATCATTAAAAAAGGGCAGATAACTAAAGAAGACTCTTTCTTGAAATTTATACCTTTTTTTCATACAATGACAAATTATTTTAATAATGGGAATCACACGCACTGCCATTTGTATAATGTTTCCCATAAAATCACCCCATTAAATTTGCTCCTTTACTTGACTCATCTCTCTTTTTTTTAAAGAATGACACACACAAAATAATACATCATGATTTCTTATCAAGAATTGAAAATGAACATACAGTAATGGGTTAATATACATTTTAATAAAATTTTCATTGTTGTGCATTTCACTTTTCGATACTGAAAACCAGGGATGTTCCAGTAACCTCAGGCAATGCCTAAGGATAAAACAAATCATATGGTGGTGAACTATTTTCACCTATTTATTCTTCCACAGGAAAAAAAAGCATAAACACCAAAGAAAATCAAATGTGCACCAAAAAAATTATACCTGATCTTAATACTCCTTGCCACATACTATCTGTAACTATGTAATAAAAATAAAAACCAAAAAAATGCTTTTGGGACTGCTGGAATTTTTTCAGGCTTTGGTATATTGCTAATTTTTATTTAAGATGAGTGTCAAATTTATTTTGTTTCTCCAAAATTACCACAGAAATCAATAGATATAATAGGGTTCAAAGAAGAAGGTCATTGATCACAAAATACAGCTTTCAGTTCCTTAAAAAGCTGTACCCAGATTCGGAATTTGATGTTTAAGTTTTCAGGTCTAGAAACTTTTGATTTGAGTTGAGTGCTTGTTATATTTATGTAGTCAGTTAGTTTACAAAGAAATATGCATGTTATTGAACCTGTCCTCACAGATGACATGTCAGCCAGCACACTCGATGCTGTTGTATATGATTTCCTAAGAGGACAAACACAGCAGAGAACTGCCCTAGGTAAAATAAGGTGTCTACCAGAATTTTATTAAAAAGCAACACTTTGTGGAAAATAATGCCAATTGCCCCAACTTTCACTGCTTGGCGGTAACAGAGCAGCCCAAATGAAATGAGGTGCAAATTGAATGTGTATCCAATTTCTTTCTGGTGATTTTGTAAGTGTAAAATGCCTATATCATTTCATAGGCAGATTCAGTA
The DNA here is from genome assembly GCA_028533085.1 of Varecia variegata. Classification (NCBI taxonomy): domain Eukaryota; kingdom Metazoa; phylum Chordata; class Mammalia; order Primates; family Lemuridae; genus Varecia; species Varecia variegata. The sequence continues at coordinate 40,432,015 of CM052445.1, read as the reverse complement.
GGCACCAGTCATAAGGAAGGTTGAAAGAACAGATTTTCTGCATGTTCAGTTAAGAAAAGCTGTTATTTAAAATATTTCGAGCACTTTCTGTCCTCTTAGGAAAGATTTTTTTTATTGGTTCTCAGAGGGATGGTGATACTGGTATTGCTCCCAACACAGGAGGAGGGGCAGGATCAAAAAGCAAGGTGGAAGGCAGCTTAAAACCACAACAGCAACCCTGAAAAAGCCAAATCTTATCAAATGAAATTATTCAGCAAGTCACAGTGAACTGCCTGACGATAGCAAACTTAGAAAGAATGACAAACATACCCTGAAAGGGAGTCCAAATTCTATAATATTTTTTTCTTATCATAAATGGTTTGCTTGATGAATTAAAAACAAAAGTATGTAAAAGATACACATCTGACCTCTGTGTATTCTATTAAAGCAGTTCTATGCTCAATATACATAGAACACAGTCTACAAAGCGAGCTA
>CM052445.1:40374041-40426541 GCA_028533085.1 Varecia variegata | reverse complement strand
AAATCACAAGACAAAAAGTAATGATAAATGAAATATGAAAGAGAAATTTAGATACATGTAAGAGGTAATTAAAAGGTCTAGACCTTAGAATGCCAGAGGACAGAATTGAGAGAAGAGAAGAGAAATGTTTAAGTCAATATTGGCTAAGAATTTCCTAGAACTAAAGAGATACACATGTCCTGAGGTTTCTGGCAAAAATATTCATACTGCTTGTGTGGTGTGAGTATGTCCTAGAAGAAAATTAAGTTTAAACAGTAGGCACTGGGAAGAAATAAATAAAAATCCTGTTTAGAAAACTACATTTTAAATATAAGGCTTAAAGAATTTTCACAAATAAAACTTCAGGGAACATGATCTCACACTAAAAGTTACAGAACTCTCTGGGAACTAAGTCACTATGAATAAATCAACAAAGCAAGAAACTGCTGAAAAAAATGCCAATACCAGAATAAACAGATTCAATATATAAAATAAGCAAATTTAATATGTTTCAAAATTAAGAAGTGGAATGAAAATAAAAACATGAATGGAACAATGAAGTTGCAAAATATAGTAATTCTACTCAGAAGTTCAATGAATGACATCAATTAGACACTATTAAAGAAAGAATAAAAGAACTAGGTGATAAATTTGAAGGAATTACCCTAAAGTCATCAAAGAGAGCTAAAGATACGGAAAATAGGAAAAAAAGTTAAGAAACATGGACGACAGAGTAATGTCTTGTATCTCTTTAAATAGTTTCAGGACAAGAAAGATAAAGAATGGGGCAGAACTTTGGAAAACAGTTTGTAAGTTTCTCAAAATGTTAAACATAGATTTATTATATCACCCAGCAATTCCATTTCCAGGTATGTATGTAAGAGAAATGAAAACATGTGCTACACAAATGTTCATAGAGGCATCATTCATAATAGCCAAATAGGACAACCCAAATGTCCATTAACTGGTGAATAGATAAGCAAAATCTGATGCATATGATGAAATTTTATTCAGCAAAGAAGTACTGATACATGCTACAACATGGGTGAACCTTGTAAACATGGTAACTGAAAGAAGCCAGTCACAAAGGTCCATATATTGTATGGTACCATTTATATGAATTTCCAGAATAGGCAAATCTATAGAAAAAGAAAGTAGATTAGTGCTTGCCTGGGACTGAAGGGGAGTGTTGGGGGGTTAACAGGGAAGACAATGGGGAGGGATTGCTAACAGGTGCAAAGTTTCTTTTTGTGTGCTGAAAAACTTCTGAAATAAGACTATGGTTATGATTGTAAAACTCTGCAAATATGTCAAAAACCATTGAATTTATATACATAAAGTCTACTTTAAGTTGGGTAGACTTTACAATATATAAATTATCTCTCAGTGAATATGTAAAAAGTGAAAAAAAAGCATTGGAATTTGTAGCAGAGGCAATAATTAAAAATAATAGCGACTGATAATTTTCAAAATTAAGGAAAGACATCAATCCTTAGGTTCAAAAATTATGACTCCCAGGCAGGATAAATACATTTTTAAAAGCACATTTAAACATATCAAAATGAACAGCAAAACAAGAGTGTTCTCCAGTTTGGTTCATCTGCTATTTCCTCATGATTAGATTAAAATGTACATTTTTGAGGGGAATAGCACAGAAGTGATTTAGTGCACTTATCACGGCTTCCTTCTCACAATGTCAATCTGTCCCATCACTCCTGATGTTGCATTTGATCGCTGGAGTGGAGAAGGCTTTGCCTAGTTTCTCCACTGAAAAGGTTACTATTATTTCCCTTAGGAATAAATCTTTTGTAAGGAAGTGATTTGATACTATGTAAATATCCCATTCTTCATACACCTCTTATCCACTTAAAACAGCCCCATGGCAACTTATTCCATCATTCCTTCCATACCTTTTAGTGGTATTCTACTTTAAGAAAGAGTTTTCTCATCTCCTACTTTATTTTTCGTTTCATTTGTCCATTTACATGAGTGTAGAATTGTAGATTATTTTACCTAATGAGACGTAGTCTATTTCTATCATTATTAATTTTTACATGCAAATTATCCCATATTTGTTCAGTGGAAGCCACTACAAGCTTTTGACATGTCACCATAATTCTTTTATTACTTCTTGACTTTCTGTCACAAAAAGAGGTTATGGTTAATTTTGTACATTTCCTGCCTGGCCTTGGAATCAGGAATTTCTCCAAGAATCCCTAGGTCCCTTTATTGATGAATGGTATTTAAAAAACAAAATCTGGGTGCTAGGTGTGCTCATTGCCACTGGGGTTTTGCTGTTCTCAGGCCCATTCAGCAGACAGAGCTAGGAAACATTTTTATGTACACACACACACTTACCTCAATATCTAATTCTACACCTATTTCTGTATATTGAAAAATATTAACTCATACCAGTGCCTCCAATTCCAATCCATATTCTTCATCCTGGTTTTCTCCCTGTTCATATTTATAACTCCCTTCTGTGAGAATGAGAAATCTGGCTCCTATCATCCTCAATATATGTACATATTTTCTCAATACGCATGATCATAACCCATCTCCTAACCCAGGGAGAGCTATAGTTTCACTTAATCATCCACCGCTTGAAGGTCTTGAGTTCTGTGGGCCACCACCCTGCTTGGCTGGATTCCTCCTGCAGTGTCCAGCTCTGGAGCCCTGGCAGGAAGTCGCCTCACTCAGTCACTTTCCTTACACTGGCCCCAGTCTTTGTCCAGCTGCCTTTCTCAATGGCTTTAAGAGAGCAACATCTGAATATTCACAGGTATTCAGAAAAAAAGTAAAGCTGTGTGAGCTATTGAAAGCACAACTATGCCACCGTCATTTGGGTCTTAAAGTTCCAGCTGTCATTGTAATACACTTCTGGATAAAAACTGTCCACCAACTCTTCCAATACATGGCATGGTAAGATTATAGGAAATCACTTCACACTAGAAATGAGTCATACACTCACCCTTTAGATCCATTGTGCATTGCATCTTGAGTTTTTTTTTTTCTTCATAAGGAAAAAGGTCTTATCTGTAATTCACAGCCAGTGTCAGCTACCTGACTATTTTTAAAAGGATGATATATTGTCTGTCAAGTTGCTTCTTAAATTATTTTTTATAAAAAGGTGTAATTTATTATTTAAAGCAATATTGTAGACATGAGACATTAGAAAATTTCATAATGAACTTGATTGAGTATGTCAGAGATCCAATGTAGGTATTTTCCACAATAGTATAACTAAGAGCATTAAAGCATCAGCTTACATTTTTTAAAAATTGTGAGGAAAAAATTAATGTGATATAAATTTAAGCTTCTTTTTCAGATGAAAATTCACACAAAACCTTTTATCTTAAGATTAAACATTTAGCTACAGTACACAAAAGATACTGAATATATAGCCAGGTGCCAACACGGGGAAGCCCTGATTTTATAAAACAAAATTCTCACTTGATCCTTTTTTCCCCCACGTCCTGGTTTTCTCAGGGTAGATTCCTTTTGAGAGGCCTTAAGTTGTAAGACGAAGCATTATTTTCATCTGGGGCTGATATTCTGGTTTGATCCAGTTAGGAAGCTGCTTCTGGGGTCATATCCAGAGCTTGATCTAGAATAGTTGTGCAAAAGAGAAAAGGCATCATATAGGTTCTGGAACTTCTTTGAAAAAGGGCTAGTTCTTGGATGAAGGATCATGTTGGATTAGCCTTGAGGCAGGACAAACAATGGCTTCTTTCCTTCAATGCAGTTTGTAGAATAACTGTCAGAACTGCAGCAAACCCATTGTTACCTGGCTCTGCACATAGAATAAACTTTGTAGTCTTTCTTTCATTCAGTCATTTCGTATAGTTCTCATTTTACCGGTATTTCTGCAGCCTTTTACTGTGCTAATAATTCTTGTTTTATTTTAATTGTCCTTTCTGGAACTTGTGACATTTCTCCTCACTCGTTAACTCTGTATTTTCTCTTTCTTCTTTTCTGTGATTGGTTTCCTGGTTTCTGCTCTTCTGACTACTCCTTAACTTTGTTGCTGTCCAAGATGCCATCCTCGATTCTCTTATCGTTCTACTCCAAAAACTCTATTTAGTGATCTCAACAATACTTAGCTTTAATCACCAATTACATTATATACAACATTTAAATTTACGTCCACTGTCAAGAGCTTTCTTCTGAATTCTAGTATTGTATTTCTAATAAGCATGCTGTTCAACTGAGGAAGAAGAATGTGGTACTGAAGACAAACACATACACTGATCACATCATAAAATGTGATTAGTGCCATTTAAAGATGAAAACAGACTGCAAACAGTCCTTCTACTCATTAACTATGAGACTTGGAAAACTTATATGGCCATTCTCTGTTTTCTTATTTATAAAATGGGAATAATGGTAGTAGTTACCTGATACGGGCTGGTGACAGGATTAGATTAAATAATACAGGTATAGAATTTAGAGCAATAGCTAGAACTAAGTGTCAATAAGTGCTAGCCACTGCTACTATGATTATTTTTTTTTAATTTTAGCACTTAGGCAAGGAATGGAGATCATTTGAGAGTTTAAGACAAGACTTCTTGGAGGAGGTTATCCATATGCTGAATTTCAAAGAATGAGGAGGAGATGAACCAGTTAAAGAAGGGTAGGAACGATATTTCAGGCACTGGAAACCACGTAAATAATGACACAAATGATGAAAGTATATGCTATGTGGGAGAAAATAAAAATAGATAGGTATTTCTAAATTTCAAGGGGTTGAATGGCCAGATGTAAAACTAGAAAATTAAATAGAGGCCAGGTAATGGAATGCCATACTAAGGAATGTGGCTGTATGCTATGGATGTTGAAAAATTTGAATATTAAACATAGACATCATTAAATATTTTTTCATTGTAAATCAAATCACTTTGTCAGCAATTTATAGGATGTCATAAAAATCAAAAAGTAGTGCAAAAACTGAAAGCACTGTGTCTATAATCACATGTGAGACATTTCTTAGAAGCTCCCCAAAGTAGTTGGAAGTTTTGAGGGATAAGAGATGATGGAGATACCAAACCCACAGTCTGGGGCAAAGTCTGAATAATACTGATTGTGATGTTTCACATGGCCAGAGCAAGCACAAGTTACACAATTAACTCCAATGTGTCAAATAGTAGTAAATGTAGTCATAGAAATATAAGTAAAGTACAATGGAAACAAAGAAGACAGAATTGATTTAAAGAGACAGGAAGGAAACATCATAAAGGAGTGTAATTCTAATGGTCCATCAGTAACATCCATTGTGATTAAAACATAGTGAGGAATATGTATAAGATGTATAAATTGAAGCTTAAAAATACATCTTGGGGGTAGATTGTGAAAAGCATTAACTGGCCAATAAATTTTAGTTTTCTTCAATATAAGTATCAGAAACTATTTTATCATATATATTAGTTTCTGAATGTGTTTTATTTATTACTATGAAATAATAGAATAAAAGAAATGAAACTACTATGGAGATTCATAAAATTAGATGCTAGGCAACATATTTAAATTTATTTCTACATTTGCTGATTATATGTATTAGGTATTTCACTGCAGGAAATAGGAGAAAGAGAATACCAATCAGATGAGAACAGAGGTCTTAACATTAAAATGTGTTTTACGATATATTCATTACATTGGTAACTGACCCATATAATGGGTTGACCATGTTTATCGCAGTTATTAATTCAGAATGTCTACAGTATTAGGGTGAAGTAAGAGGTCAAAACCATTTTGTGAAGTCTATATTCTGATTAAGAATATGAGTGCTGAGTTGTTCACTCATTCACGGTAATCACAGGTGGTAATATTCCATCTTATGTTTATATACCATATTTAATCATGAGATAGTCCAGAGCATTTGGTAAACTAAAATTATTCGAGTGTTCAGCTATATCAATAATAGCACTGAGTGAAATAGCATAATACAAACTACAGAATCCTGAAAAAATCCAAAATATGCAAATGTTAACATACATGTTTTAAAACAAATACTGTGAGTTCAAATTAATGATCTTTTTTATATACAGAAAAGAATCACAGCACCTTAATAAAGCAAGAAGAAACCTTGGCGATCACTTTTTCCAACCACTTTGTTTTATAGGTAAGGAAACTGATTTTTATGGTTTTAATTTCTTGCAAGTTCCTACTATATTGCAACATTTTCTTCATGCCATTGCCTGCCAAAATAATATATTATTTACTAAAGTGATAGGAATTATTGAATTTTTATTACCACTACCACCCAATTCAGAAATTCGGATTCTAAGAGTTCCACGTATAAACTACTCAAGATGGTGTCAAGTTCATTGCCAGGAGGTACTCCCAACTAGGAGCCAGAAACGGATTAAGGTAAGGAGTGATGTTAATAGTGTAAAATTGGAAAATTCTTCCCCCCAACCTCCTACCACATCCTCACGTTGCCTCCCTAAATGTGCAAATGTGCCTGTCACTCTTTAATCTAGAGGAAGAGCTGAGGACAAGCCTTTGTCATCATTTGCAGGGTTCAGAGACCCTCCTAAATACCCAATGCCCATAGATTATCCAAGCATTTAAATCAGGGGTATTTTAAACACCTATTTGCAGCAGCTATGTTAAGACTCAGCAGTGTTAAGAGCAGGCCCTGAAGTTCTGAGAACTATCCAACTACACTGGCTAATTTTAGGCAACATCCTCCTCCTGCCTCCTACCATATTACTTTTTTCAATAAAAGTATCACAAGAATGGAAAAACAAACACCACATGTACTCACCATCAAATTGGTATTAACTGATCAACATTTATGTGCACATTTAGTAGTAACATCCATCGGGTGTCGGGCAGATGGGAGAGGATGGGTATATTCACACCTAATGGGTGTGGTGGGCACCATCTAGGGGATGGACACCCTTGAAGCTCTGACTCAGGTGGGGCAAAGGCAACGTATGTAACCTAAACATTTGTACCCCTGTAATATGCTGAAACAAAAAAAAAGTGTTTATTCAAACTCTTCTATGATTTGCTGTCTATGTTTTGGGTTTTATTTGCACATCTAGATCCTTCCTATTCTAAAAGTCCCAGCCCACAAGTGCTCTCAGGTCTTGGCCACCCCAGCCAGCTCTGATAGATCTAAACGTTCTGTAAGCTCAGAGTATTTTTTTTTTATTTCTATCTCACTTAAATTTATATGATCATAACTTGTTATTTAATTGTTTCATAAGAATGTTTTTTTTTCTTAAATTAGATTACAAGCTCCTAGGAAACAAAAACCAATATGTATTTCATATTCCCTTGATATGTATCAGAATACTAAGGACATTTTAGGTCATCAATAAATTTTGGTTACACTGCTTAAAGTCTGTCTATATAGTGACATGTTCTTAAAAATCAATATACTATTGATTCAATATTATATGGTATAGAAATGACTATAGGTGATAATTTGACTAAAAGTTTTGGATTATTCTTTAATAATATTTCTATGTACAGAAGTAAAGCCATAGATTCACATAGATTTGGGCTGAGAAGGACAAGGGGTCAGATTGTAGCTCTCTTATTTATCAGCTGTGTAACTTTGGGAACATTATTTCACCTTGCTGAGTCTGTGTTCTCTGGTAATAAATAGGAAGAATAATATGTTCCTTATTAGGTTTATAAATTACTTAGTCTGAAGTATCTCAAGTATCTGTTGAGCCAAAACGTAGGTTGAATTTCTAGCTGTGTGTGTTTAATATAGGAGTTTGTAACATCTTACATCAATGATTTCTATTAATACATCAAACACACATGTACTGATATCCCTTGCATGAATCAACATGCAAGGGAAAGAGCACTTGCAGAGAGAAAGGTTTATTTAGTGCCCCTATGGGCAGTGAGAGGAGGGAGAGAGTGGTGAAAACAATAACATTATGTCTGTTTATTATAGTAGCGGTATCCAAATATGGCCACCAACCATTCTTCCCACCCTAGATGCAGATAACACTCCTCACATTAAGAGGTGGAGTCTCTTTCTACATCATTTGAAACTGGGCTGCCCTTGTGACCTGCCTTGACCAATAGAATGTGATGAAAGTGACATTCTGCTCTTACAGAGCACACTCTGTAAGATGTATGTCAGCTTCTGCAGTATCCCTTTGGGAAAACTCCATCTTGGAGATTAGTCACCATATTGTGAGGAAGCCCAATCTAGAATAGTAAATAAGTAGAGGCCACATGAAAAGAGGCCCTGAAGAATGAGAAACCACCTTAAATATTCCAATTCCTGCTGAGCACCCTGCTATTAATAATGAATTCATGTAAGTGATCCCAGCCAACATCATATGAAGCAAAAGAATTGCCCATTAAGGTATTTGCCCTGTCTTAATTCCTGACCCATAGAATCTTAAGAAATGATAAATAGTTGTTACTTTAAGCACTAAATTTGCAGGTGCCTTATTACACATCAATTGGTATTTAAAACAAATGCCCATACCTAGGAATTGTATCCAATCTCTATGGAAAACGGTATTTTCCCTCATCATCACAGAACTCAGGATTGCTCTACCTTGAGAGTATGTGGTATGAGTGTGTAATGTGAGGATCTGAAGCCTTGGGGGCCCCAGGGCACCGTACCCTGATAGGAAGCAGCATACTCCAGAGGAAGGGCAGCAGCAGCAATAGAAAAGAGTCTCCCTGGGGTGACCTTCCAGGAAGCAACTGCAACAAGAAGGCCTGTGCAGAGTTACAGGAGCACACTCTTCCCTGACCATATGCAAGCCTTCCCTGGAGGCTGTTACATACATTGTGGGGTGGTCTTGAGGAAGAGATTTAGGTCCTGAGACAAGTAGGGTGACAAGCTAGTAAGTGTTGTAAATATGTCTTTGCAATGCCTGTAATCCTCCCCTGTAAAACTAGATCACACTATCTGTCTCACATGGGGAAGAGTGAATAAAACAATGCAAAAAGCATTTACTCACCTACAGATTGGGTATTGTAATATCTACTTTCAAGGTTACTTTGAGGATTAAAATGGAGATTATTTATATACACATATATATAGATTAATAACTGGTACATTGTAAGCACACAGACAAAGATTATTCATTCCTTCTTCTTATAAATCATTGCTTAGTTAAGATAGGTGCTCAAACAAATATTAGTCTTTACTGTTCACAAGTACTTGGTGTTTATTTCCAATGGAAGAGAATTCTTGTCACCTAGAAATTAGGAGATATGAATCCCTGGCTTCTGTGGGGAAGGGCCAGGTGATTTAAGGAAAGGAAAGGCAATTTAAAGGTTTTAATTTGCAAGATCATATCTTCAACTGCAGAAAGAAATTTAAAATTACTATCTGCCAATCAATATTCAGTAGGCATAAAGGTAACATTGATAAAACAGATCTCATAGGCTCTGATATCCCAGCCATACCCATATGAGTACACACCTATAAGCCAATTCACACAATATGGTGGTAATTTTGTAATCTTGTCCCAATCCTAATTTTTGAGAACAAAGGAATTATTAAATATTCTTTACTATAATACTTCATTATATATATGAGCTAGGCTACATCATAAATTCTTGTCTGGGTTCACATGTTGACAAAAATAAGACTCCAATTTGGCTTAAGGAGATTTTAATTTGATTTTTACCAAATCGGCAATATGTGAACTATATAAGAGAATGATAGGAATCAAAGAGAAGGCATACCTCTTGATTCTTTCCAGAAGTTAGATGGTCAACCATGTGGATCCAAGAGCTGAGTTCTCTCCATTAGATTAGAAAGTGTTTGTTGATATTCAAGGGTCTAGCTTTATTATATGTACCAGTTCTATGCCACAACTACATACTTTTGTGTTCTCATTGCATCATCTAGATTGCAAAGAGACTTGGCCATGCATGGCATGCAAAAATATGTCATTATACACTTTGTAGCACAACAACTCATATTAGACTTTGATTGTTTGCTTTCAATAATTTTTGAATAGTTACCTTTATATGAAGAATTGCAGAAAGAGCATTGTTCTCATTATGAATCTTCTACACAGAAAGTACCCAAGAGGTAAAATATTGGCATCTAAAATTAAAGGAATAAAAAATGCATAAGCTGTTTAATGTATAGATAAAAGGAGAATTCAATGTTTTCTTCATAAGGAATTCATTTTCTAAGAAACAGCTTTAATTAAAAATATCTGATAAATAAAACACAGAGAATTTTAAAGCATTTTGACAAAAGATTTAATAATTTAAAGGCATTTTTTTATTTTCCTTTGAAAGAATGTAAGAGTGTAAATCTCATTTACTTAAATGCAGTAAGGTAGCCCTATAGAATTGTTTTTAAAATGAATAAGATCCCCATGGTTATTTTATTGAACAAGAACAGAGACTTTAAATACAGCAAAGAACAATGAAATCTAAGGTACTGTGGAATGAAATCAGATATATGATTGAAAGATAAATTTGTAAGGATATATCTTAATGCTAATGAAGAATAATTTAGAAAAATAATAGTTTTACAATCCTAGGAGCTCTGTAATTTTTTGTGGGCATAGATTTAAAGGACTAATAAAAATGTGAAGCCTTAAATCAAGAGGTAAAGTTTTAGGCAAACTAAAAATAGTTTGAAGACTTTAAAAAAATTAATTTGGAAGAAACATCTTCTGTGAAGCCAACATCCTGATAGGAAGTGAAGCTGTGTAAATGTAGCTACATGTTCCCATTCAAATCATTCAAACTCCATAGTTAAATAGGTCAGGCAAACTTTCCTCCCTTGAATCATTCTATGGTAGCAGGGTAGTTTGCAGTCAATAAGTACCAGTTTGTTATATGCCACATGATCTCATTTGTACCTGGAAATAGGGCAAGAGAAGAAAGAACACATTAGTTCTTCCTATTTCTAGTACTGTTCCTGACTGTGTCTGACACAGATGAAATGTTCTAGCACTTCAGAAAAGAGGATGGGGCAACAGGTAAGCATTTGAAATGGCTGTAGATAAACATCTACTAGTATATTTGTCCTGTACCTGATCCAGTAAGATCAAGGAATTTCCAAGAGATAGTTCTGGCTTCCCAGAGCTGCTTAATGATGTTAACAAGAGCTTTCTTCAGCCACAGGGATGAGTGTGAATAATAATAATAATAATAATAATAATAATAATAGTAACAATAGCCTATGCCAAAAAAGTTTCATAAATAAATATTTACCTATGTATCAGTTCTCACACCAAGAATCTGAATTTCTACTGCAATCCCATTTACTGTGTTCAAATATATCACCAAAAAATAAAACATTAATTATATTGAGTATTTACTGGGAGTATTTGATGTGGGACAAAATCATTCTGTCCTTAGGTTTTGTTATTAAAGAATCTGCAGAAAACAAGAGACTATAACAAGAAATCTTAAAAAATATATTTCTCCTACATCTCTCTTGTTCATTCCGTACATGCAGAATAACTCCTGAAAATGGAGCAAGTAGTACATTAGTTGTGTATACAAAATCCTATTTTTAAATTGACCTCAAAATAGCCAGGACAAATGACCCAAAGGTCTTAAATATTCCTAGTCAGAGGAAACCATTAAACATGAGATGTAGAATCTCATAGGGCTTCCCAACCACAATTTCTTATTTTCAGATTATTTCAGTTCTTCAGATTGTTTTCTCTGTGTAGACAAGTCTTGGGAAATTGGCATTTCACTATCACCTCTTGTCTGTAGGAGTGAAAAAAGTATAAGTGAGTTAAATTGGTTCCATTTGGTTAACTTCCATATTGGCGCAAATATCTTCTTCTGAGCATCTGAGAATATTTCCCTCCACAGTTTAAAAATGTATAATAATCCATCTTCTCTTTCAGAGAAGGGTCCAAAACTTTTAAGAATAGCAGCAGCAGTAGCACCACTACTACTATGTTAGCTCTTTATGCATGTGTGCACCCACAACCACATATAGATGTGCAGGATATTGGATCATTAGAGTGCAACTAATTATGATTCAAAAGGGTCTCAGAAGGAAGTATTCAAATTGTTTTTATAATTATGGGATGAGTTTTCTATATTCTACTCTCCATTTCTAGCTAATAGTGATTTGAGTTTTCACCATGAAGTCTTAAAACAAGTCTCTCAGATACCCTAATAGTGACCATTAAACATTAGGAGTCAAGATATCAAGAAACATAAGTCATGGTGTATGGGAAATTAATTATTTAGTGGTGCTGCCCAGAGCCACTGCAGGGTCTTGAGGAGAAAAGGGAGGAATATTTGGAGTCTCAGATCTCAGTCCTCCTCATTTCACCTAGAGTAGTTATACATATATCTTTGTTAATTGGGTCATATATAAAATTTCATTTTTTTAAACCAGTGGTTAACTGCCAAAGAAATATTGAAATAACATTTGTCTTTTGAAATTAGTTTTTAAAGATAAAAAAGTGGTTCAAAGAGGTTAAGTGATTTACCGAAAATGATACAGCTAATTGGAAACAAATTCTCTTGGTTATGTTTATCCCACTCCAATTTTAGTGTTTTTATAGAGATTACTCTGCATACCTTGAATATATTCCCAGTTTTTCTCTGATTGTTCCCCCATATCATCTAAAACGCTTCAAAGCTCAGCTTACATTACCTTTCTATGATGAAAACTTCTAGTGCTCACCCATATCCAATTCTCCTCTTTGGAGCCTGTGGAAGGATCAAACATTCTGAACCCTTGCAGTTAGGTGGAGCCAGGTAACAGCATTGTGAGATAAAGAGTTGTGAGTTACTTCCCTGCTAAACCTTCAATTGCCAATGGAGTACTCTGTTCTGTTTAGGCAACTGAGAAGGCTATGTGTTTCAAAGGGTACAGTGAATTATGGCACTGCCTCTTTCAGCCTGGGCCTTGGGAGATTAGGTGGAGCTGACACTCCTTCAACCCACAATGGATTATAACATGAGCTAGAAATAAACTATTAGTGTGTTAAGCCACCGGGATACTGGGGTTAACTATTAATAGTTGCTGAAGCATAACCTACCACATCTAATTAATGTACTTTGGCAGGATTTGCTGAATGACAATTAAAACTGGTTTTCTGGCCCTATGTATAAAATGCTCACGAGGTGCTGCCAATAGCATATTCATACATGAAGAGCCCCAAACCAGTTCTGCCATCATTGGTTCCAATGAACAATGGAGAAACATTCAAAAGGGGGACATAGACCAAGATCTCTAATGACCATTTCCCATAAAAATAATGAGGGCTTCTTGGAGAAATAGCTGATTACAGGTCTGGAGCAGGAAAGATACAAAATGAATTGGATATCTCTTGTTACATCAGAAGGGGAGGAAAATATAAGACTATCAGGGATATGTCAAAGGAAGGCAAGAGCCTATTTGAGAAGCTCCCACTAGTCATACATAAATAAATTGGAGCATCAAAAAGAATAATGTCTGCAATGAATTAAAAATATCAAATATTTCAAAATCCACAAGTTCATAACTATACTAAAAAAAAAAAAACCCTCATTGATCACCACTAGAGGTTGCTGGGGTACTATCTTATTATTCCAAAAAGTGGCCAAGAAAAAAGGTGCAGTGGGAAGAAGAACCGAGCATTTATACTAACTTTCCTATCTGAGTTATATTTTATGGTGAACAAAGAGCTAACAAAATAAAATTCACCTATATTGAAGAATTCTAGCTAATAAAAACAGAAGGAATGACAGAATTACAAATGCATTATTTTGCAACTTCTAATGAAATAATTATGATGCCAGTAATAATCAATGGCTACCAAAACTCTTATTTGGACAATGAAGAACTTTGAAATGGATGAAGCAGGCAGGCAACAACCAACACAGCATTAACATTATTGCAAGTGGTACAACCAGACATTATAGGTCTTCTGATATAACATAAAGAAAAACACATTTTGTACATGATGGCAGCAAGATAGCAGAATAAGCATTTAATAGCACTTATTCCCTCATAGAAACATCAATTTGAACAACCATCCATGCATGAAAATACCTTCACAAGAGCTAAGGAATCCAGATGAGAGATTATAGCACCTGAGTGAAGCATAGAAATAAGAAAATATGCATTGAAGAGGATAAGACAATTTCACATTACCTGTGTCACCCCTTCCTTAAGCCAACACAGTGCAGTTGGAAGAGAGATACCCTCTGCATAGGGGAAGGAGAGCAAATAAGTACCTGACTTTGCATGGACTACAGTACCAGGCCACCCCCTGTGAGCCCTGGCACCAGGACAACTCCTACAGACGTAGGTTCCAGACCAGCCCTAGTGAACTCAGGCTGCAGCTCCCACAGATTGAGGTTTCAAACCCACTCCTGTGTCAGGCCATCCCCTGTAGCCCCAAACTCCAGGCTGTTCCCCAAGTTTCCAGATCCCAGGCCAGACCCAGGGCCCATACAACCCACATAGGATTATTAGTGGATTTCTCAGCAGAAATCTGCAGGCTAGGAGAGAGTGGGATGATATATTCAAAGTGCTGAAAGCAAAACAACAACAACAGAACAAACAAACAAAAAACTGCCAACCAAAACTACTATACCCAGAAAATCTGTTCTTCAGAAATAAAAAAGAGATACTTTCTCAAATAAACAAAAGTTGAGGGTATTCATCACCACTTGACTTGCCCTACAAAAAATACTAAAGTGGATTCTTCAAGTTGAAATGAAAGGATGCTAACTAAAAACATGAAAACATACGCAAATATAAAACTCTCTGTAAAGGTAGGAATATAGTCAAATTCTGTAACGGTGGTTCATAAATGACTTTTAACCCTACTATAAAAGTTAAAAGACAAAAGTATTAAATATTATAGGCATAATAAATTTTTATTATATTTGATCACAGTAAAGACGTTATTTGCTTAAAATAGTCTGTAATAACTACAAGATGTATTTATAAGCCTCAAGGTAATCACAAAGCAAAATTCTTTAGTAGATACACAAAAGATAAAAAGTAAGGAATCAAAACATACCACTAGACAGAATCATCTAATCAAAAAGGAAGACAGCAACAGAAGAAGAAAGAAGCAAAGGATCTTAAAAACAACTCAAAAGCAACAAAGTGGCTGTAGTAAATCCTTACCTATCAATAATTACTTTGAATGTAAATAGATTAAATTATTCAATCAAAAAACCACATACTGGCTGAAAGGAAAAAATAGCAAGACATAACTTTATGATGACTACAAGAGACTCACTTCACTGTTAAAGACACATAAATTGGACATGAACAGATGGGAAAGATATTCTATCCAAATGAAAACAAAAAGAGAGTATGAATAGCTATATTTAAATCAGATAAAAAGACTTTAAGTGAAAAAGTGTAAAACAGCAAAGAAGGTCATTATATAATAATAATAAGGTCAATTCACCAATAAGATGTAACAATTGTATTAATAAATATATATGGAGCCAATATTGGAGCACCTAAATATATAAAGCCAATATTATAATAGCAGATCTGAAGGGAAAGATACATTGTAATATAATAATAGTGGGAGACTTCAATACATCACTTTTAACAAAGAAACGATCATCCGGACAGAAAATCAATATGGAAACCTTGGAATTAAACTACACTTTAGACAAAATGAACATAAGAGACATATACAGAACATTCATCCAACAGCAGCAGAATACACATTCTTCTGAAATGCACATGGAACATTCTCCAGAATAGATCATATGTTAGGCCAAAACCCAAGTATTAACAAATTTAAGAAGATTGAGATCAATTAATAATAACATTGAATGTCAATCAAAAGACAAAGAGTAGCTGAATGGATTTAAAAAACAAGATCCAATTATATGTTGTCTACAAGAAACCTACTTCACCTATAAAGACACACATAGACTGAAAATAAATGGATGGAGAAAGATATTCCATGAAACGAAAACCAAAAAAGATTGGGAGTATCTATACTTCTATCAAATAAAATAGATTTCAATAAAAAAACTACAAAAGAAGATAAGGAAAGTCATTAAATAATGATAAAGGGATCAATTCAAAACAAGCACAAGTAACAATTCTAAATATATATGGACCCAACACTGGAGCACCTAGATATATAAAGCAAATGTTATCACAGCTAAAGAGAGAGCTAGCTGTGTAATAATAATTGTAATAATTGGAGTAATAATTGGACACCTCAACACTCTACTTTCAGCACTGAACAAAACATTCAGACAGAAAATCAACAAAGAAACATCGAACTTAATCTATAGTAGTATAGACCAAATGGACCTAACAGATATTTACAAAATGTTTCATCCAAAAGTTACAGAATACACATAATTTTCCTTAGCACATGGATCATTCTCAAAGAGAAACCATATGTTAATGCACAAAATAAGTCCTAAATGTTTTAAAAACTGAAATCATATCAAGTATTTTCTTTGACCACAACAGAATAAAACTGGAAATCAATAGCAAGAGGAGGGGCTAAGATGGCAGACTGGAAGCAGCCTGTACACACCATTCTCAAGGAGAGGATCAAAAGTTGCAAGTAGATGCCCACCTATAGATAGACCCTCTTGGACAGAGCATTGTGAATCATCAGAAAGGTGATGGGAGATTTTTGGAATAAAGGAGATGGGGACAGGGAGACCTACTTGTCGAGATCTGAAGATACCTAGGATAGAGGCTTACACATGGGGAAGGGATAAAGGAAAGAACCCCAGGCCCCACGCTCTCCACATGGACACAGCAACTTGAGCTGTGCTTGTGTGTGTGGCGGGCAGAGGGGTTGGGGGGGACCACCACTGCAGGCCTCCATTCTGATCAGGGAATTGCCTGGAGACTGTATGGTAAAGTTGCATTGGAGAGCAGGCTTAGCAGGGATCTGCTGGCCTCTCTGTCCCTGGGTTGTTGCAGCTGACATCACTCTGAGCTCTTGGATCTGGAGCATCCAAACTATACAGGGATTGGCTTCACTGCAACTGCACCCACATTACCCTTTTCTTAGCCAGAAGGAGCAGAGAGAGCAAAAGCTCTTGCACACCCATGAGTAGGAGCCAAGTGTCCCCTCCACAAGGGAATGAGAGTGCAGTGGGCATCGACACAAGTGGGACTTGTGTGAGGAGAGAGCCCCAGTCATCCAGCAGCTCAGCCCATGCAGCCCCACTTGCCAGTGGAACAAGCTCTCCAACCCTGCATGCAGCTATACCAAGGTCTATGTCCCCACAGACCTGCACGCCAGCTAGTGGGCCATGCCCCAGTGGACCTGTGGCTCAGTGTACCGTACTGAGGTTGGTACTCCCACCAGCCCATCCACCAACTGGCAGGCCACACCCCCACATGAAGAAGAATGATATTAGATCTTTATCTCACAAAATATACAAAAACTAATTCAAAATGTATTAAAGACTTAATTATAAGACCTGAAACTGTAAAACAGGTAGAAGAAAATATAGGAGTAAAGCTCCACAACATAGATCTGGCAATCCTTGTTTGGATCCTAACTTAACAAAGTAACTGTAAATAGGCATTTTTGAGAAATTTGAACATAAGCTAAGCATTAAATAATTTTTTTAAATATAGTTGATTTTGTTAGATGTGATAATGGTATTTAGGTTGTCTTCCAAAAAGAATCATTATCTTTTAGACTCACACATTAAAGTATTTATGGGTGAAATAAATTTGAATTAAAATACTTCAATTAAAAATGGAGAAATAAATGAAAGA
This sequence comes from Varecia variegata, assembly GCA_028533085.1. Classification (NCBI taxonomy): domain Eukaryota; kingdom Metazoa; phylum Chordata; class Mammalia; order Primates; family Lemuridae; genus Varecia; species Varecia variegata. The sequence continues at coordinate 40,408,900 of CM052445.1, read as the reverse complement.
AGATTAATAAAATACTAATAACTGTTGAAGCTGGATAATAGATATAGAAAGGTCAGCTATACTATTCTTTCTATACATTTATGATGTCTAAAAATTTACATAATAAAATTTAAAATAAAAAACAAAATAAATAAAAATGGGAGCAGGGAACTGCTTCAGAGACCAAGCCGTCTTAAAAGCACATGGATCTACGTACTTTTTGCATTTTAATTGATTTTTAAGGATGAAAGCTTGTTGTTTTTAATTTTCGGTTTTTAAATTGACAGATAAAATTGCATGTATTTATCATGTATAAAACAATATTTTGAAGTATATACACATTGCAGAATGGTTAAATCTAGCTAATTAACAAATGAATTACCTTAATTTTTAGATGCCAAGATCACACATTCAGATTTTGGATTTTTCTTGTGTCAGTCTCTCTTCTTCTGACTTTCTGGTTTTCACATCTCATAGTCTCCTTGCTTGACACCAGGCTAGATCCCGGGATATACCAGCTCCTGAATACTGAGAGTTGAGATAACTCTATGGGCTACTTGTCTATATATCCTTACTATCCATTGGCTTTTTAAAGAAAGTTTAACTCAACATTCACACAATCCTATCTGATATCATTTTATCCTTACTCTGAAGGCAGGACAAGCTACATAATTTGTGGGGCCCCGTGGAAAATGAAAATGCAAGTCCCCTTGTTAAAAAATTGTAAGAATTTCCAGACCATGATAGCAGAGCATTAAATCAATTGTGGATCCCTTTTGAGTATGGGGCACTGTGTGACTGCACAGGTTGCACGCCCATGAAGCCAGCTCTGTTTGATAGTAGGAACAGACTCTAGCTTGATGTCTTTGCAGAGTATGCAGATCATTCAATTCCGCATAGCATAAAGGGCGTAAATGAATGAATGAAGTAGGTTCTTGATAAACATTTTAATTAATGAATTGAAACCTTAGTGAAACATTCATTTCTAACATCTCTGTATACTAGTAACAAATCCAAGAATTAGAAAAATTTATTTTAAGAGTTGAACTCATGTGGTAATAGAGAATCTATCTAGTTAGGATATATTTCAGTCAGTGATTCCGTCTACCTGACCAGAGGTCCATGTCCAGCAAGCATAAATGTGCTGCTTGCTGTTGTCTGAAATATTTCTCTACCAGGCTGCAGGCCATTGACTCCTAATCCTTCCTAGTCTTTCTATTAGAGCTCACTGTTCGTGGTTCATTTAACTTGGTTCATCCCACAGATGAGTATGATCAGTGGCCTTATTTGCTGATCAATACGGCCCAGTCAATACTGTAAACTCAGACTAAATACATGAGCACCTCCTCTGCCCTTGGGGAGGAGAGAGAGAAAGAAGATGAAAGGAAAGGTGAGCAGAAGAGTGGGAGAATTTCACCTCCCTATACTAGATGTAATGATTGCAGTTACAAATAAGACATAGTCCCTCTCCTCAGGGAACTTTCCATTAGTAGAAACAGACCTCTAAACAAATAGTTGTCAAAGTCATACAGGTGCTAGGATATACTGCTCCAGCTGTCTTTCCCACTTGTCTTTACCTTTTCCACCTTCCCTTTGTCCCATACTCACTGCTCTATCATTACTAACTTCAAATAAAACAGATACCCTTCCTACAAATCTGCTAGGGAGCTCTAGCTCTGCTGTAGCTATTTCTTAGGCTGTAAAGCCCAGATAAACAAAAAAAGTTTATGGCAAGGAAATGGGTATTAAAGACCTAGGCATACTTGCTCCTGGAAGAAAACAGCAGAGTTCTGGTCACTCAATTGTGGAAATAGACAGGGGAAAGCCTGCTGCTGTCCCTGAATTCTGTCAGCTTCACCACCTCCTTAGATGGGAAGCTTTTTGAAAGCCCTGATCCACCCTCAAGTATCAGACTGTCCAGCCTTGTTCTGCTGTGGCAACGGCCTTTCAGTAGATGCTGAATAAAACAAAGGGGATACTGTGGAAGTTGCAAAGCTTCAGAAGAAAAGCACTGCATGCTTGAGGACGTCTGGAAAGTCAAGGTGATCTGAGATCACTCTTCATAGATAAGCTTAAAATACAACACAAGGTTTGCATTTGAGAACTACATTCATGGCTCTTATTTTTAATTACCATTTAAAAATTTTCCTTTTTTCATGGATGGAATGTTTTCCATCAATGATTTCTCATTAGTTCTTTCCCCTGTATAACAGTTTTCTAGCTACTAAAGATATTTATTTTAAAAAGAAGCAGTAGAGGTAACTAGAAGGACTGGGATTTTAAATTTTTGCCTAAATCTTACATGTCATTTTGTGATTTCCCTGTGAGCCAGGTTTTTACTTGCAACCTGGCCTATGTTTCCAGAATGTCGTTGTAAAGGACACCACTCATTTCCCAGAGGAGGGAGGGCCGCTGCCTTCTGAGCAACAGTTTCACAGGGTGCTAGTGTCACCTAACTGGATGACGTCACTGGAAGCTAAGACCTAAGTGCTGTCTTTTATGCTCATTGTCCATTCCATGGGCAGAAAGTGAGAATAAGAAAATGGAAGAAAAGAGAAACACCATCTATAAAATACAGGCCAGGAATTTGGGGAGACTGTGCTCAATCTCTTTCTATGACTGAATCCATATAATCCCACATAATCAAATTGAAACAACAATCTGAATTAAGCTAAAAAATAAGTATTTTCTCTTCTTTGGCTCTATACTTGTTGAAGTAGAGATGTCATGATTATTAGTAAATTGGTTCTCTCTAGACTAGCAAATTGAACTGTGCAGGGATAGGGTGGTTTCTGAATTATCTGGACAGCTTACCCACACTAATCATGAATATTTATGAAATCTGAACCTCACTTTGTGCTCTGTAAACAGAGCTTGAATTATTCAGATTGTTTGTCTATACTGTAATAAATGGAAAATTCTTCTTGTACCTTATTAAAAATAAGGCACTATAATGTTTTGGGTAAAAGGACAAAATAAGACAAAGGCATTTGCCTCCCCTTATTATGGTACTTCATTAGCCATGCTTGTATCTGTGGAATGATTTGTTTATGTTAAACATATATTTCGAGTGTGATGGTCCAACAGTGTTTAACCTATGGCTATGCTTCAAATTAGTTAAGCCTTTAAAACATTCCAGTGATTGTGTAATTCAATCAGATAGCCTAGCAGGAGATTAATTGGAAACATATGTGTCACAGTGGCATCATAAGACCCTGCCATAAAAGAAGAGGAAGGGATTTGCTTTGTGCTGCTCCGAAAATGCTTGCGTAGAACAATGGTCAGTGCCTGTAATGTAGCAAACCTCGGCCTGTAAGCAGGGTCCTCAGATGTGTTTTAATTGAACACTTTAAAAACTTAGGCTTAATGATTCAGTATTTCATAATTCAGGCAGCAAGAAGGTAAGACTAAGTGATTTGTGTTATTTTATTCTAGTCTATGTATAGTGCGGCGAAGTCCTCAAATAATGTTATTTTGCTCAATATTGTCTCCTTATAACGTTGATAAGGGGAAAAAATTGGTTTTGTTATACATTGTTTCACATAAAGTTGCAGTTTCCAAGATCCTATGCTCAACAGTAAATGAGGACTTACTGTATATAATATATTTAAAATAAGAAGTATATTTATTTTTTTCTGTTTTATTATACCACCTGCAAGCTGGTTTCAGCATATGAGTGAAATAAAACATGTTTTTACTTTGCAGGTTTTTCACCCTTCTGTGAGCAGCTGAATAGTAGTTAATTTGGTGCAAATTATTTTGTTTCAGGTTTTACTGTGCAATAAGGTTAATTGTTTAGATGGTGTAAGTAGACCAGACATCCACTTCTTGAGTTGCTAGTGGACTATATTGCAATTTAAAACTATGTGAGGAGTCTAGGAAGTGGATTAAAGATATTGGGCTCCTACAGTACCACAATACTTAAACTCTGGGACTTGATTCTTAAATAAAGGGAGACTACAGCTAGGTCTAGCCAAAGGAGGTGGCAGATCAAATTCAGAAGCTATGCATTCTACACCTTTTGTCTTGCTATATTTGTTGCTGTTTAGATATGGTATTTGTATTATAATTATTTACAGTCATGCCTCACTGAACAAGGATATGTTTTCGGAAATGTATCCTTAGGTGATTTTGTCATTGTGCAAACATTATAAAGTGTACTTACACAACCTAGATGGCATAGCCTACTATATACCTAAGCTATATGGTATAGCCTATTGTTCCTAGGCTACAAACCTTTTCAGAATGATGCTGTACTGAATATTGCAGGCAATTGTAACACAATGGTGAGTATTTATGTATATCAACATGTCTAAACAGAGAAAAGGTGCAATAAAAATAGAGTATTATAATTGTATGGGACCACCAGTCTATTACTGACTGAAACATTATGTCATGTACGACTTTATATTACTGAAATATAATGGGGATTAAAAGAAAAGAAACACTGCTTTTACATGATTTGCTGCTGAACTTAGATAGCTAGCTATCACAGTATTGTATTTCCCTAAGTTTGTTAGTCTTAGAGCATGTAAAACAATAACCCAAGTCCACTGTGAAAAGAAGGAGCCCCACAGATCACCTGCTGACATAATTTAAAGATATAAACTGGAAAAGATCTAACTCTAATCCTCTGAACTCTAATGACTGACAAGACTGTCATAGTAATGAACAAGAAGCTCTTCAGAAAAGAGAAAAATACTCTGAGGATGTGGAAAAAATGTACTCAGGTTATTTTGAATTGGAAGTAAACTTTCGAAGATATCCATCCCTCACCCTCCAATACCATTAAAATGTTCAGGGGAGTAAAAGCACACGAGGATATCCTCTATGCCTCTTGATTTAATTCTAGGATAAATTAGTACATTTATTAAAATGCCTACTTCCAATAGCAGTGAACACCCTCAGATCTGGATCAAGGGGAATTCAACCGAAGTTCAATCAGTTCAGTGAGCACATGCTGACAGAACTACTCATCTAGCTACCCTGGAAGGAAGCTAATAATTGCAACGTCCCATTCCAATCACGGGAGGGGGAGTCAAACTCCCCTTTTTGTTTCCTCACTGTCTTAGCCAGCTCAGGCTGCCATACAAAATACCATAGACTGGGTGACTTAAGCAACAGAAATTTATTTTCCACAGTTCTGGAGGCTAGAAGTTGAAATTCAGGGTGCCTGCATGCTCAGGTTCTGGTGAGGGCTCTCTTCCTGGCTTTCAGATGGCCAGGAGCTGTGTCCTCACAGGATGGAGAGAAAGTGAGCCCCAGTCTCTTCCTCCTCTTATAAGGATACCAAGCGTTAGAATTAGGGGGTCCTCCCCTCATTAACTCATGTAAACCTAACTACTTGCCAAAGGCCTCACCTCCAAATATCATCTCATTGGGGGTTAGGGCTTCATTGAATTTTGTGGGGATACAAACAATCGTTCTGTAATATCATTGTTATAATACTACCTGAGGGCAGATCAAGCCTAAGGACTTTACTAGACCACGGTTCTTGATTACGGGTGGCTTTGGGGAGACAGGAACAGGGACTGGTGTTGCCTATCACATTGCACATCTTGAACACTAATCCTATAGGACCAGACAAGACTCTGGGAAAGAGACCCTAAATACTGGGCTATGAGCTTCTCAGCTGCATTACTAGGGAATCACTGCCCCTTCCATGATTATGGTTCAGTATGCCACTGCGATACGTTGTGACAGAGGCTTTGTTCCGGTCCTAGCCCAGCAGCTGAGCTCAGCATTTGTGGCTTGAAGGGGACACCAGCTTTTCCCCTGTTGTGGTCTGAGACTGGGTTCCAAATCTTGTGTTACAGTAGCTTTATCATATGGCAAGCCAAAGTAGGAGTCCCCACATCAGCTTTCACAGTTAGAGAAGCAACTTGTCCCTGGCAAGATAGGGATGGGGTGGCTAGGGTGCAGGTCTTGGGTCCTGGGTGTTCTATTAGAAGCACTGGGCCCACACGCTGTCCATTTGGAAATCCTTTTTGGTTATAGACCAACCACCAAGGAGAACTCAAGGCTTCTGTTCTCACTTCTGTTTAGGAAGGGTCTAATCTGAAGAATTTTAGGGATGGCAGTCCTAAGGGTATAGTGTTCTTTCATTATTCTTTGAGTTTCTATTGGTTTCTCCCTCCGAGAAAAAAGACTATCTTTCTAGAGAACAATTCTTGAAGTCAAATTTATGGGCTTACATTTCCTACTATCCCAAATTCAGACTTCTCTCTGCATCTCTCCAGCTCTAGTAGAATGGCTTACTATATTTTGGGTGTTTGTGTTGTTGCTTTCTGAGCTTGGGCACTCAGGGATCTGTTGAAAATATATGGCCTCTTCTGTACATCTTCTTCCAATCTTAGTCTTTCTAGAGCTTTTTAATTTTCCAGAACTTGAGAACTTTTGCAATTACAATAGCAAAAGAAATTCTTTTTTTCCATTGTCTGTTTTCCTGCAGCAATAGAACTAAAAGATGTGTGTTACCCCTAATCTTCCTCTATTCCTTTCAAGCAGGTCCAGCTGAGTTTGTAAAACTTCAGATTGTGTTAGGGTGTCACACACTTCTACATGGCATATTATAACCACCACATCCCCCCATTTTTATCAGATGCAATGTCTTATAGATTAACTATATAGACATTTCAGTTCGTGACCTTAAGACCATAAAGTAATTTTCAATCAATTTAAATAATTTCTCAAAGTTATTTTTAATCAAGTCTTTAAAATTTTCATCTAAAAATCACAATAAAATAAGCTCTTAACATATATATGTTCCATTAGAGTTTAAATCATGGAATGACTTATTTGAGAAATGGATGTTTTCTTCTTTAAAATGTGGTCTTGAAAATAGTAAGCTATTTTTATGGTTCTTTTTAAAGACAGCTTTCTAAACAATGGCTCTTGTTTTTCAGTTCTTTGTGGCAGGTGGAGACCATCAATATATTTAAAAGTAAATAATTGGTCCAGGTATAAATTGCACAGGTCACTGAATCTGGGTGCAAAGTAAATATGAATCAGATAGCTAAATTCACCACATGTGGAATAACCTCTTGAGAGAAATCTTTTGGATTTGAGCCAGCTGACTAGCCCCTGGAGGGTGGCAGTGTCCCTCATGGGACAGGCACAGACACGGAAAGGCACAGTTGCAGAAGAGATTCCCTATGTGCTCCATGTATCCAAGACAGGGGCAAAGACTTCCTCATCATTATGGGCCTTCAACTCTCCTCACAGACTTCCTGCAGAGACCAGAAACACACTTCTGACAAATTCCCAACAGTTTATTTGTCAGATATTTTATTCAAATTGCTTCCTTCTCCTTGCAGAGTACGCAAAAGAACAGCAATATCCCGTCCCCTCTGTACCTCCTAACTGCTGTTTCAAGAGATAACGAGCAAATTTAGATCTTCATTACAGTGTTAGTTTGTACAGCAGGCTCTATTTATTTTTCTCTACCTTGCTATTGTAATCACCAGGACAAGAAGACTGACTCTGGATAAAAGTATTTATTTGGGGCCAGTGTTGCAAAAATATTCATATGTTGAAGTGGTAGAAACTACCTAGCATTGTTCTATAAGGAGAGTAGTACTGAAAAGCTCATTATGTCTCAGCCACATGGAGCTTGTACGATTATCCGTACTCAGATGGCATCTAAAAGAAAGATATTCTTAATTGTAATCTTTTCTCCTTCAATGTTTTTAAACAGGAAAACAACTCTTCCAAATGTTTTTCTTTCTTTGTGGAGCTGGAATCTCACTTTCAGATATCCCCTTTCTGGAACTGCAGTATATATCTTATTAGTTTAGTACACCATAAATATTTAATATATAATCTAACAGAAATATTAAAGCAAGGGAAAGTAGGGAGAGAAAAAGACTTGGAATCATTCAGGCTTGATTTCAATCTCATAACAACTGTTGGTAAGTATTTTTTGAAATAATGAAAGCATTCTGAGGTAATAGTAATCATATGAACAATCTAAATCTTAACTGTATATAGTTTACAGTGCAGTTTCAAATTATAAAGCATTAGAAGAAGCATTAGCAGACCAGTAAATTATAAAGCATTAGCAGACCAGTAAAACTTCCACAATTCTTGAAAATTAAATAGAGTTCTATAATGCAGAGGGAGATTGGGGAAATTTTAGGGCATAGAATTCCACCAGAAGTAGTTTTGTACTTAATGTTGCCATGCCACAAGACAACCTGCTCTTCCTTTTTCTCTGCTCAGCCTTGAGTGGAAGTGTTCTTCTTGGCTTCTTCCTCTGGCTTCTTCTCTTCTTAACGTATACACATTCTCAATTTCCTTACACTCTTCACAGCCAAATCGCTATGCCCAGTCTTATGATCTCTCACTCATACAAACATTTACTAAATCCTTAGACACGGACCAAATGATGGAGATGAAAAGTAGAAGGATGATCACTCATTCAAAACAAATACTAGAAGAAAATTTTCCTGACCTAAAGAAAGCTCTGAGAAGTCAGGTTGTTAGGGTCTTTGGACTGCCAAACAGGAGTTGAAGAAAGACCATACCTATACATACCAAATGTCAGAATTAAGAGAATGAAGGTAGCTTCCTACATCTTCCAAAGAGATAAAAAGTTACCAATCAAGGAATAAAAATAAAATTGACATAAAATATCTTATCAATAATACTTAGGGTGGGATAAAAGAGTAGTACTTTTAAATTTCTCTGGAAAAAATGTTTTTGAACTTAATCAGTGTAATGGCCACTAAAGATACTACCTACCTAATACCCAAGCCTGAATATGTTATCTTACACAGCAAAAGGAACTTTGCAGATGAGATTAAGGTTATAGACCCTGAGATGTGGAGTTTATCCTGGAATATTCACATGGGCACCACTTTTTGGAGAGCCTTTCCTTGCTAGGCCAGAAAGAGATGTGACAATAGAAGGTCAGAGAGATGAGACAGAGCATTCAGCCCACCATTGCCAGCTTGAAGACGGAGGGAGGAAGCCATGAACCAAGGGGGCAGTGGCCTCAGGAAACAGGGGTCTGTCCTTAGTTCACACCTGGCAGGAAAATGGGGACCTCCATCCTATAAGCACGGGGAACAACCTGAATGAGCAGAAAACAGATCCTCCCCTGGAGTCTCCAGAAAAGAAGGCAGCCTTGCTGGTACCTTGATTTTAGTCTGATGAGACTGACATTGAACCTACAGAACTGTAAGATAATAAATTTGTGTTGTTTTAAGCCACTAAGTTTGATAATTTGTTATACAAATTAATATAAATCCTATACTCAAGAGTTTTAGTTAGCGTGAAGGACAATGCATTTTTAGATGCATACAGACTCAGGATATTTACCTTCTAATTACTCTTCCTGAAATACTCACTTGATAGGTAATCCAGGAAAAAATATAAGGATAAATAAGATTTGGTAAACAGTGGAGCCAACTCAGCAGCTGTAAAACATAAAATCCCAGGATGATAGCTGTGCATCAAACTTGAAAAGCAGTCATCAATCCATGTGAAAACACTGACAGTGATTTCCAAGAAAATGTTAAGGCAAATAGAGAATAAATAACAACTGAAAGATTTTAGTAATAAGATGAAAAAATTATGTGATTTTTCCTTAAAGGAAACTTAGAGGCTTTTAGAATCTGTAAGAATAGAAAATTCCATAGGAAATGGCATACTATATATTAGAAATAACTCCAAATATAACACAATATTGAACAATTTATAGTGTATAAGGAAATCCACTTAGCCTTCTTGATGGCATTCTCCACCTTAGAGTAGGCCAGGGATGCTGATGGTGATTTTGTAGAGAAATCATATCCCATCATTTGGCTTTGAAGTGAACACCATTTAATATAACCCTGATAATGGAAATATCTTTAATTGACTTTCAACTTGTAGAATGAGCTATAGACCAGGCCCAGGAGACTTAATTATGTTACATAATGGAATTTAAATGTTGTCCATTTTGAAAATATAAAGTAAATGTCTATCTGACAAAAACTGAGATGGTGGGATGTAGGTAGGAAAAGAGAAAATGAGGGGTGCATTGATAATATTGGGCAGGACTGGTTCAATAAACACCAATGAATGTGTAAAAATAATAGATATGGCAGTAGAAAAATAACTAAAAACAGAGATAGTTAAATGATTACATCTACAAAGTGAGACCAGTGATAGGGGAAAATGAAGATAAGCTTTATTATGTGTTTATGACCATTTTATTTATTTATTACTATTATTTTATCTGGTGTTTGTAGCACCTGGATATTTTTAAAGTCTCCTATTCATCATCGAAGACTCAGCTTAAAGTCATCTCCTATGTGAAGCCCCTCACAGGGTAAATGCCCAGAGTAAATATCTTGGCCTCTCTGCTCCCTGGGCACCAACATCTCTTATAATTGGACTTATTACCTTCTAAAAACATTTGTTTATATAAATCTTCCTTATAAACTGTAAGTTCCTGGAAGGCAGGATTTTAAATAATAATTACCCCATGTACCGGCACATAACAGCCTTCCATCTTTTCTTTCAAATCAATCAATCTGTCAGGCAGTCAATCAGTTGAATAAGCAAATGCCAAGTGAAGCCCCAATGCTCACATCAGCTGCAAAACTGGATGCGCAAAAGAATATATGATAGATAAAATAATAAATTCAGAGACTTATTTTTATTCAGTGGTTTTATACTCAACCCAAAAAATCTTAGCCTTAGAAGATACCTCTAGGATATTGGGTCAACTCACTCATATTTTATTTCCAGACTTCAGTTTCATTCATGTCTAGATGTGTGTACCACGATTTTGAAATGACCCCAAATATTCAAAACCAACACTTGTGTTTCCTATTATTTAAAAATCCATTTAAATAAAGTGAATACACTTAGAGTCCTAGTAAACCTCCTAGAAGTATTTTGGTCTAAAAGGAAACTATTTTGTTCTGAAATTGCTCCCAGACTACATTTAGCTTGTGCCTGTGTGTTCAAAGAGTAAATTACAGAATGACTGTGAAAATGTGGTTGTTCACCTAACATGCTACGTATTTTCTACTTCCTGGAAAGTTTATAGATATAATTTTTAAACACAATGTCAAACCACATCGCAAAGAGTAAATGAACAATAAAGTTCTCCTCACGTGTCGTGGTAGCAGTCGAGAAAGAAGGCTATTTCTTCTTTCTAGGTCCAAACAGACCAAAAGAGTTCTTGCGAATAAACGGGATGATGGTAACCCACTAGATGCTGTACTTTTGAAGCTTCCGTCCAACTAATTATCATTTAGGGATTAAAATATAACCCCTCAGAGACGACCCTGACATGACATCACAGGACGTGCCGCTTCTTACGAAGATCATCTCTAAGTGGAAAGGGCACCAAGGGACAATCTGCATCTTAGCATCTGGCAGAGACTCTTTTTGTTTATTGAAAAAATTTTACATCCTCTGATAATGGAGCCAAATTGTATTTTTGACTGGAAATAACTCTGTTTTGGAGAACAGCATTGATCTAATGAAGACACACTTGCAAGTGTTCTGCAGCACAGCTGAAATTTCACTTACCTTTTAGCTGTAGGCCATTGGTTGAAGTCCAAGTTGACAATTTCAGCTTGTTAAATCCCTGGTGGACAGACGTCCACAACATGAACCCATCGTACATAATCTTGTAATTTGGGCAGCCTGTGCATTGGAGAAGCCTGAAAAGGCTACTAACACAGAATACATTACTCTGAACAAAAGGCAAGGGAATGAGTGCAGAGGATGTAAAACCCTATAAGAGCAGCACAGAAAACGTAAGGAATGTGGTCCCTCTTTCCCACAATTGTGATACTTTCTTTTCAATACTGACATCTTTTTTTATTTAAAAGAAAGAAGAAAACTACTTTAATTCTAATTTTCCACCATAAATTTCAACTAAGAAATGGGTATGAGAGAATGCACAGAGGGAATTATATACACCCATTTATTACAAGTACACTGATGGAATATTACGTCTACATAAATAAAAGTATCACACTCATATTAATAACACCTGTCAACAATATAATGAAAAAAATCACACAAAGCCACACAAATAAGCTGAATTACAGATATAAGGAATTATTAATTTTGCAACAAGTACAACTGTAAAATCAAAAAATATATAAAGTAGAAAAATAAGTTTGTGTTGAATAAAATTTGTTATAGATTATCAATAAATTTATATGGCATTTTGCAAAATGAGGGAAAGACTGATATTTCTTATTTTAAAAATCTAGAAATCTCAATAGAATGAGGAACTGAAAATAAAGATTTTTTTATTCTTTAGCAAAATATTGAACAGAGACCACATCTCTTTTCAATTAATTATTAAGTCTAGGTCAGTCCTTTAGTGCAGGACACTTATTGCCTTTGATTATGAGAAACAGTCAGCTATTAATCCCTTGTCAGAAAAACTGCTAACATAGAACTTCATTTCACGCCTTGCACTGATAACTGGCTGAGGCATAATGGAAACAACACTGAAGCCCCAGCTGTGAACCAACTTACCTGCGATCACAACCTCTCTGACACGTGACCTTGGGCAAATTTACTCAAATTCACTCAGTCTTTTTATCATTAATATGTGAGTTTCACACAACATAATGGAAATGAAATAGCTGGGGCAGGCTGACAGCGCTGCCCCCTAAAATGCAGAGCACTCCGTTGGAGTTCGTGTTCTGAGCCGGGAAGGAAGACATCCTTCCCTAGATGTTTTCTCCTTTCTTCTGCATCCCTCTCTGATTAACCTCATCAGCTCTCCAAACATGCAGACTTGCCTGCAGAGTGATCCAACAGGAGAACCCAAAACTGGAAGACCACTCTCTCTTATCATCTTGCAAATCCAGAACACTAAGAAACAAGTGTAATGTCTTCAAAAAATGTAGGTATTATTCCACTTATGTCAACATTTTTCCATCTATTTATCATTCTCTTTGATAGAGGAAATAAAACAAGAAATGGGAGTTGGTTAACAGCAAATTTACTGGTCTCTTTTTCAGGATACACCTTTTCCAGGGGTCACTGTTGTGAGGTATAGAATCTTCTCTTCTAAGCCTGGTCCACCATTCCATATTTGGCAAAGGTCCCTCCAAAATTATAGCTCAAACCTTACTTTCCAAGTCAATTCTTCCTAGGCCTCCCCCTATAGGGTGAGCTGTTCTCTGCTCACTGAGTCCCTCTCTGAAAGACCCTCCTGAGGGAAAAATGCAGGTTCCCTGCCACATAGCGGAAACACTGTCCTAGCCTGGAGTGCTCAGCAAAATTGTCACAAAGTAGATTAAGCAAGCACCAAGATAACTACTGGGCCCAGGAAAAGTGCTCAGCACTTTCTTGGGTACCTTGGCACTTCCTTGCCCTGAATCAGCTGGCTCAGACTGGCCCTGACTGCTTCAGAGCTGCTTTAGCTGTCCTATAGTGCCCTTGAGCTCATTGTAATACTAAAATCCCCACCTAGTGGAAAATTGTATTATTAACATAAGTGTTGTATGATGGTACATGATTTGTTTCCCGTGTACGAACAATGACACAGTGTAAAAGCTCTGCATCACTCATTAGGAAGGGATTTGAGACAACACCACAGGGTGGGCAGATGTGGATCTCGCATGCAAGAAAGCTCCTGTGGAAGAAATTCCTGTGCCGCCCGGGAGTAAGCACCCTTGTAAGCAACCTCTAAAAACTCATCTAACTCACCAAGCTGGATTCATGGGAGGCATTCTTTGGTCTCTTGGCTCCTTCTCAGTTTGGAGGGTGGTTTTTCCATACTGTCTCGGGAGTTTCCCAAAATACCTTTCAAACGTCTAGCTATCCCCCGGGAATAGTTTATTATTTATTTTGATATCTCCAAAACCTGTAAAGACAGTACAAAGTGGTGATCTCAAAAACAATTCAAATATACAGTAGCCTCCCTTCCTTATCCTTGGGAGATACAGTCCAAGACCTGCAGTGGATGCCTGAAACCAAAGATAGTACTGAGCCCTATATATACTATGATTTTTCCTATATGTATATACCTACGATAAAGTTTAGTTTATAAATTAGGCACAGTAGGAGATTAGCAACAATAATAAAATAGAACAATTATAATAATACATTGGAATAAAAGATACGTGAGTGCGGTCTTGCTCTCACTCCAAATATTTTATTATACTGTACTTACCTATGTTCAGACTACAGTTGACCTTGGGTAACTAAAACAGTGGAAAGCAAAACCAAGGTTAAGGGAGAACTACTTTACAGAAATAATATTTATACATACATGGACACACAATAAAATGTGGTTATCAAGGACAGGGTGGGTGTGAGGAAGAATTAGGGAGATGCGGGTAAGAGGAAACAAAGTAGCAGATATGTAGGATGAACTAGTCTAGAGATCTAATATAGGACATGAGAGCCATAAGTAATACAATTGTACTGTATTTGGGATTCCTGCAAAATGAGTAGATTTTAGCCGCTCCCGCCACAAAAATAAAAAGATGAGTAACTATGTGAGATGATGAATATGTTAATTTGCTTCATTATAGTAACCTTTTTACTATCTATGTGTATCACATAACATTGTGTTGTATACCTTAAAATTATGCAATAAAATTTAATTTATTTTTAAAACATGTTTTTTGAAAGAAATAGTGAATAACATTCAATATGGGTTCTTTGAATGAATGAAAGCTTAATACTCAATATAGCTTGCTTGTAGGAAGAATAATAATTTTTTTCTTTGATGGCTTATAATTAATAACTAGGAAAACAATAATTGAAGACATTTACATAAACTACCTCTATGTTTCACTGTCATTCCAGCTATCATGTCTGCTTTGCTCGCTGGAAAACTCTAGTATCTACCCAAGTGCCTGGAATAATGTAAATGTTCAGTAAAAACTAATTGCAACAGATCACATGGGAGTTCTTATATCCTTAACATATGTTACTATGCATATATTACTAACTTTTAGAAATCTATCACCAAATACATACATAGACCAGGCAAAATGAACAAAAATTAATTAATTTAGACTTCAAGTACTTGAGAGAAGGATGTTATAACAACGAGTTTGATTTGTCAACCTGGCTAGTCTATAGTATCCAGTTATTCAATCAAACCCTAATTTAGGTGTTGCTCTGAAGGTATTTTGTAGATGTGATTAGCATCTAAAATTAAAGTTGACTTTCTCTAAAGGACAATATTCCGGAAAATCTGGGTGGGCTTGATTCAATTAGTTGAAAAGCTTTAGGTAGAGATTTGAGGTTTCAGCTTCTGCCTGAAAGCGTCCAGTCTGCCTACCCAGATGGCCTGCCCTACAGATTTCAGACTTGCCTAGCCAGCCCCACAACTGTGTGAACCGATTCCTTGCAATAAATCTCTTTACAGGTATAGCCCACTGGTTCTATTTCTTTGGTGGAACCCCCAAAACTATAAGTGTTGTCTATCGATTTTGCAAAATTTTGTTATACCACAATTTTATACACCTTGATATCAATCCACTAATTCCTCAGGGAATTTCACACCCTCAAATGAAAGCCTTGCCTTTTCCACTCCTCTCCCCATCTCATGGAGGAAGCCTCTTAATTAATGTTGTGATTAACAGAACACTTAGAAGCCCTTATCAAAAACCCTTTGCTGGTGTGTGTGTATGTGTGTGTGTGTATGTGTGTATTCATGTATGTATAAATATACATTTCTCTACCTCTTCCTTGTTGAATAGAAAATAGTAACAATAACTTTGATAGTTTCTGTCTGCAAAAATTTAGCTTGATTTAGCCATTCTACAATGTATACATATATCACAAAATTAAGTGTTATACCATAAATATATACAATTTTGATTTGTCAATTAAAATAAATAAATAAATAGCTTTTACTAAAGAACAAAAAAGCCTAAGTATTTTCAGACGTCATAACAGTTTAGAAATAAGCTCCTGTTATAGTATTCTCTTAATTCTTACCATGCCTTGAGTTGTTGCTAGGGAGAAGCTTTTATTTTTAATGTCCACTCACGCTTGCTATTTCTGTGGTAGGTTTCTGAAAACCTGCTTTTTATGGCAGGTTTATTACTCCAGCATTACATTGACATTGCCAAATGACTATTTAAATGACACGTGTGGTTTTAAAAACTTTCAGGAGAGGATTTCTTAATGCATTTCAATCTGACTGCAAAATCCCAAGCAGAGCTAAATATCCAAATGAGCCAGGCTCAGAAAATATGATACCTTTCTTAGGAAAAAGTTCTCATTCTTCCACAGCACTGGCTTAGAACTCAAAGGTTCTCTTAAAATCTAACTTAAGTATAATTACCAGATATGAATAAACATCTTATTCAAAACAATAATAAACATATCACAAAATGGTTTAACTGATTTTAATTATCATTACATGGAGCCTAAAGACATTTGTTGGCTCCATTTTCAATGTCATCAAGCAGAAACTATAATTATTACATTTGCGTCTTGCTCATTTTCCTTTGCTTTGTAAATAAATTTTGTTTTTGCTATAGGAGGTCATTTAATATTTATCAAGTATGTTAATATTTGAAGCGACTCATCACTTTACAAATTCTAGTGGGACAATGCTGTCAAACTTGTTGAACATTATAATGATTTATCATATTTGATAGTGCCTGAAAACAATAAAATCGAGTAATCCAATTGTTGAAATGATAAAAACCATGGAGAACAACCCATTAAGCACAAATTGGACAGACTGTACATTCTAGTTCCTGTTTAATTGGACAGAAGTTATGTGAATTTATACAACTTTCATATTTACCTCTCCAAAATAGAAATTCCATTGTACCACTTTCCCATTTGGAGACTTTATTGCTATTGTCTGCAGAAACACCCAAATTTTATTCTGAGAAATATTTCGCTTTGGAACATATGACACCACAAATGAAAGGCAAAGCTAGTGCTTGTGAGATTAAAAATGGTGAAAAATGATAGATTAAACATGGTCTGATGGCATTTTCAGAGCAGATCTTCTCAGAGTCTTTAGCATGTTCTGATGTGCATATAAATAGCCAGGAGAGGACTAGGGTTGGCAGATTTCTTCCAATTATCTAACCACAGATCATTATTAATGACAGGGATTGTTGTGCAGAGGAACATTTTGGGAGATGCTGATCTGTAGGAATCAAATCTATATTTTTTCTTATACTATTCAACGTCTTTTACTTTTGCCTCAAAATTAACTTAACCTACTTCTTTACAGATTCTCTATTGGAACCAAATTGGCCAACTCATGTTTTCTCAAACCTGGCTCATATATTGCTGACTCCAAGTCTTTTTAAATGTGTATACCCAAAAGTCTTCTCTTTTCTCCACTTACCAGATTTTAAGGCCCACCCACTTTCTGACATCCTCTAGTGATTGTGGCATTTATGACACATTTTAATCATATCTTTTCAAAAATTATTTTTAAACTTGTTTATGTTTTCCTAATAAGACAGTTAATTCTTCAAGATCAGAGACTACATGATTTATATATTTTTTCAAGCTCTAAATTAGATGCAACATTTTATGAATATAGCCATTATTTAACATCTTCATGAGTGATTAAATAAACATTTGAGTGTCATAGGTAGTCTTCACAGCTTGGAAGAAGGAAACCCATTCTCTACAGATAACAGGCAAATCTGAGAATCCCAAACATATTTCTTAATTTGAATTATTTAGATTTGCTTTCTACTCAGAAGGCTTCTGATTATTCTTGAATAATTTGTTTAAAATATTTGTTTTCTATTTGTTAGAGTATAGAAAATAGAAGGTAAGAAAAGAGGAATTTGGGGGATACTAAGGAAGAGGTAAACCTAAAACCACAAATTTCAAAATAAAAAAAATCTATACTTTTATATACCCTGTAATTCATGCTGGGTTTCAAATGTTATCGATTCTACTTTGTTCTCATGAAATGCTTCCCCAAAGTAGAAAGTCCATCAATGCAATGAAATCAAGATGGACTTGGAAAGCATTTGTTATTTCTATCTATATAATTGAAAGTAGTAATTTAAATAATAAAACAAAATCCATGTCTGCTAAAAGATTACTTGAATTGTGAATTTATAAAAATATATAATAATACAAATTGGGGTAGAAGGAAGCATTGAACTGATGTTAGGAGTTGAATGTTATGGAGATATCTCTTTCCTCTCTTTCCTCTTATCTAGCTCGGTGACCTTGGGTAAGCGTGAAGGTCACTAAGGCCCAGGTTCCTTCATGTTCCCTAAAATCTTTTCTAGTGATACATTCTATGACTTAATAAATAAAAGGACCTGTTGCTTCTATTTATTGGAGGGTACAGTCATGTACATTTTCAAAAATGATTATGGTATCATTAAAAGACAAGAAGGAATTTAATCTTTCCAACATGACTGTAGCATGCAGTAAATAACAGATAAAATGGGCACATGGTACAGGGGGTTACCCTTCTTACCACCTCCATGCCATATTCATATGTGTTAACTCAACAGTAGGTTTGTACACATATGGTCAAATAGACACAGAAAAGGAGAGTAACAGGAGATTTTATAACCTATCCAAAGAATTTGAGGACTTTGGGTATCACTGGCCATGTTGCTATCTACATTTATAAATTAATCCTAATTAGTGCTGTTTTGAATCATACCATTCTTAAACACTTACATTGATACAAATGAATTATGGCTTTATTTTAAAATAAACCTTTCATATGTGTTTTTAAAAATCAGCCTGTAGTGTGATCTCAAAGATCAAGGCAAAACCCTCCACTCCCCCCTAGTGATCAAAGTTTGATGACCTCCAAATAACAGAAAACACAATAAGTGGACTTTGGATCACAAGAACAAAAAAATGCCCAGAAGCTACACAAGTCACTGCCGGTGTTCTTTACTTAGGATCCTTTTTATGATAGAAGAATAAAGCACAAGCTGTCAAGAGGCAGCAACTTCCAATTCCTTGGTCTGAAGCCTCAGTCTGAGTAACCAAACAAATAGGTTATGTATATACTCAGGAGGAAAGATATAAAACCACAGAGGGTGGGGCAAGCCTCAAGGAATAAGATTTGAAGAACAAAATAAAACAACAGGTCAGACAGAAGCAGAAATTCAAACTTGAAATTAGTAATCACGGAGCTTGCACAATTCAGTTGCACTGAAAAATTTCATAGTCCGTGGAAAAGGATTTCTTTAACAATTACTTGTTTCAATGATGTAGATAGAATATATTTATAGATAAACATATTTGTGAGTTACGAGGGATGTCCTTTGTTCTTATACTTGAAAAAATTTTTTATTTTATTTCCAAAATAATATGATCACTACAGGTCAACGTTCGTCGAAGTCCCTCAGTAACAAACATATCAAAATATTTTGTAAAATTTTTTAAAAGTTCATTAATTTAGAACTCACTAATTTAGTGTTATTGATTTTTTTTTATACTGCAATATTGAGACTTCAATTTGTCTTGGCCTAAAAGTAGTAATGCAAACAAAGAAATTCTTATTTTACTGAAGAAAGTAGTTTTATCAGAAGCACTTTAAAATTGCTATTAGCAAACAAATGAACTATATCATTCTTATCTTTCCATGAAAGTATGTCTTTTTGACAAAACCTGCTGTACACTTCTTGAACATGGTTTTAGTTACGTTTCTCACTGCTGCAATCGCTACCACCACCATTACCTGCTCTCTATAAAGGCTAAGAGATTTCGGGATGCTTAAGCCCAGCAGTCACAAAACTGGGGAGAATTCTTTCACAATCTGAGGGGTTTCTCCCTTCTGGTTCATCTAGCACAATTCTGACATTGTTACCTCCCTCAAGTAAGTGCAGCTCACATAGTACCTCTCCCCAATTCATAAACATTCACTATTATATACAGAATAAATTCCAGAAGCATATTATGGAGATTGACCTATTCGTCCCTCTATTCTCCTAACACACCCTCAAAGCCAGTGGACTTGCTCATTATTTTCCAATTCATTGGTAATGTCTCTCCTTCATAGTTTCTTAGACTCAGCTGTGTATCTGCAATGCTGAACTGTTGAATTCTTACTCATTCTTTGAGGTTTATATATCACCTTTTCCAAGAAACATCATCTCCCTGCTTTGTCCTCTCATCACATTGAGCTTGTGCCTCTCTAAGAGTACTTACCACAGCTGGCTTGTGGATGAGCTACCTGCAGAGAAACTCCCTGTCCTGGTGGATCATCAATGTCTTGAGGGCAAATCTCTATCCCTTGCTCACTTTAGTATTCCTTAGACACCTGGAATGTATACTTTAGTCATAATGAGTTCCAATAATTGTTTATTGAATTTAATTAAATAGAAAATATTCATTTTGTTGGTTTCAAAATATTATTAGGGGCATTTAAAATCCTACATTCAGCATTTTAAAAGTCTAGCATTAACTTAAATCACAAGAAAAACTCAAATAAACTCTTTTCTAGGTACTGATATTCAATAGAAAAGAAAAAAAACCCACATTTTCATCTGTCTTTAGAAAACTCATTGTATTTAAATAATAAAATTAATCTTTCTAGTGGAAAAAATATATAACCATAAATTATCAGTGTTTTGTAGTTCTCTTTCTTCAAAAACAAAACAAAAATAAAAGAAAAAGAAGCTCAGTGAGGCCAGGCACGGTGGCTCACACCTGTAATCCTAGCACTCTGGGAGGCCGAGGCGGGCGGATTGTTCAAGCTCAGAAGTTCGAGACCAGCCTGAGCAAGAGCGAGACCCTGTCTCTACTAAAAGAATAGAAAGAAATTATATGGACAGCTAAAAATATACATAGAAAAATTAGCCGGGCATGGTGGCGCATGCCTGTAGTCCCAGCTACTCGGGAGGCTGAGGCAGAAGGATCGCTTGAGCACAGGAGTTTGAGGTTGCTGTGAGCTAGGCTGACGCCACGGCACTCTAGCCTGGGCAACAGAGTGAGACTCTGTCTCAAAAAAAAAAAAAAGGAGCTCAGTGAAGTATCTGGTCTGAGACTGCTTTGGAAGCAGTTTAAGAGTTTTCAGTCTAAGACTCTATATATATCTGACATTATTATTGTTATTTTATCCCCTTATGAACTTTCTTGTGCATACATTGAAATATTCAAGATGCTAATGGCATGCCACTAAAATGAAAAAGTATCCAGGGACCAACTTCCCCTTGTGTGCTCCCCTAACAGAAAACTCCTCTATTCTCACTGAAATATGGGGGCCTTGAGTGTGGAGGTATAATACCAGCTAACACTTACGACTTCTCGACGGGGTTATAATGTGAGGTAATATGCAACCAGAAGTGAGGGCTAAACACATTTTCATCATCTGTTCTAAAATGTTATTTACAAAAATCCCTTGGGAATAATGAGAACTATGTGCATAACCTCCTGAAAATACAAATTAATAATTAGCGCTGAATTGTGAAAATAGCACCCATCAATAAGCACATGCAGAAACAAAATTGCTTACAAAGGGGAAGTGATAATTCTTCTTTTCAAATAAATCCTTTGCTGGCAATCAGACAAATGGGAATTGCTTTTATTATATGTTTTATGTTCATGGCTGGTAATTTTCTCTCTGACACATGGAGTCATGTGCATGAGGATGTTTGGAAAATCAAAAATTATGTCTGCTCACACTCATTGTAAATCAGCATATTTTAGTAAAGGTAAAATTTTTCTTTGCTTGGTATTTATATAGGACACTAGTTATCTTTTAATGTAAAGAAAGAAATTCTCCTTTAATAGCTGATGTGTCATCTTGAGCTCTTTACTCACCTCTGCCTCTATCTCTTTACTTGTAGGCACAAAGAAACCAATCACCTCTTTGTCTAATGGGGACATCCCAACAGCAGCATTGTTCATTCAAGGGTAGATTTCTCAGGGGCTTTCTTCCCAGAGTGAGTATTTATGCCAACATCACATTATCATGAAGAAGGCCTGGTTTGTACCCCTGCACCATGCTAGAAATCAGGGCACGCTTCATGGACATGCAGCCTGTGCAGCCACACAGCACCCCGCTCTTGGTTTAATGCTCTGCTGTTCCAGTCTTGAGTCTCAGTAATGTTTGAATAAGCAGCCTTGCATTTACGTTTTGCCCCGAGCCCCTAAGTTATGTAGCTGGCCCTTCCAAGAAACAGTCAATTGACATCCATTTTTTTAAAACCAAAAATAAGGTAGAATAGAAGCAAACAACAAAAAATTGTGTCATATTACTCTTTAAATAATTCTACTAGAATCTTTTTGGTAGACCTCCTATTTGAGGAGCCTCAGTTGTGGCTTTCCCATGACAAAACTGTTCCAAGGAGCCACTAAAGCCAACTTTAGGAGGCAACTGAGAGGCAATGCTGAGATGACAGATGTGTGGACTATATCAGTCCCGTCCTAAAGATCAAGACAGAACTCATTGTCAGCCAAATGACCTTAAAATGTATGGAGTATCTCTATATTTATTTTCTATCGCCAAATTAACAAATTAGAATAAAAGAAGAAGAATGGTACATTTTATATGGGTTTGACATCTTACTGTCTTTGAAGGCAAGAAAAACAAAGAAGCAGAAGAGTGTTTTCCTCCCTTTTCATAACAGATGCCTTAAATTTCCTTGGGTATTCATGACCAGGTGAAGACCAAAAAGAAAATTGAATGCTACCACAACATTATAAACCTATAATTTCATCTTCAATGACGTTAATGTTTTTGTCTTCCACATTTTTTTTATTTCAGAATATTACGAGGGTACAAATGTTTACATTACGTATATTGCCTTTGCCCTGCCCGAGTCAGAGCTATAAGCATGTCCATCCCCCAGACGGTGTGCACTGCACCCATTAGGTGTGAATATACCCAATCCTCCTCCCCCTCCCACCTGCCCGACATCTGATGAATGTTACTACTATATGTGTACATAAGTGTTGAACCCAGATATAAAGCCATCCTCATACAGCCATTTAATCTTTGACAAAGCAGACAAAAACTTATGCTGGGGAAAATAATCCTTATTCAATAAATGGTGCTGGGAAAATTGGATAGCCATATGTAGAAGACTGAAACAGGATCCACACCTCTCACCTCTCACAAAAATCAACTCATGGTGGATAACAGATTTAAACCTAAGGCATGAAACTATAAGAATTCTAGAAGAAAATGTTGGAAAAACTCTTACAGACCCCTAAGGCAATCACAGCAACAACAAAAATAAATAAATGGGACCTGATCAAATTAAAAAACTCTGCACAGCCAAGGAAACTGTCTTCCACATTTTTATCTACCACATTTTAGAAGAGAATAATTGTTTTTTGTTGATTTTCAGTACTATAAAATTGTCATTTTTTGTGTCCTTCTAAATATCATATTTTGATTCAGACAATTTTTTCCCATTTTTTGGTTACTAAGATGTCTAGATAGCTCAATGTAGATACAAAACTTTAAATTCCTGTAACATTATGGACTGTTTCGATATCACTTCTATTTACCCAGTCATAGTTTTAAATCATGAGCTCTTTCTCTTCCCATCTGTGATATCATAATTACCTTTAGATTTATGAAAAATATCAAGTGATTTTAAAATTTTTGTACAGTGGCCTTATTTAATGACTTTCAGATTATTGAAATATATGCTTCCTTATACATATTCTTTTTTTCAGCCCGATCACTCATCACTGTCCTGCACCATGGACCTTCATCTTCTTCATTGGCTTTCACATATTCCTCAGAGCTAGGCTCAGTTTAGATGTCATCACCCCTGAGAGACCATCCTTGATATTAAGGTCCAGATTAGGTGGTCCTAAACATTCTAAGCATACTCCTATCATTGCATTTACAACTCTACACTTAATTATTTGTTTAATTATCTTTCTTCCTACTTATACTCACACACCTTTGCATTTTTAAAAGCCAACTATCTTGCCTTACCTAAAAGTAGATGGACTTCAAAACACATTTGCTGAGTAGACGAATGAATGATGAGGGTAGGAATAAATGAATCTGTAAAACATTTCCCTGAAAATTAGTTGAATGCTCACCATGTACTATGTAATTAGAATTAAAAAATCAACTCCATTTCTCATATAAGTGATTTTGACTCAATTTCCCACTCATTCATTTATTAATTTATGCAATATATATTTATTAAGCACTTACTGTGTGCCAACCATGTTGCTACACCAAATTAACGAGGCATGATCCCTGCCCTGGTACACTTAGAGTAAACTTCATGGTCCGTTCTAAGTACTATGCAAATCATCATCCATCGCTCCAGTAAAGAAATCAAGATAAATGATGGGAAAGATTTTTTTAAAACTGCGGTTAGGCTGTACATCTTAATATTATATATGTTCACTTTATGTCACCTTTTATTTTTCAAAACATTTATGAGAACCTACCACATTTTTAACAACTTGAATTTAACTATCCATGCAAATGCCTTCAAATTTCCTACTCAGAAAATGTTAAGATAGGAAATGCCCATTTATTTTGAAGAAATGGCAAGGAAAATTAATAGGTTCTTATCTAGGACAAATAAATAAAATTTGAACTTTTATTGTCTAACATACAACTGAGGAATTAATGACCCATAAATCATATTAAATCAGACATTAACTTTGTTAATGCCATTCATGGACAATCAAGAATTTCCATTTATATTAGAATTATTTTTCAGACATTTGGAAAGCAAACAAGATAAAATCAGAGCCCTGGTATATAGGTACACTCTTCATAGAAACTCAGTCTCAGCACTGAAAAATTGCTACTTTGCCCTTGTATTAATAAACTCCTACTTCAATATTTGTGTTGAAGTTCATTCTGCCTCTTCAGTGACTGATACTCCTATTTTCTGCTTTGGGAACTGAATAAAACAATTATTTTCTATATTTCTTCAAAATGGCAAGACTACCTATGCTTTATACAAAAAAAGCTGAGGGAGCTCCAAACAAAATCAGAGTAGCTAGCTAATTTGTTATTAAATTCTTTATCATCAACTATTATGCAGCAACTATATTAATTATCCATAAAAATCTTATATCTCAGACATGATAAATGCATGTATTCATCTCCTAACAATAAATGGAATGTGTTGTAGTAACAATATAATGAGCTTTTCAGTAAGAGGACATTAGTTTAATTTTGGTTTTACTCTTTCAAGTAGCTTTTATGGTTGTGATGAATAAATGTGAATAATAAACTGTAAAGCCCTATAGAGATGTTATTACCTATGGACTAATGCCACTTCATTTCTCATCTTCTATGAATAGTTTACTCAATACTCAATCTGTCAATAATCTTGCAGATTTACTTTTCACCTTTCTTAATCTATTATTAATTAATATAAGGCTATGGTCAATAAATAATGACCTTCATTTTGTTTGAAAGAAGCCCTCTGGAACATTATCTGTGCAAAAGTGATTGAAGTAATGATAAAAATCTATCTACTTCCGAATAGAAACAGGAGGGTATCAACAGTACCAGAAACTTGCTACCCAAAATTTAGACCAATAAATGAAGGATGCCAAATTAAAATCAAATTGAAAAAGAACATTGAAAGGAAGAATGCAATTATTCAAATTAGAATATTGACAGGACACCGCTCTTTAACAATTACAATCTCAGTTTTTTGAACATTTCACCCTAACTTAGCACATCCAACAGGGGAACCCACCCTGAGGGAATCGCTCCAGTTAGCACCCATGCCAGGGGAAGAGCGCCACCTGCTGCAGAGTTGTCAAAGTCTGCTGTGCTCTGTGAAATTTCTCTCTGGGAATGGGCTGACCAACTGGGCATTGCAAAAGTAACTTTCCTTTCGATTTTAGCTCTATCATCGGTCGAGTCCTGCCAACACAATTACTATAGCTCCAGAGAATGCATACTAGTCACAAGTAAATAGCCAACAGCAAAATTAATAACATTAGATCAGTCAACATATTTAAGCTTTACAATTCAATTATATATATAGGCATTAACATTATATATTCATTCATATATAATATTAATGCCTTTTCCTCCCTGGAGCTCTAGCTTTGTCATTCTAAATTTCCAACTTACGTGAATTTATTTCTCTATGTCATTTGAATAATTTCATCATGTGATTGTCATTATTTTTGTCTTCTTCCGATCATGAAGAAGAAGCTCTTGCTTGTGCTGTCTTCATTTTCAGATGTGTGGAACAAAGGTTTTGACATTTGGAGGATTGGAGTCTGGTGAATCTTAAGATGATATTTTCTCAGCAAATCAATAGGAGACATTGTAAAGTGAACTCACATCACCTCCTCTGATTCTGCTTTTTCCACTTGGAGCTATATGCAGAAAATACCGTACTTGACAGCCTGAAGGAGATTTCTCTCTCTTTTAGAAGAGTTGCAGATGAAGGGAGAGGTTAATTAGATATTAGCAGATACCTCAAAATGATGTTTCTACTTCAATTTGGGCCTCCAAAGGGTATAGAGGGAAGGATCCAAGTGTCAATTTCCTTTTTTGAAAGATTGATGTTTGGGTTAGGAAATATAGCATGTCAGAGGTATCTCCTAATGTATAAAGGTTTAAAAATGAAATCACCCAGAAAAGTTAAATAGCGTTTAAGCTCTAGTTAGGGCATTTATATTAGTGTCACCCATGACAGGAAATAAAAGAGAACAGAAAAATTTAAAATTTAGCTTTAATTTACACTCTGAGGATTATATTCCTTAAGAATTTGCATATTTCTGATTTGAACTAAAAGTCAAGCATTACCAAGCAACCTGCGCACAGATTCACAGAGCCTTTTTGATTAGACCTCCTCAAGTTGTGACTTTAGGAAGACTCCTATTTTGCCTCTTGATTTTTGGGACAAAATTTGAAAATATGAAATTTAGTGACACCATTCACATTATGCTGCAAACAGTTACACAAAATATCTTTGTTTAGGGACCTAATAAAATTGGTCATATAAAGAGGAAATGAGATTTTTAATGCAAAATGAAGCTGACAGTGCTCTTCTATTACCAGGGTCTTATTAGGGAAAAATTCTCTGACATCTGTTTATCCCCTGCAGCCAACCTTGTATTCAGAATACAGTAATTGATTCACAGCATCCACTGGGGATCTAACTGACTCACTTTTCCACACCGCACTACACAGGTATCTCTGCAGCTAATTCTGAATGTACATCTACATCGTTATCTCCTGGTGAACTGTGACCCTAAACACTTTGGAGGCCCAGATGAAAGTGCTTCCTCCACCCTCCAGTGCTAGGGGTGTAGCGGATTCTGCAGCATGGCAATTCACACAGGACATCCAATCAGAACCATCCCCTTTGAAGCCCTTCTCAGCTGGGAGACCATGAATGATTCATAGCTTCTCTACACAGACTAAAGAGGAAGAGCAAAGCTAGTGTGTATTATTCAGGACTGCATCCTCAATAAGTCTCCATGTTCAGCAAATTGCTACAATGTTTTTTTGCTTAGTCCTTACTTCCATACAACATCTCTTTTGTGTACAAGTTTTAACAAAGAAAGGTCGTCTGTTCAAGCAAACTTGTTGATTGGGTTATTTCTCTCCCTTTAATGAATGTTAGCGCAGTCACAGATTCAATGCAAAGGAAAGTGCTTGGCAGAGACTACGGTTTCCAGGAAGGATCCCAAGGTCCCAACTTCACAATTAACTTAGAAAGTAAATTCGGTGCCAGCTTTCCATTTTTTCATGATCAGGGTCAAAATATTAATTTCGCGGTGTACCCATGTGCAAAAGCTAGTTTCATAACACCACGCATAAACTAAATCAAATATTTTACCCATTGGAAAATACTTTTTGCCAGCCAGTACTGCTGTGCTGCCTGGGAGGTCTAATGTAGGCCCCTCTCTTTCAGCAACCATACCGAGCAATCATCATGATAACGATTACTAAGCATCTTCCCCGTCCCACGATTCTGCAGGCACAATAACTGGATATTACCCCCCAAAGAAACATCAGTTCTGGAAGCTTCATTATTAAGCAAGCAGGATTTTCCTTGTGTCATCATTCACAGAGGGTTTATCTTCCAAGCTGAAATCTAAGCACCAGGAGAAAACCGCAGAAATTCTACCCAAAAGGGAGAGTATCACTCAACATCTTGGAGGTTTTCTCCTAGAAATATCAGTTTCCTTTTACTTGTGACCACATTTATGGATCTGATGTTGGAATTCATAACTATAACCTTGATATTTCCAAGCATCTTTTAGCAATCCTGAATTTTAAAATTTTTCCAAACTTTTTTACTTTTGCCGCTTTCATACAGGTAAGAATTATTTCCAGAGATAATACATGCCAAGAGTAAATTTACCACAGAGTATTATTTAGTGGTTGGAGGTACTTTAGCCTAGTCTCATAATTTGAAGAAAATATAAAAGAGGACTAAAATTAAACAAAGATTCCCAAAGTTTATGAAAACTAAAATTATCCAAAGATGAAAAGATATATTTGTTAAGACATCCAAATTTCTTATTTTTGGACAACACAGTATGTTTTTTTTCCCAAAAATACTGCCTTAAAAAACAAATACATGAGGGTTTCATCCACCTTAGATCACCTTGCATTTTTTTTGCTTTGGCCCAGGTTCCCCTGTGGGCTACCTGATTTGCTCATTGCTGGAGCTGATTGACAGATATGGTGACAAATATGCAAATGTTATGCAAATAGACACATTAAGGCAGGTCTTTGTAAATAGAATTGCTGCTTATGTACATATGGTACTTTTTAACAATGGGCTTCTACCTTTGTAAATGCAGAACAGTCAATTTCCACAAACTACAAAATGCTCAGGCTTAATTTTACTATTCTGAAAGCACCATATATAGATAACTAGATATGAATCATGAGGACAATCACATATAGATTTATTTATCCATAATTATCTTCACTTAAAATGTTCTCACTTTTCTTATTGTGTCTATGCATTTTGTGTGTGTGTGTGAGTGTGTGTGTGTAATGCTTATGGAACTATCTTAAGATATGGTTATAAAGATGGGTCTAAGATGAACATGTATCTCTGTATATTGGATAGAGAATCACTTAATTTTGATTATTGTATTTTTTGCTTCTAAAATTGACATTTGGTTCTTTATATCTTCTATTCATTTGCTGAGACTTTCTGTTTTTCTTTGGTTTCAAGAGTATTCATGATTGCTTGCCTCAGCATTTTTATAATAGTTGCTTTAAAGTCCTTGTCAAATAATGTTTACATCTGTGTCATCTCAGCATTGCTGTATGTTGATTGTCTTTTCCTGTGATTTGAGATTTTTCTGGTTCTTCATATGCTGCATAATTTGGGATTGTACACTGGATGCTTTGAATATTATTTTATGAGGCTCCTATTAGTATACTATATATTATATATCATTTTATATTATATTATTTTATGAGATCCTGTGTAATATTATAGAGCATTGATTGTTTAGTTCTGGAAGACAGGTATGGTGCCCAAAATGCAAATTATATGCAAATAGACACATAAGGGTAGACAGGTCTGGTTAGGTTCAGGCTGTAAGTTCCAAACCACCTTCTGTGGGCTGCCAGTTCAGCTCAGTAGCCTTTGTAATGCTACTTGGATCTGGCCTGCAACTGTGTCATCCAGTCTGAGATGTGGGGGGTGGTTTATGTGTTAGTTCAGATCTCAACAGAATTAGCTCCACACACGTGAGTTCCAAGTTGAACCCACACATTCATAAACCTCTTTAAGGAATCACTTTCCTAAATTCCTCTCTCTCCAAATCTCCTCAGTAGTTCTCAGTTCCTGGGACTCACCATTTTGGTCTTCCATCTAGAAAGGTGGGGCTTTATACACCTTGCTCTGCTCTGCACTTCTTCAACTGTGTCTGCATCTGGCACCAAGCGAAAGGAAGTCAAAGACAAAAAAAGAGTGATTCCTCCCTCTTTTACTCATAGGCTCACTGAACGTAGAGAAAGTCTCCCTTTCCTCAGAGTTGTGCCTTGGCAGGCTTCTGTTACCAGTCTCTGCCACTCCCACACTGGGATTGCTTGGGGGCTGTGGGGTGGAAGGATGGAGACAAAAAGGAGAAAAATAAACGGAATATTCTCACATTATCTCTGTGTGTTATGAGTGTCCTTTCTCGTTCTTTGAGCCAGAACTATGGGCTTCTTGTGGTGCCTCTTCTATGTGTACTCCATCATCCACTTCCACATTGGTTGAAAAATACTGGAAGAATAAAAAATGATAAACATGCTGGTTCGGTGATACTTTAACTGTTATTCTTTTCCAAATCACCTGCTACTATTTAGTTTCAGCATCCTCAAATCAATATTCCATGCATTCTGTCTAAGTTTTTAAACCTGTATTCAGTGGAAGTGACAGGATGGAGTATATTTACTCCATCTTACCTGGAACCAGAATTCTCTAGAATTACTTTAAATTCAAGGACATCCCTGGTGTAGATCATGCTTCTCTCATGACTGGATTTTCTTATCCAGAATCTGAACTGAGAAGGAAAGTGGAGATTCAAGTTGCACTATGGGAATATGCTGCTTTTGTGCTTGCCCACAGAGATGGCAAGAAGTGTGGGAAGAGATTGCAAGGTGATTGTATGAAAGGTGGTGTCCTCTGCATGAAATCAGACATGGAGTCAGGCATGGTTTCTGAAAGTTTAGACCAACTTGTTGCCTCTTATAAGAAAGCTGACGGAAAGAGTTTTGGCTTCAAGCTAGCTATGAGTGAAGAAATAAATTAAAGTGGATTAAAGCAGTAACATATATTTCATAAACCTGCACCTTTATCTCTTTTTTTGCTGTTTCTTGTTCTTTAAGAGTTAATGACATCTTCTGGAAGTGCCATCTTAACTTGTCTGTGTGAAAGGGAAATAAGGAAAACAAAATTTAATTTAACATTCATTCTACAAATATTTATGATGAACTTATAAAGTGTCAGCACTATAGTCAGGGGAACAGACGAGTCAATTTTTTAAAAAATTCTGATTTGTTGGAGTTTATGTCCTCAGGATAGCCTAGTATTCTTATTTTCCAGATCTTGCCCACAACTGAGACAGACAGAAACGATAGTGTGATGGCCCTAGGGGATAAGTGTAAGGCAGTGGTCAAGGACGTAAGAAGAGGAAGGAGAATGTGAACCTCAGGTGAAGAGTAGATCTCAGGTCGGCCGCCCTGGCCCACCCTGAAGGTAGCATTTCCTCCCTGTGCTAAATCGTGGGAGTTCTGGATTCTAATTTAAAAAGAAAACTGATAGTCTCATTTTCCTAGAAAACTTAATACGTTCACTGCTCATTACAAATTCCTTACAATGATTACTTCACCATTACGATTATATTCTCCTACTCTGCCTAAAATTTGCTTTACAAATGTGTTGAATCTTTACTGACTTGCAATAACTGAGGTAAGTACTGGAAACATAAAGGTGAGTAAATCATGGCTCCCGCACCAAAAGAGAGTGTAATCTAATAGGAGAGGTTGAAAGGAATGGATTATTTTAAAACAGTGTAAGTTCTAAAATCATCCTTTTTACTGCACACTGAATGCTTTGAAGAAGAATCTTAACCAAACCTAAGCTGTTCCTTGTAAAGACAATTGAAGAGAGATGGAAAGAACATTTATTTCAGATAGTACCAACAACATAAGAACAAAAACAAAGAAAAAACAAGGCCTGGGACAGTACTGTGATTTTCTGTAATAACATGAGCTTTGGTAGCGAGAAATATAGATTTGAATTGCAGCTTACTCACATACTGGTTATGTGCACATGGGCAAAAGGGTTCTCTCTTTCAGGCCTCAGTATCTGCATCAATAAAATAGGAGAAAAATAACATCTATTTCCAGGATTGTGAGGCTTAAATGAGATGAAAAATATAAAGTACTTGGCACAGCAATGAGCACCAGGAACATGCTGTGTTCATGGTTTTTCTCTCCTCCTCCTCCTCTTTCTTCTTCTTCTCATATTATGATAGTAACAATAATAATTATATTATTAATAATTATTATAATATCAATAATATAAATAATTATGTTAATCATTAAAATAGTTGTTAATACATATTATTATAGATATTAAAGTATCTAGTGTAAGATATGAAGAAGTGGGACATAAGAATGGTAGGTCATGGAAGGTCTTATATATTTTTCCGGGGAACATAGAATTTATCCTGTAGTTTATGGGCAGAAGTTGAAGGGTTTTAACAGGGGAGTAAACCTTGTCCAATCTGCATTTTCCATAATGGATTTAGGTGTAAAGGAACAGAAAATGAAATCTGAAAGTAGGGGAGAAAAAAAACAGAAAGTGACTAAAATAATTCATATAATTATGACAGCCTCAAACTAGATAATGGAAAAAAAACACAAAATGGAGATGATTTTAGAAATATTTGTAAGCAAAATATTCAGTACTTTATGATTGCGTGTGGGGAAAGCTAAGGAGAGCAGAGAGACTAGGGTAATTCCTAGGTTTCTGTTTTATTTGAGTAGATGAGCGATGTATTATTAGGTAAGAAACAGAATGCTGAAGGAGAAGTTTGTGGAAAGAGGTCGTGAGCTCAGGAAAACACATGAGTTTAAGGTTAGCACAAACATACACCCCAAATATTTGCTACCTCACTAATCTGGAGCTCATAAGAGAGGTAAGAACTAGAGCTACACGCCTGGGAGACACACAGATGGTGAACAATTCCCTAAGGGTGGGTGAGGGAGAAGGGCAGAGTGAAAAGAGAAGCAGGACAAGAACTGAACCACTGGAACACTAATATTTAAGGAACAGAAACAAAGTGTACATTCCAGAAAGACAGCTAAGGAACACACAGAAAGACAGAAGACAGGCTGGGAGAGGATCCACATAGTCCACTGGGGCATAAGAAGAAAACATAATACTTAGTTTTCTTTTGTATATTTTTTAACTAAAAACATTTAAGAAATGGACTTTTACCAGTATTTTACCTATTCATTGATAGAAGTAGATGTGCTGACTTATTTAGGGATGAATATATATTTGGATTTTATCTCAATTTTCATTATTTTACTGCATTATTGTAAATCATAAATTGAGCAGCTTCTGTGAGCAAGATACTGTTCTAGATGGATGTGGAGATAGAAAGATTAGATACAGGCTATACCTTAAATGGATTTATAAACTAGTTGGGTAGACAAAGATATAACAAAACAAACTGCAAAATACAATATGAACAAAATAGACCTTTAAGAAAGAGTTCAAGACTATAGAGAATAATTGACACCAGATACTATTTGTCATCTGAAAGTTACAGGCAATTTTGTACTATTGCAGTGCAGAGAATGGAGATGTCATTCCAAATAATAATGGATAGAGAAAGGGGTAGGCATTTTCATTTGATTTCAGGACAGGCAGAATTTAGACAGGTGGAGAGGAGAGCACTGCAAGGGCCGGGAAACTGGGAGAGCAAAAGCTCAGGTGAAGAAAAGTACTTGGAGTTTGGGGAACAGCAGGTCAACCTTTGCATAGGATTGAAGTTTTACATGTAGAGGAGAAATGGGAGAGGAGACTTTAAACTGATCTAGCATCCCAAATGTGAAGCACCTTAAACTTTTGCGTAAGCACTATGGGCATTTTGAAATTGTTTTGTTTGGTAAATTATGTTATAAAATGCATGCCTTAGGGCTTCAGAAAGACAATTTGGACTTACAGCTATAATGCAATATCTTTATATATAACATATATATATTACACATATGTATATAATACATATTCATTAGGTGCATAATTGTGCATGACTCTGTAGCAAACCCTTCTGTGCATTATTTCATCTGTCCAAGGTCACTTGGGGAATTAGTAGCAAACTTGAAAGTTGACCCAAGCATGGAATCCAAAACCTATTATCATAAACACTATTCTATGGTGAAAGATGTAGAGTATAGGAAAGGTTAAAAGGATAGAAGGTATTAATAGTTGGGATGGTGAATGAGGGAAAAGAAGCAAAAGACCTTTGGAAATTGTTGTGATAAAGGTAACAAATAAAAACCTGAAATCTGTAAGTGACACTGGACACATAGAGTTAGAAATGGATTTGAGAGACATATCAAGGGAAGCACAGTGCCTTGAACAGAGCCCAATTACACAATGGTGCCTGGTGCCTGGTAGAGTGCCAATACATAATTATTGAATGAATGAATAAATGAATTGAAGAATAAATGAGGATATTTTGAAGGCCAGGGAAATGGAGCACTGGAGAATGATGGAGCCCTTAACAATTATGTTAGCAATATAGCCTAGAAGAAAAATACATATTACTATTGCAATTATTAAGTTGATTAATTGAATTGGGCATGTAGTTGGGCACGACACATCCAGGTTAAATAATTCAATTCAGATTTGTGCAAAGATGGGTGTAAAAACAGCTGATTCTATTCTAAGGGTAGAATTGATCAAGATTTTAAGAATATTGGCATATTAACCAAAGGACAATGATTTCAACGAGCATATAATGACTTTTAGTAGGGACATTATGACATCTACTTCCCTTATATGACGGAAAGAGTGGCAGGAGTTTACAGTGATGCACCTGTAAGAGAACAATGTTTCAATTGGTGGAAAAGAAGCACGAAGCAAAATAATATTTTTCTCCTTTAAAATGCTACTTTATTTCTCTTCTTGATGGAAATGGAGATGAAAGAACAAAGATAGTATCTGCATGGCTGTATGACATCAGTTCTTCTTTCACCCTAGAAAAATTTAAGAGCATGTATTTATAGTCTGAAATAAAGAAAGAAATGAGAACCTGTAAAATATTCTGGTGCCACAAAGGAGTGTCACATGGATGCACCAAGCTTTTTATTAGAACCAAAGCTACATTATGAGGGAAAACATTATATTTCATACAGATATCTATACTCAAATTATATGCTTATTAAAAATCTCTTGGATTCTGTCTAGTCTTAAATATTTTGCAAGGTTTTAAAACATATAACAGTGGTAATCTTCTGACATCTGCCAAGATCAGAACACTCT
>CM052445.1:40347248-40373941 GCA_028533085.1 Varecia variegata | reverse complement strand
TGCCCAGACATAAAATAACTGAATTTATTTTCTACCATATGCCTGCCCCTCCATCCCTACTTTAGATACCACTCAGAAGAGTTGTAAAAATATTTAACCTGTTGTGTATTAATTACTCAATGTTTATTTTCATACTGTAGATGGGAAATAATTGTAAATTATATCAGTGCAAATATTCTATCAGTACAAAGATGTGAAATGTTTAAATATATGAAATATAACCATGTTCCAAATAAAGCAACGTTCATCATCAATAATTTCTTATTTCTCTTTGAAACAGAGAAAGTGCAGACAAATTGTACCATTTAGGAGTGCTCTTGGATAACAATGAGGAGCGTGGTGGAAGAGTCATGCAGCCTTTCAGAGAGTCCTCCACAAAGGAGCGTAACATGCAAGTGACCATCATCAGAACTATTTATATAAACACTTACTGCTTTGCACTGTTTGGTGCTCAAGAACCAACTTAATGGAAATGGCAAAGAGCCTCTGTATAAGCAAAGCGAAGTCCACAGTTTAAAAACATTTGGATAAATGTGTGCTACAACAGTGTGCAACTGCTTTATTTTTAAACCTATATTATAGTATTCCTACTTCTGTCTCAGTCTCAGGGATGAGACAAAAGTTGCATTTGATTTTTTCTTTCCAGGTCTTCTGTAGTGGTAATGACTTAATGAAGAAACCAATAACGTATTGAGTTTTCTATAATTTCTTTTTTTCTTTTTCGTGTTTCTTCTTTTTTTTCCAGCATATTATGGGGGTACAAAAGTTTAGGTTACATATATTGCCCTTGCCCCCCGCCCCGAATCAGAGCTTCAAGTGTGTCCATCCCCTAGATGGTACTCATGACACTCATTATGTATGCATACACCCATTCCCCTCCCCCACCACATCTGCCCGACACCCAATTAATGTTATTCCTAAATGTGCACTTAGGTGATGACCAGTGAAACCAATTTGATGGTGAATACATGTGGTGCTTATTTTTCCATTCTTGGGATACTTCACTTAGTAGAATGGGTTCCAACTCTTTCCAGGAAAATACAAGAGGTGCTATATCACCATTGTTTCTTATAGCTGAGTAGTACTCCATGATCTACATATACCACATTTTATTAATCCACTCATGTATTGATGGGCACTTCGGTTGTTTCCACATCTTTTGTAATTTCTTTTAAATACATATTTCACTGTACATTAAAAAACTCAAGTTATATTTTTCAGTTGATCAGGAATTTTATTATCTTTATGCTTTATGTCTGATTATGTGACCCATTGTTTAGATGATAATTTTGATGTTCATTTTTTACAATTTTAAGATTTTATAACTGATACCTAGGTCATGTCTACATGATAAAATGTAATAGAGTAACAAAGTGTTTAAAATAACATTTGAAATAAAAGAAAATATTAACTATTAATATGCCTTATAATATAATACTCATTCCACCTACTAAAATTAGAAGAAAACCATTGAAGATTGAAAGAATGGAAAGAGAAAATACTGAGAAATAACTTATCCATTTGGAAGGCTATTATTTAAGGTCCTAAACATATGGCCTTTGAAAATGATGATTTTGATTGATTCAAGCTAATCATCAGGGTCTTGACCTTGGCAGAGTTCTTATACTTCATTCTTCATGCAAACCACTACTTACTCACCCATATTTTCAGAGTCTTCTGCCCAGATATATTAGGTGGGATGCAAACATTAACATCATTACCAAAAAATGTGTAGGAATAGGACTGTACTCTCTGAAACATTTCCTAGAGACTTGGGAAATTGTACTTTTGTCTCAATGTTGAATAAGAATACTTGCAAGTCTGGATCAAACCATCGATAACAAAAAATAGTCCCATAGTTTGCTAGATCTATCCACATACAAATTCCAAAAATGAATTTCAAACTCATTTTACATGTCCTACTGAAGATATTTCTATTTACACCAAATGCTAGAAGGTGACTGCTTATTTCAAAATTAAGAACAAACTTACATTGGCTTACGAGTAATCTGTGATTAATTCCTCTCAGTACTCATCATAGATTATAATAAAAAACTTTCTTAAATGATATTCTATATTTGTTATTAGAATCACTGATATGTGAACAATTCTCATCATTTTATGAGGCATATTCAGAAATTGAAATTTTATTTCTCATCATAGGCTATTTGCTATTTTGTAATGCATAGTGGTTAATTAAACTTGCAATGACCTTGTTGTTCTAGTGGCAAATACTATAGTGTCTTGAGTCATTTACTGAGTTGGCAGTGATGGATGAAGGTGCTTCTTAATAATTAGGTGGTAAACAATGTTAACTGAGCTGTAATTCACACTAACATTGCTAAGGTATACCATAGTAACATAGCAAATGACTCATCACTGCCATCTTTGTAAAATGATGCTAGCTTCCCCTGGATAAATCATATTCTTCATTGGTACAAGAGATATTAGAAGATTATCATATTTCAAATCAGCCAAGGATTGTATTTCTCTATCAAATTTGTCCTGTGCACAGAAGAGGCTAACTTTCATAAGCTCTTCTGATTCTCTGTACAAATTGACACCTTTCTCAGAGTGGCAAGACAGATGGCCAACATTTTTATCATACTGGCTCAATTGTCATAATTGGCATGAAGTACATAACAAGAACACAGTGAAGGGAATGCCAATGGCCTAGATGGGCACTGAGAAAAAGAAGAAAATAAATTTGCTGATTAAAACAAATATTTCCTCTTTTTCATCTTACTCCGTTAACTTCCCTTGAATAATTACACATATTTAGGTCTGTTTAGTGGATGCAATTTTTTAACATTCCTCCTATTTCTCTCAAACTTTTGGTGGACACAGACTTTTTCTCTGTTTTGTAAATTAAGACACTGTGGTGTAGCATGGTTTAATGGTAAACTATGATGAAGTTAAACAATCAGTGCAGAAAACTATGATGAAGTTAAACAATCAGTGCAGAGAAAACAATCCAGGTCTTTAGATTCCAAGTTCAAAGGCATGTGATTTCAATAATAAAATAACACCTACATCCTTAGCTGATCTTGAAATCTGATTTTTATGAAATTTGAAGTTAAAAATTACAACAATGCACAGACCATCAACCCCTGTGCTAGAAATGGGAGCGCAAGAAATGTCACAGATCTCTCCATTCTCACATGAAGTAATTGAGGACACACAGGTAGCTAATGGTAGAATTTGGAGCCATGTGGAGGGAAATGAAATTCAAATGACTTGGTGGCCAGGCAGGCAATTGCATGAGTGAGCTGAGTGTAAAGAACATAGAAATAGGGTAGCCATGGAGAGGAATGCAACTTTGACTCAATACACTCAACCATAGCTCACAGCCCACCTGCTTAAAACGTCTAGCTAGAGTTGAGCTTTTCTGACTTCCTATCTATAATTGTTTCTACTTTTTTATCATTGCCACATGAACTACCTTTGCCTTTAAAGGATTTTTATCAACTACTTTACTACTTCTTAAATAATAAAAGAATAATGTGCAATTTTTTTCTCAGTACAGAAATATTTTTTGAGCTAAAACAATGTTTGTTCCCAAAATAAATTTGGGAGGAACTAAAGAAATACATTTATTGAAGAAACAAGGCTTTTGGGGTCTTCCCAAGACATCAGTTTTAAACCTCTCCTCTTATTTTTCCCCATATTTTAATTTATTTGTTTTAATTGACAAATAAAACTTGTATATATTTATAGTGTTTATAGTTTTTAAAATAGATAATTTTATCAAATTCTGTCACTTTATCTTCAGATATAGCTCTTAAAACTCCTCTCCCTCATTACTTCTCAAAATCATCCCTACAGATTGACTGGCTTGGTTTAGGTTCCATCATTTCTCATTCAGACTGCCACATTAATTTCCTGACTGGATTCTCTAGGAATTTAGAAACTTATTCTCTTTAATTGCCAGCATCTAGCACAGTGCCAGTTTCATAGTAAGTATTCAATAAATGTTGGCTAACTAAAATTCAAGACCAGACAGATGACAAAATGGATAAGAAAATGTCCATTTCTACATGCAGCTCTCAGGATTCAAAAGCATTCTCCCAGAGAGGCCAACTCACTGCTCCAATGAAGCAACAGAGCAGATGTCCATCCCATTATTAGTTTCGACTACAACTGATACCTAGGGACCTTGCTTCAAGAGTTTTCAAAATGTACATTTATCTATGAAAAAAATCACTAAATTCATTGGGGAAAAAAACTTGATAATTACAATGAAAATTGAAGTTTAAAATTGATTTTATAGAGATGTGTGCTGTTTTAGCATGGATGTAAATGTCAAAGCTGTGAGACATTGTTGTTTGAGCCCAGCTGTTCATTTGGGGTCAAATGTCTCTAGAGTCATAAAGAAGGATTATCTCTTGGTATCCTTTCTGTTTTCAGATTCATAATTTTAGGGTTTAAATGCTGTTTTCTTCATGCATATAATTAAGTCCACTTACTAGATTTCGAATTAATTGAGATGGAAAGAGTAACTCTGAAGGATTTTTCATATGTTAGGTCCGTCAGGGAATAAAAGGGTAACTATCTTAAAATCAGATGCTGTTAAGGTTATGGGGGCATTGCTCTTCGAACCCAAAAAGGAAATTAGAAAATTACTTATCCAGTGGAAATCACATTAAATTTCTCAGATCTTTGCTGAGAGCAATTTAACATGTTTATATGATCTTTATATTTTCAAGTTACTTTTCTTATAAATTTGAAGGAAAAAAACCTCAAACCAATATGGAATTAGCTAAAAGATGAAGACTCACTTTAAATTCAGGATTTTTTTGGTCAATATTTTGCAATATGACCATGTGTTTTAACGATGTCTAGAGGGCAGAGATTAAGAACCACTCAACTTTGAATTGTTGGGGTACCTGATGTGTACCTGGGATTTACAAATATGTTTCAGGAATAAAGAAACAAATGAATGAAGAAATGGAATCAATCCGTTGTGGTAGGACAACAGCCAGTGATACTGAAACTGAATTTTGAGCAGGCTTAATGGCACTCAAGGGCACTTAATGGGACATATGCCCCAGAGAACTAGATTATATAACCATGGTTGTAGCAAGACATTTTGTTTATGGTAAAAGGATGGTCCTGAGAGCTAACAGTTCCCTCTCCCTTCTCTTCCCAGTTTAAGATGATACAGAAAGACAGTGAACCCATACATAATTCTGGACTTCTCTGATGTGGTGGCT
Source organism: Varecia variegata (assembly GCA_028533085.1). Classification (NCBI taxonomy): domain Eukaryota; kingdom Metazoa; phylum Chordata; class Mammalia; order Primates; family Lemuridae; genus Varecia; species Varecia variegata. The sequence continues at coordinate 40,368,728 of CM052445.1, read as the reverse complement.
TCTTCTGTATGGCTGCTGTGATCACTAACTTCAGTCCACATCCACAAGGAGCAAAGGATACTCCAGAGAGCTGAGTTCTCTCACACCTCCATGCATCCCTGATCATGAATATACGTTTGGCACTGCTTGTTGCTAATTTGATAATAAATAACAAGAAATCCTACCGTAATCGCATCTAAATTGTCATTCTTCTCTGTTCTCAAATTGGGATCAAACTCTGTGCAGTGACGGAACTTGCCCATCAAGAAATCAGGAAGAACAAATTTTAACGTGTGTAAAGTATAACTTGAATCTAACTGACTTGAAAATTTTGTCAAAATTCCAACTGGGAGACATTAGAAGCACATTTCTCACCTGAATCAAATAAGCTGCCAGGAGGTGGCTCTGAACACATCCTATGTGTTTGTTTCCCTAAACTTGTATTCCTTAAGCTCTTTAAACTTTATTCTCTTAGCTTCCTTGTTACTCTGTAACCCATGGTCATACTGACTTTGTGGCTGACAGACTGCAAATTATTTTCTAAGCTATCATACAATCATTTTGTTAATATCCTCTGATTCAACTGAATTAAGCTGAATCCTTTTTAAACCTTTTTAGTGAAGTATAACTTAAGTACAAAGAAGTACAAACATCACAGTCAATAAATTATCACAAAATGAAAGCATTCAGATGACTACCTGCCAGGTCAAGAAACAGATCACCAGCACCCTGAAATTCTTCCTTGAGCTCCTCATACTCTTTGCACCAATATCTATTTGTCTGTTTTCTCCAATATTAATGACTATCCTGATCTTTAACATATAGATTACTTTTGCATATGTCAGCTTTATATATTAATAAATTGAATCATGCAGTATGTGTGTGTATATGTGTGTGTATGTATGTATGTGTGTGTGTGTGTGTGTGTGTATATGTGTATATATATATATATATATATATATATATATATATACCATACCAGGGGTGGGGAACCTGCAGCCTTGGGGCCACATGTGGTCTTCTGGATCCTTGAGCATGGCCTTTTGACTGAATTCAAATTTTATAGAACAAATCCTTTTAATAAAGGTGTTTGTTCTGTGAAGTTTGGATTTGGTTGAGGGGCCATACTCAGGGATCTGGAGGCCACATGATGTCATGTCCATTTATGTCTGGGTTCTTTGGCTCAGCTTTATGCTTGTAAAATTAAGCCCAATTGCTGTACGCAACTTTAGTTTTTATCTCCTCCATTTTCGTTGCTGTATAGTATTTTATAAACATGTCACTATTTACTTAATCTACTCTATGTGTGTAGGAATGAAATTCCTGGGTCATAAGGTATGTGTCTACTTAATTAGATATATCTATTTCCCAAAATGGTTGCACCAACGTTCACACTGTAAGGAGAATTGACACTATCCACATCTTTACTAACACTAGAAATTGCCGGTCATTTTAGCTGTTCCAACAGGTGTATAGTTACAGAAACATCTTTAGTAGGTTTCCTGTCCACTGAGCTATCCTCTTTAGTGATATTCCTATTCAGGTTTCTTGTCCTGCTTCTATTTGGTTGTCTCTCTTTTTCCTATTGATCTATGAATGTGCTTTATATATTTTGGATATAAACTTTTTATCATTTATATGTGTTGCATATATATTTACTCACACAGCTTGCTTTCTAGTGATAAATAAAAGTTTATAAATTTAATATAGTCTGATTTATAAATATTTTCCTTTATGAGTATGACTTTAAATTGTCTACCTAGAATTTATTTTTGTGTATGATGTGAGGTAGAGACCAAGTTTTATTTTATTTTATATGAATAGCCAATTGATCCAACACCATTTATTAAGAAGGCTACCTTTTCTCCACTGCTCTGTAAAGAAAATTTTTCATAAATCAGGTCCACATACTCACAAAAGCTGAAACATTTCTCTTCTAAAGATGATCACTGGGATGGAAAGTCACCTCTCATCTCTGGTTGATGGTAAACATCTGGGACACTGTACTAGAAAGATTCTGAGGTCACTTACGGGCTCCATGTGAGAGCAGCATGATTGACAAGCAATGCTTGTCGTCGCCTCAGCAAAAATGATGATGGAAACAGCATCTATTTTATATCTTGCAATGAAATAATAATGAAGAGGAAATAGAATAACATGAAGGAGAGATGAACTGCATTTTGTAAGCCGTCTCACCCTAAAGTTTATTCCTTCCTAATTCCCAACTTCCTGACTGTTCTGTAGGTCATTTTTGAAGGTAAGGAGGAATTCTCAAAGACATCAGGACTGTCTGACTTCTAGCCCCAAGAGCATGAGGCCCAGAGAGAGAAGGTTGATTTCTTCTTTTCTCCCTCACCCAATAGCAACCTTGTCTTCTGGGGTAGGGGGCCTCTTAGATAGCCTTCACCGATCTCTGCCTCCTGGATTTTGATAATCCCTTCTCCTTGAGTGTGGGATGGACTTCTTGAGTCACTTCTAATGATCAGATATGGGAGAAGCAATGTGATGTCACTTTTTTAGATTAAGTTATAAAAAGGCCTGGTTCTGTCTTAACTGCCCTGACTCTGTCTTGATTTCCTCACTCTAGGGGAAACCAGCTCTCTTTCCCTGGGCAGTCTATGAATGAGATTGGAAAAGGATCTTCTAAGGCCAGCCAATCACAGATCCTTGCTCAGTGGAGCCTTAAAATGACTGCAGCCACAGCCCATAACTGTACTGCAGCCTCCTGAGAACGTTGAGTCAAAACTACACAGCTAGGCTGCCCTTGGATACCACTGAAACTGTGAGATAGTAAGTGTTTTTTTAAGCTGCTAAATTTGTAGGTAATTTGTTACACAGACTAGAAAATTGATACACCTTCTTAGTTATGATTTATGTTTTCAGAACTTGTCTGTAAGAACTACCACCTTAAGAATTCTGGAATATAACACAGGCTCACCAACATTTGTAAAAGACATGCACCCATAGAATATGTGTTAGGGTTTGTTGTTTTATGTATTTATGGTTTATATATTTATATGTTGCATAACTGCCTCTCTATTAGACATTCTTTTCCACCACCTAGAATGTTCTCAACCTTGCTCCCCATCTATCCACATGTTACTCATCCCTCAAGTCTTCATTCACACAGACTTTTTCTATCAAACCAATACCACCTAATCATGTCTAAAATCTTATAAGATCTATTCTGCACAGTACATTTCAGCAGTAAAAATGCCCTATGTTGTTTTGTTAGCATCAACCATTTTAGCCTTATCTTCATACCTAAGTATTAGCCCTTGAAAAGTTATTTGAGGTTAGTTATCTTATTTTATAATATTTCAAATCATCTAGTTTTGTACAGAGTACATATTAGTCATTTAATAAATCTTTATTAGTTGGTTGACTCATTCTGCAATAGTTTCAAATTATGTTAAATTTTATCCTCCCTGTGAAGTTTTGAAAACTTCCATTTTGCTTTACTGCCCTCTTACTTTGTTATATATGGAAAGTAGAATTAATATGTGAATAGTATAGAATCCTAGTCATGTTTGATTAATCAAGAAAATAAATTAAAAATATATATATATTTTCAGATGTATAAGCATGAAAATCAATATAATCAGCAATACTCCATTATTACTTTTTAATAAAGAGGTAGGGGTGTGTGTGTATGTGTGTGTGTGTGTGTGTGTGTGTGTGTACCATGCCCATTTGGATGAGATGTTAGAGGTAGGGTAGATGGAAAGAAACAAGCCAGGCTTCACTAGATAGGATGTTCCAATTAGAAAGAGAAGTAAAGATAGTTATTTAGACATAATTTACCAATAGGATACCTACAGTGAAAACTTTAGTTTAATGATTTATAAAATGCTATTTTTCTTTCTAATTTCCCATGGGTTGTATGGGTATTTTAGTTAAGGTTGAAGCAAGTAATGGACATTTCAATACAGTATGAGTTTTTCCTTGCTTTGTGACTTCATATTACAGTTATAAGGGCCAATTTTAACCCATTTATGCATATACATAATTCTCTCCTTTATCAGTAGCATTCAGTTCTATAAGAGTTCTTATGGATTTCCAATTAGAGTATTTCTTAATTATTAGAAATACATTATGTATCAAAAGACTACTGGCCAATCTTATCTGGTACACATCTAAAGATGCAGATAATAAGTATCATTTGGGGAATGAATTAAAGGGAAAATATAACAAGAAGTGTTCTGCAAGGGTCAATTCCCTGTTCAGGGCTATTTAACATTTTTCCAATGACCAGGGTGATGGAATATCAAGTATGCTTGTTAAGTCTGCTGATGACATCAGGTGGAAGAAATGGCTGGTATCTTGGAGAATAGAATTAGAATTAAATATGACCATAATAAGTGTGAACAGTGGTCAAAATGGAAAGAGTGAGAGTGACTGTGTATTCATTCCTGCTTTGCATATGTAATATAGCATAGGTAATGTACAGATAACAAGGACAGAGGTACAAATCCACAAGGTAACACCCTTTTTAAGGTCAGAGGAAATAAATCCAATGGAGTATTATTTTAATTTAAAGGTTATCAGCTTAAAAAAAAAAAGATAGGAGGAAAAACAACTACAGCAGCAGCAAACACAATGTCTCCTTCTGTTTTGTGCTGCTATAATACAATATCACAGACTAGGTAATTTATAATGAACAGAAATGTATTGGCTTACAAATCTAGAGCCTGGGAAGTCCAAGGTTGAGGAGCCAGCACCTGGCAAGGGCCTTCTTGCTGAGTCCTAAGATGGAAGAAGAACAAAGAGAGCACAGGAGAGAGTAAGAAGGATCTGAACTCGTCTTTTTTATGAGGAATTCACTTCTGCAATACCGGTGTTAATGCATTTACGAGAGCAGTGCCTGCATGGCCCAAACACCATCCATTAGGCCCTACCTTCCAACGCTGCCACAATGGGGATCAAATTTCCAACACATGAACTTGAGGGACACCTTCAAACCACAGCAAACAACACCTGAAAGTTCTTAGAAACAATATAAACTATATATCTGAGGATCTGTCTGTAGCCACATTGAGAAGTCAAAATAGCTACCTAACACAAAGGTGTCTTTCCTTTCGTCTTATTTTAAAATATAAATTATCTCCCAAGATGATAACAACTTAAGTGAAAAACATAGCAAAGTGAGAACATAGATGTAAATATTGACCTCAGTACACTCCTCTGTAAACCTTCATTTATGTATGTCTTGTCTCACCAATTATTAATATACTACACAATTTTGGGGTGCAACAATTGAATCTTTTAGGCATGCAAAAATCATTCAATGCAGAAATCATATTTTTGAGGTACTTATTAGTTTATTGAAGTTTGAAATAGTGATTTTTCTCTTTAAATTAAGTCACCCTTTGAAATAACACGTATACTGGCATAACTGGACAAGTCACCAAGCAAATGATAACAGAAAGTATCTATTTTGTATATCCAAGTGGTTCCTTTGTCTTAGTCTTTTGGGGACAACAGATTTGCTATATGTGTGTTTACCTGCGCTATGGAGATTACCTTGATTATGTCCACAGTTCTCAAGGTGTGCTCCAAGGAGCACTTGGGCTCACTGAGAAGGGTATCTGAAGTCAAAACTATTTTCATAGTAACACTAAGGTGTTATTTGCATTTTTTGTTTTCATTCTTTCATAAGTGCACAGTAAAGTTTTCCAGACTTGTGTTGTTGCAGAAGCAGATATGGAAACCAAGCTCCCTTCTATTGAGCTAACCATTAAGATTTGTAAAAATGTAAAACATTGCCACTTCTCTCACCAATACTCTTGTTTTGTAAAATATGATTATTTTTAATAAAAGTTAAGTTATTTATGCTAATATGTAAGAGCTCATTGCTTTTATGTTTAAAAGTATTAATTAGTACTTTTAAATTTCTCAGTTTTAATTTCTTATAGAGTAAATGTCAATAGAAATAACCCACAGCAACAAAAGCTCTTCAGGGTCCTCAATAATCTCTAAGACTGAAAAGGAGACCTGTGAGCAAGAAGTGTGAGGCCCATTGAATTACCCTACTGGCATCTAGTTAATTAGGAAGCTCCAATTCCCAGAAAATGTTTAGGATTCTCTTCTAGGTTGCCAGAAAGAGAGAAGGGTTGGTATAGATCAATAGATCACAACCTTGACTGTACATTGGAATCACCTGGAGAGCTTTAAAATGATCATTGATGCCTGGATGTTTTTTAAAATTTGGTTTTTAAATTTATTTTTGGTTGGGTTTCTGCTTAGCCATCAAGATTTTAAAAACTTTGCTGTGTGATTTTATTACACAGACAAGGGTAGGTATGCATGGGATAGACCTTCCTTCTTCCACATTAGTCAGGTGGAAGTTTTGGACTTGTAACACACAGTTGGTAATTCCGCCCCAAATGGGACAGTCCTCAAGCAAGCCTCAGCCACTTCCTGTGTTGTCACCCTTGGACAATGCATATGATGTCCTAGGCTCTTTTTCTTTTTATTTTTTAACATTGCTTGTGCATTTCAGGTAATTTCTGATCATCCATATTTTTCCTTATTATTCATAGTACAAATCTTAAATTATAATAATTATAATAATCATTACACTGGCTTAATGATTAAATTACGATGCTAAAGTTAAATATTTAGCTCCCATTTTTCAACACAAAAGCATAAGCTATAATTTGATATCTTGTAAAAACATAAATGGCTCATAATTTTTCCTTTGTTAGATCAACTCTAAGAAGTCAGGCTAAAATTACATCCCTGAAAGAGCATGTTATTTTAACTATAAATCAAATAATTGAGTGAGTTTTACCTCCCATAAGATATTTGGTGATTAAAGGGTTCAGATACATTAGCTTCCTCTTTCAGTGGCCAATTCCATAAAGTCATAGGATGACAACTACAAATTTTGTAGAGGAATTAGAATTTATGTTTGGTCTCTAACCACCCCTCCCACCCACATGTACACACACACTCCTGTTTGTCCACTGCCCTTTTTAAGCTAAGCTGCTCATATTGAATTTTGTCACTGTTTATGAGTTTCTTAATTCTCCCTTTCTCAATGACTATATATTAGTCATGTAGCACTATGTTGCCACCAATTTCTGTTAATTTCATAATCTTCAATACTTAATAGAATAAATCATATTTTTAAAAATCAGAACAAATTGGGATTTTAAAAATGAATATCCTTATCAAGATGGTAATTGATTCATTAAAGTACTTATCAATTATTTTTTACCAAAAATTTTATGTTCTGAATGTTATTATCTAGACCATCCACACAAACATGTATAGATACTGCTAAAATGTCAATAATATATGCACATAATGGTGTGGTATTTTCTGAAGAGGAGGTGTGTGATCTCTTGTGAGATAATATGTACAGATCAAACGATATTATTCTATAAGTGGTTTTTCATTTGAAATTAAAAGAAAAACTTGTTAGATTGATTAAATTTCCCCATTTATGCTAAGTTCCAAGTTTTTCTGTATTATAGAATGATTCCTGATGACTTTTGCTGTCCCTCACAGTCCAGGTTGCTATAAAAAGGCATCTTTTACTCAAAGATTGTTAATAAAATATTAAATTTCCTATTAAAATATTTTAAATGATTTTTCTATATGTTAGTTTATGATGGAAGTATAAGAAAATTTTTCTAAAATATAGCAAATTAACTCTTTTAAAGTATTAATGCATAATAGGCTGAAGAGAAATGTTTACCATGCACATATACTTATATATATAGATATCTTTGCATAATTTACATTTTATGTCAATTTCTAAGCAATTAGGAAAGTAAATATCCTGCTTTGTGATTAAAACATGGTATTATTTTAAAGTATATCTTGATTTTACACTATTTTCTTGCCCTTTTTTCTTCTTGATTATTGTTTTTTATATTATAAAATATTTTGCATTTTTTAAAACAAAATAAACTCATTCTTTCTTATGCTAATTTAACTTACTGCTCATGAACTGTAACCTAATTTTTCTATCTATTCTTTAATAAATAAGTATTAAATACTAATTTCAAGAAGTGAACCCTCTAAATGATACTGTACACAATTAAATAATAGCTATACAGGAAAACTTTGTTTCACAGTAACATTTCTTAATTTTGATATGAAAGTCCTCATTAACATATAATTCTCTGGCAAGATCACTAAATGGAATTGTATAAAGACAATCAGATAATGAATACTTTAAAAATCAATGTAAGAGTACAATATGTTTAATAAATAGTTTATTAATTCCTTGCTAGTCTGAATTATATTTTTATTGTTACTATTCATTATTTAATCTTTCAAATAAATTTTTTGTTTATTTGTGTACCCTGTATTGCACAATGGTTTAAAAATTACAAAAGAGCAAGATCAAACTTATTTCTTCACTTTTGCTAGCTTACATTTACAAATCCATTTTGGGGTTTCCCCTAATTTTGTGTTGGCTTATGTTTTGATATCACCAACTGTGTTTTTCTCTTTTTATTTCTTAAGTAGGAGAGAATACGTTATATTCCTCGTGGTTGCTTTTTCCTTACAGAATTCCCCTGACTCGGCCCTGACAGATCTTGATATCCAAGAGGGAGTCTGCTCGCAGGATTAAAGGCAAGAACCTCAATTAGACACTCTCTGATTTCTTCAGATGTTTTTTCTAATCTTTTAATATGGGATTATAGGCAGCTAGAACCTATGTTGCTGTTATAAAAATAGTGATGACTCTTTGTTCTAAATCATAAGCACTTGGCGTTTTAAAAAGTCTATTTTTCTTAATTTGAATTAATTCTGGTTTAGATGAGGATAATGAACTTTGGTCAGGTCTTTGCGATTCTGAGTACAAAATAGCTTGATGAGCACTGTGAAGCTCACACACTCTCCTCAGTATCTGCTGGAAAACTCCCTCAGAGACTGATTAGCTCACGCTTGTCACAAATAGGGGAGATAATTATGGGGCTTAACAGTCTATGTGGTGGATCTTTTGAGAGGCAATGGGTAGATCTAAGACTGTCTTTGGATCAACCCTAATTCTTATTATTGCACATATCTTGTGAGGTTTTTTAAAAAAAATTTTTTAGCACATCCCTAGAGACTAAACATTGTTTCTTCCCAGAGGATGACATCACATTTCTTTTCCAGAAGATAAAATTGTCCAAATTAGATTATCTTTAATTAGTCTAATTTTATGAGCCATTCCATAAAGTTTATTGCACCTGTGCTGGCATCATGTCACAAGATTCTTATTGAATGAACTAATCTTTTGCCATGGAAATGATGCTTATAAACAATATTGCTGATTCCTTTCATACAATAAAGATTGTCTTCTCTGATGCTTCAGGTTTCAATAGCTGTTTTATGGTTCTCAGTAATTATTAGATGACTTTGTTTTAATGAGAACGCTGACTTATTCCAAATTTCACTTCTTACTAAGTTATTCTATTCCAAAATATCTTCATAGTGACAAAAGGCAAATAGTTGAAGTTTCAGAAAAGTTTATTTCTGTAAAAAGTTATTTGGGGATGATGTTATTTCCTATTTTAACATAAGGACCATCCACTTCAAAACAGCTTCAGTTTCAGCCTTGCCTTTTGGTGAGAGAACAGCTTGAGGGCATCTACTTATACACCACATGAAAAGATCCCATGCATTAAAAGGCAGGTTCTAGATAGAAAAATAAAACCACCTATCATCACTAGAATTATGTCCTGTATATTAAATGCATTTTCCTTCCTTGGTTGCCATTTGCTGAAAACTTTATGTGTTTCATCCCCCTACCCCCCAAAAAAGTGCTTATATTTTAAAGCATCATGTATTCAAATGAATTACAACCTCTAAATTAGAACTGTTGACAAGATGATTCTAATAATGTTCCAACTCATATAAAAATAGCTGTTATTTAAATTTTCTACTCTTTGAAAGCCTCTTAAAATTTTTCATGTCAAGCTCCTTACTCTTCAGTTTACGAATTTCAGTTGGTTTATGACCTGCGTCAAGTTTCTGAACTTTCAGGGTTTTGTTTTCTGATCTTTGTAATCAGAAAATTGCAAAATATAGTTTGAAAATCTCTAGAACATACTGATTCTATGAAATAAAATGCTGTTGTTCTCCAGGGACTTTCTTCTTCCCAGAAAATGTTGCCCAATTGTTTCAAGTTAAAGGAATCACTTTTGCTAAAGGGCTCATTAGCTTCTTGAGTGATTATAGTAAACTTAAGTTGCATAACTTCTGATAACTTTTGGTCTCCCTGGGAGCAGGTGGAGGTGTGGAGGCAGCCAGGGCTTACAGGTACACTGATTTGAGACCAGTTCAATAAAAGTGCACACCTTAAAAACAAAACAAAACAAAAGAACTATTTTAATACCAGATCCAGTTACTTGGACCCATTTTTTAAAATAATGAATTTTTTTAGGTTAAAAAAAGCCCACTTCACTTTTAAATGCAATAGATTACTGTCTCTTTCTTTATATGATTACCTTTAAAATGGATCGAGATTATTCTTTTCCTTTACCTCTTAAATATATGAGAACAATGATCATTAATATACTTCATTCAGTCACAAAGTAAACAGAGGAAAGAATATCTTGTTACATCAGAATAAATGTATCTATTCCACAGTATTTTTTATAGAGTCAAAAATGAGAAAGGCCATATATTATTTTGCCTTTAAAACTTCCCTAGATGAAAAAAAAATTTCAAGTGGAAAGATCAGTTTTGATAGTTTGTATTTGTAAATTTACCTGCTAAAACTAGAAGAAAAAACTGAGATGATGATAATTGGTAATTTTTTAGTGATTTTTAAAATTAGAAGACTATCTCATCAGAGAACTTGAACACTTAGTGAAATGATAAATCACCCTCTGTCTCTGAGCACAAAGGACAGCTTTTCACATCCTCTTTTCTTCATAGTTTTGTTGTTGCTGTTCTCTCTCTCCCTTTCTATTCCTTCCCTAATATTTGTATTTAAAAGGAAGAAGGTAGCTGCTGCTTTCTGTCTGACTTGGTTTGTGTAACTAGAAAAGACCAGCATAAGGCATTTTCCAGAGGGCAATTGAGGCTCAGTCAATCAGATTCAATGAGCTGCATTTCATTGATTTTTGGATCTGAGCTGCAATGGCGCCTGTTACTCTTAGCCACCCTGGTGTAGCTGACCAAGGCCTCTAATCCTCTTAAGCAGCAGTCAAGAAATTGAGATAAAAGCTGGCAATTCAACTTGTTCAAACAACAGATTTGACAAATTAGGAGGGTTCAACCCTACAATGAAAAAAATTCAATCTTGGGGGTTACTCTTTGCTATGTTGCAACAATATAGATAGAGATAAAATTAGGTCATTACAAAGAAATTGTTAGATATACTAATAAGAGGAATATTACTGATTTCCTTTATTTTGTAAATGTCATGAAAAGGAAATGACAATATAAATGAAATGTCAGTTTAACAGAACAAAAATCACCAGGACTCCACAAGTCAAAAATTAGACAATTTCTGTCTTTTTGTATGGGAAAAAATAATATGAAAAATAAAAGTAACATTTAGAGAAATATTAACTTTGCCTATTAGATACTTTTGACCTAAAGATATGTTTAATTTACTTTTGTGAGTAAATGAAACATAGGAACCTGAGCAGTTTCAGTATCTATAAATATATATAATGGAAATATTTATGCTGGGTTGACCATTCAAATAAACTAATAAATCCAGTCAAGCAACTTATTTGATAATTTTATTTAATTTATTAAATTCACTTTTCTATTTAGTCAAAAAAGTTGAGATTCCTGTTTGAATAGACACAGACAATAGACTTTTAATGAAAATTATGTTCTACCCTTAGTGTTATCATAGATGTATGCTGAAATCATTATGAATAGCATAGGATGCCCTTCATATGTATAGGAGAAAAAAACCCTAAAGTTTAATCCTAGCTAACATTTTATTTTTTTATTTACCTTAGAGAAAGAAAAATAAAGCAAAATATCCATATCACAAAAAATGGCAAAAGCTGTTATTTTTATGAGTTTCATAGTTATTTGATTCCATGTGGGTAATCTATTCATCCCATATACCTAATCATTTCAAACGTCTTTTGTTTTTCCCTTTGTTTCTGCAGCACTTAGAATAATGCCCAGAACATAATATAATAAGTTGCTTGACAATTGCTTTCTTGTTGAATGAATGAATGAATGAATGAAATAGAGTACATTAACATAGATGAATTTTAGGAAAGAAAGGTGTTGTATGGGGAATTTCATAGTTCCCATTCTGCACTGATAATGCCATTATTTCCTTAGCACAAGTGAGGCTCTACACACAAAGTTTCTACGTATTTAGATAATAGACTATTCTCTAATGACTTGAAAGTTAATATTTGGCCAAACGTATCAGTCACTATTTTATGTGGAGTCACTACCACTGCATGCTCTTTGTGACTAGGGAATCAATCTAATTTGTTCATATATTTCCAGCACTTTACATGTGGTAGGAACACAGTAAATATTAATTAAATGAATGGATGTGTAAATGAATAAATAATTGTGTGACCAACTGAGCACCCCAAATATTAGTTATATCCATTACACAACTGCATTGAAGAACTGTAGCTAATTGGTCCAAATATGCTCCCTAGGGAGGAAGGGCAGTTGAGGGCAGTCAATGCTTATTCAATTTAATTTTCCAAACATTTGTTGAGCAAGTATTGAGCATATGTCCACTCTATACAGAATTCTATAACTGATCCTATGAGAGGATACATAGATATGAAGAGTTTGTGTATAATATAGAGATCAATGAACAACAAAAAATATGCTTAAAAACATATTAAACAGACACCACTAGATAAGCCACTAGGTGTTCTATAAAGTAAAGAGGGTGAGAGAATATGTTTAACTAGTTTTTTAGGTAGGTGTGCGTCTACCTGGAGTGGTTTGAGATACAAATCACTGGCCCTGCACATTCTAAATGTATACTGTGGCTAATTTATTACTTTATTTGACCATCATTCTCTTCTTACAGACCTATTTCTCAATAAAAATACCTTCAGGAAAGATAACACAGCAAATTTGGGTACCCCCTTCTTTTATGAGAACCATCTTCTCCAACAAGGAGGCTTTGGGACTGGGGACACAGGGAAGAAAAAAGGACTCTAATAAGAGAAAAAATAAATTTAATAGAGGGGATGAGGGTTTGCCTTGAGTAGCTTACTTAATTTCCAGATGTTTGGCCCTAGGTGAGAGTAGAAGAGGATAATCTCATCATTAGGAGCACAAAGCGCTCTCAGTCTAGTGCATAGCTTTCCCAGAGTTGGAATATCCCAGCCCTGGGCCATTGAGGGTCTGTCACAAATGAAAATAAGATTAATACATGTTTGATGACTATTATTTATTCACCTACCTAAGTGACTTAAACAATACAAACTGCTATCATCTTTTAATTATTGCAACTAAAATCCCAAATAATGATGTCCTTTGTCTTTGTTAACCTAAAATAGAGGAATGAAATTCGCTGAATCCTGTACTTTCACCACCTATTGAAGACAATTCCAATAAATACTCATCAACTATTCCCAAAGGAGACTCTTCAGGCAAAAGATGTCAATATGCGGATCAAATCAATGCAAATAAGAATAGTACACCTGATTATAGCTCTTAGGGAAATATATGTTTATATAATTTAATGAGAATGGAATAATTTGACCACAATAGAATCCTATTAATGTAGCTCATTATTTGTCATCATAGACAAAATTGCCTGAGTCAAAGGTCATGCTGCCTGAATTATAAAATGACAAATAAAGCCTGCCATAGAAACTAGCTCTAAACCATTTTTAAAAGTAGTATGTGGCAAGACAAAAATGGCATTTAATCAAACTAGTATAAAACTACTAATTTCACTAAACAATGGCAGAGTGTTACTATTCTGAATGAAAAAATCTGAAGTATCACCCATGCTTGGCTCTATGATATGGACATTTTTAGTTAGTTGTAAAAAAAAATAGTGGTGTTCCAACTGTCAATCTCTTCCTTGAATCTTATCTGTCCTTTCTCACTGCAATGAGAAGTCAGACCATTTATTAAATACTTGATATATGCCAACTGTTTGCATCCTCACAAGAATCATGCAATGTAGGTATTATCATCAATATTTTACAAATGTATAAATAGCAAAGCCAGGGTTGAATATAGGTCTGTCTGATGTCAATGCTATATATATAATCATATATATATTTATTTATAAAATTACTTCTCTGTCTCAATTAAAATACAAATATTTTATTTCAAATGGAACATAAACATGTGTGATTGGGATCTAGAACTATTAATAATAAGGAGAATGGGATGCCCCTCTTTCTTGCAAGTCATAGCACTTGAAAGCTGGGTAACAAATACAGTGTAATCCAGCTATGCAGTTCCTACATGTCCTACAAGTGTTTATTAAATGCCTACTGTGTACTAGGTGCTATCTAAGGCACTGAGGAAATAATAGTACATACAACCAACAAAAATCTTGGCTTGTGTGGCACTTATACGCTAGTGGGGAAGACATAAACAAAGTAAATATATATGTTATCTTTCAGATAGAAAAATGAAGCAAGTAAGACAAGTGAGGTTAAAATCTTCATTAGGGTAGCCAGGCCAGGAAACAGGGCTTTTAAACAAAAACCTAAATGGAGAGAGCAAGTCATGAGGACAGCTGATCGAAGCACATTCCAGGAAGAGGGAAGACCAAAGCTAGGTCCCTGAGGCAGGAGTAAACTTGATATATTCATGGGACAATAAGAAACAAATGATGCTAGAAGCAAGTCAGTGAGAGAGAATAGTAGAAGATGAGTTCGAGAGATCATGAGTAGCCATGCCATGTACGGTCTTATAAGTCAGAGAATATACTTTGGCTTCTACAGTGAATAAAACTGGAAGGCATTGGAATGTATTGAACACAGGAAATGTGCAGTTTGACTTTAGTTTGACAGCAGCTTTGCAACTGCTATGGAGGGAGCAGAGTGGAAAGTGCAAGATGCAGAAGCAGGGAGACCAATTAAAAAACTATTCCAATAATCCAGGCAAAATATGACAGGAGCTTGGACCATAGGGGTAGCAGTGGAAATGAAGAGCAGTGGTTGAATTGTGGGTATACAATGAAGTTAAATTCAACAGAATTTGCTGATGGACTGACTGGATGGGAGATATAAACAAAAGAGTGGATTCAAGTATGATGCGAGTGTAAAGTCATACTTGATTGACTAGAAAGACAGAGTTCCCATTGGCTATAATGGGGAATACAATACTTCAGATTTGCATTGCAAGACACCTGTTATCAAAAATCTTCACTGGATACACATTGTCTAATGGGTAACAGCAAAGCACTATAGGAGCAGCCTTACCATGGCATACTCAGGGCTTTGTTTCTATTGGTCACATATTTTCCCTAATAATAACTACAGAACAGTGGGTCTAAATTTTTTTCTAGTTTTCAGATATCTTTAAAAATTGGGGGAAGGTTGTGGACACTTTCCCCAGAAAGATAAGTTTTGTCACACAGAACCACACAGAAACTTGTGCTCCCTTCCCAGAAGTGGCAGTGGAGATGTTTCACAGAAATTATGAAGACATTCATGGGTCCCTATTTAAGAAGCCCTGCAAATAGATTTGATACTTATCTCTGCCTGATAAGCCAAATATTGTCCACAGCCTGGTCTATATTTTACTTGTCACCATAAGCTTCCTCATGATATGATTTCAGTAATATTGAAAAGCTGGTTGTATCCCTGACCACAGTATGGAGTTTTTTTCAGCTTCCTGAAAACAGGTTCTTTAATATTAATGATTACAAAAATTCCACTGTTTATCAGCATAGTTTATTTGAAAATGAATTTCCATTACTGCTTCTCATCACTTGATTAACAATTTACTGCTAAGTTCTCCCAATAGGGTTAGAATCTGCAGTGATCTTATGATTTCATTTCTTTTCCAGGAGTCTAGAGGGACAAAATAGAGTTTTGGAATCAGTGACAAATATTATATCTACTTCAAAAATTTACTCTACCCTTAAACTTTTATTTGGGTTAATTTAACTCAATGATGAATAATTACTACTGATAAATACTACTAAATATCACTAGTGTGCTGAGTATATAAATAACATGAAAAGACAGGAGAAGAATAATATAATCTACTCAAAGAATTGAAACATAAACATCCAAATTGTTTAATATGAGTTCCCTTGTTTGGCTAAGTGGTGAAAGAGTTATTGAAAATAGTAGTTAATATAAGACTTCAAGCACAGCAAGCAAATTTCCCAGTATCTTCTTTCTCTCTGCGAGCAAGCAAATTTCCCAGTATCTTCTTTCTCTCTGCGTTCACAGCCTTGCTCATCTCCAAGGACACCACTTCATCTTCCCCTGGGGAAGTGGAGGCTGTGAATTTCCCAAGTTTCCAGAAACTTGGACCAAGATGTAGATTTGATATCCATACAACTCTTTAGCACCACTATTTTTCAGCACTGCTAAGGCTTCATGTATTTCTCCTAAAGGAACACGTTCCCCATAATTTGAGACCTTTCATTTGCAAAACAAAACACAAAATTAAAAAAAAAAAACTCTGTAACTATCATAATTGTGGAAAAAAAGTTACATATCAGAGCAAAAGCATAGCAACTCTGCCCACCACTGACACATGTTAATAGTGGTTGGTTGTATTCTCTTTGAAATTCCAAGTAAATAGACTTGAAAAAAAGTACATTGTCCATAGGGAGCGGGCTTCTAAGTCTTAATTGTCTTGATGCTTGACTGTCTTCTCTACCTGAAGACTAGCTCCCATGTGGTGGGGATGGTGGCCATTTTGTTCATAGTTATAGCCTCAGAGCTGAAAGCAGGCTTGGCACATGTTAGGGCATTATCCAATTAATACTTTGCAGTTGCCTGCCTACTTATTTTCTGTTCTTGGAAAACTGTAAGCCATAATCCCTATTATATTATAGTGGTCATGTTTTATACCACCTCCCTCCCACTCTTGCTGACAATTCTGCTAATTTTTGAGAAGCCACCCCTCCCCCATTCTTAGTTGTTTGGGGAAGGGGGAGGGTTGATTTACCTTTCAAATTCATAGCTGAGTTCTAATTAGCTTAAGCAAATTTTTTATTCAAATAATTCCAATTCTTGCCCCAGCCCCTGTGGTTGGTTTAGAAATGGAGCTATACTTTCTCCCAAAGCCTATGAGATGCAAGCAGTTTCTGAGAGAGAGAAGTTATTTTTTCCTCGGGATCCACTATTAATAGAAGCACTCATTCTCTTCCCCAGGACTAGCTGGTGTAAAGATATGAAATCTGGTACTGTAGCAGCCCTTGTTACTATGAGGGTCAGGGTTTGGGGGCTACCATATGCAGTATGAGAATAAAACCAACTGTTAAGTAAGGCAAACAGAACCCCTGCCCACACACAGTTTATAGTCTACTTTATACATTGTCTATGTGGATTTTACAATATTCTATAAATTATGTGAACTAATATACCTCTTTAATAAGTCAGTTTCACTTTGTCTCTTACAACGCAAAGACTCCTAACTGATGCGGTATCTTGTCAATAAACTTCCTTTTTTTTCCTCGAGATAACTTGAACAACTCCCTTTATGTTGGAGCTAAAAGACTCTTGACTATGACAAAGTGGTTGAGAAGAAAGAAAGGACATTCTCAGGTGGAACAGCAGGGCTTCAAGGGCGGTGAGAGCTGATATTGGCTTCCAATAATGTGTTAACAATAGCTCCTGCCTGTTTAAAAACCAGCTATGTGGTAGAATTTTTTATTTCTCATCTCTCCTTCTCACCTCATTGCTGAAATGCATTATTAAACACATTTTACAGTTTAGAAAACTGAAGTTGCCAGAGTGTAAATGACTCAAAATAATATAACTAGTAAGTGACACAGCAGGGATTAAAAAATCGGGTGACTCTAGTGCTAATCACAGCTACATAGTGCTGACTCTAGACTGAGTTAGACATAGATTGTTTCTCCATGACACTTAAGTTATTGCCGTTTGGGTATAAGAACATAATACTTCATTATGCAGGATGGGCCCAGGCCAGATATTTAACATCCCTGGACTTCTCATATGTTAATAGAGATCTCCAGTCACGGGTAAGAACCAAAAATGCTCCACATACTTGGAAATAACTTCCTAGGTGGCAGCACTAGACCCAGTTGAGAAATACTGGCAGTAGCACATTTTATTTTATTTTTTTAAATTTATTTCAGAACATTACAGGGGTACAAATGATTTGGTTACATAAATTGCTTTTGTACCATGCCCATCCTCCAGATAGTGTGCATTGTACCCATTAGGTGTGATTTTACCCATGCCCTTCTTCCCCCTCCCACCTGCTTGATTTCCAATGAATGTTATTTCCATATGTACACATAGGTGTTGATCAATTAGTTCCAATTTAATGGTGATGTTTGTTTTTCCATTCTTGTGATACTTCACTTAGAAGAATGGTCTCCAGCTCCACCCAGGTTAAAGCAAGAAGTATTTGTTCACCATTTTTTATGGCTGTATAGTACTCCATGGTATACATATACCACATTTTATTAATCCACTCATGTATTGATGGGAACTTGGGTTATTTCCACATCTTTGCAATTGTGAATTGTGCTGCTATAAACATTCTAGTGCAGGTGTCTTTTTTATAGAATGACGTTTTTTTCCTTTGGGTACATACCCTGTAGTGGGATAGCTGGATCAAATGGTAGTTCTACTTTTAGTTCTTTGAATTTAAGGGAAGGGAAAAGAATGAGTATTGCAAGTTTAGCAGACTTGAGTATCCTAACCTAGATTAAATGGTACATCACAAGATGTAATGTAGTAGGAGACTTGTATGAAGTCCTGGAAGGCTTTCATTGCCACATTTTTAAGACATCAATCTATATTTTTGAGAACCTATTTTGTGCCAGGCACCTTGCTCGGTGCTGAGAGTCCAATGAAAGACAATCACAGCTCCTGTACTTACGGAGCTTACAGACTACTATATACATTAAATGTCTAATGTATTATTATGTATGTCTACTACGTATATAACAAACATAAGCCTACATGGGGTTTATAGTCTACTACATACATTAGAGACTCGGAGCTTCTGTTTTCTTATATTAAAGACAGGAGCTATAATAATTTCTGTGAGAATTGGTAATAATGAATGTAACATATCTGGAACACCTATCCTCAATAAATTGTGGCTGTTTAGAGAAGGGAGATGTTGAAAGATTTTTATAAAAAATTCTGTTGAAAATTGTTATGACTATCAACATTCAGTAATGCTGTCAAGTTAGTAATACAAAAACATCATTATCTTTTATTTTCCTATTTGGGATGGGGAAGGAGGGATAAATGTGAATGACTAAGTGGGCATATGAAGTGGCAAGTTTAGTGCCTAGTATCTAATCTACTTCTCTCCAAATCTCACAACTGTCAAGAAGAGCAAAGCCTATAGGATAATGGAATTTTATCTAAATCCAAATTAGTGATTTCTTGAGGGCATTCTCAATCTTCTTAATGTATTTGCCTCAAAATAATTTCGTATATGACTATTTCACATGTTAAAATGAGGATTCATTGTGAGAAAGACTGTATATTTCTGACTGCAATTATTGGCTTAATAAATGTTTCATTAATAAAAAAATGAAGAAAACTCTTCTGGTAGCTTTCTGTTAAGTACTGAAACTCCTTTTAAAATTATGATGGCCCTGTGTCTCTCAGAGACACAGAACATAGGGTTCCTGTACATCTATTGTGGACATACAGGGTGCACAAGGACGACATCTTTGTTGTTTCCATCCATTGAGATTGCTGAGTTGTTTCCATAACATAACCTAGTCTATCCTGATTTTATATCATTATATAAAACTTTACAGAGGTTTGGAGATTTAGAAATGCTAGATGTTTTAAGTGTTACCTGTCAATCTATCCAACATATTTTCCTAAGATTGTCTAGAAGATATCTGCTTTAAAGGGCTAATTGTATGGTGCAAGTTGTTGAAATGAGAGATGTTAAAAGCTAATTTTTCCCCTTTTTATTTTTAATCAGGGTAGCTTTGGAGTTGCATGTATGTAACTATGCATATATGATGTTTGTCTCATTCATTATGAATATTTTCAGATGATAAAAATTTTTTTCAGCCTCATAAACAATATGGCATTTCAAAATTTTTTAAATTAAAAAAAATATACTGGTAAATGTGGATATTTAATTGTAGCTTTCCTTCAAGAGTGAAACATAGAAACTCTAGAGATAACTGACTCAGAAAGAGGCACTGGTGGTATTAAGCCAACCCTACTCCTTTGGGATTACTTTTCCTCTTCAGATGAAGACAAAACCCATAAAACAAAATTTTAGTCCAAGTTTTAATGGTTCATTTTTCTAACAGCCTAAGAGAAATGAGTCTTCCTAGTAGGGATGATCTCCTTAAGCAAAAAAATAACTTTAGAAAATGCAAACTGTTATTTCTTCAGTGGTCACATCTGTGTTCCTCCCTCTTCTATTCCAGAACAGCCCTCTCCATGCCTGGACTCTAATCCCCAAAACCCCAGTACAGTGATTGGTCTAGAGCAAGCACCTGACCAGGCTGGACCACACGTACAACACTCGTCCTGCCCAGGCATGCAGAAAGCTGACTGACGGTGGGAGAGGTGGAAGCTGTTATGCAGGGTAAAGGAGAAAAGAGAGGTAGAGAAGGGATTGATAGCATTCCAGTCTCTAATTTAAGACTTTCTGTTTCCTGCCTGTTGTCCTGATAGTTTAATCTTAAGAGCCAATATATTCCATGTTTGCCTAATTTAATTTTAGTTGTGGTGGTGACACTTGACAATCAAGGTGTGACCGCACCAGACCAATCTGGTTCAACTTTTATGTAACAAAATTATGAGTTGTTTTTTAGTTGCCATGGACCCTTCAGGTTGCAGGTCATGTAACCTGAGCATGACCAGATGATCCAAGTTTGCAACGATGGGTGGAACCTAAATGCTTGGACCTAGGAAGGGGGACTGAATTAAGTGGACATCACATGGTGAGATCCAACATCCAATCAGATTGAGCCCTGGCATCACCCCATGGCAGGATCCAATCAGATCACACCTCATTATCCTAAGCTCATAAAACCTCCCCCAGCCCCCAGCTCAGGAAAACAGATTTGAGCATTCCTCTTGTCTCCTTGCCAGTCAATGGGCAATAAAGGCTTTCTTTTCTCAAATACCAGTACCATGGTATTTGCTTCTGTGGTCATAGGGTAGCCAGCCCATTGATTGCTTGGTAACAAAGACATTCTTATGTACTAACTAGTACAACTACTGTTTTTAAATTTACTTTTCTGTGTCATCCATGCATTCCACTCAATCAAAATATTAGATGGATAGACTGGGTGTGTTGGCTCACCTCTATAATCCCAAGACTTTGGGAGACTGAGGTAGGAGGATCCCTTAAGACCATGAGTTTTAGACCAACCTGGGCAACATGGTTAGACCCCATCTCTACAAAAAAAAAAAAAAA
>CM052445.1:40308212-40339650 GCA_028533085.1 Varecia variegata | reverse complement strand
TGCTTCTCTTATTAACTACTTTCCATGATACGTATTACAGAAATAGGATTAGACCAGGAAACCTTGTTTAATTTAACACAGATGATGCCCCAGCAGGGTGTGGAGTTGGTCAAAGACAAGAATAATTTAACTCTAAAGATTAACTGCTAGGGTAAGCCCCATGTGTGTATTTCTCACTCGTAGTTACAGACCAAGACTCTTTGTGAGATGGTTACCTCACCCACCCCTAGGCAGGCAATGGGAACTTGCCTAGGTTTATTCGTCTGGTAAAATGCTGCCTATTCGTTTGTCTAGTAAAATGCTACTATAGGGAAAGTATATTGGTTTCTTAACTTAGGAAATATATTCATAAACACAAAAATTTTGTGAAAGTTAAGATCATCATTGAGCAGTTACAGTTCTGGTTTACTCAAACGGTAGATGGTCACAATATTCATGATTCTCTGCATGTCTAACTTTTAGCGAGAGTTTAGTATATACAGACATAAGGCTAAGGGAAATGACATGTCCCTTCAATTAATCCTCTTAAAAATCTTTAGAGGTAGTTTTCTTTTATCATATATCTTCTACATGTGGGTGAATGAGAGATAAGTAACTTACCCAAGTCTCAAAATTAATACATAATAGTCATGATTTCAATCCAGTCAGGCCAACTTGAGAGTTCTAGCTTTTAAACTGTTTCACTATGCTGCCTTTTTATGCTAGGACCAGCATTTGGAAGACTGTGAACTCTGGCATTGATCTTTTAATAGCCTGTGACATAGATGTTATGGGGTGAAAATTATACTCATGATCAACTTAAGAGGCAGCTAACTGTGTTGTCTACCTGGGCATTCAAGAAAAAAAAAAAAAAAAAGGATGATCTATGGTCAAACACATTTTCTTATCCACAGGACATATATATTTTTGCTTCATTAATTGATGAGAACATTTCACACAAGTCTGGGTTGTTTTATGTAGTGATGTGTAGAAGACCTAAGCAGAAAATCTGATCAACATCATTTAAACTGCAGAGAATGAAATAGTGGCACTGCACGCAGTATAAGAGTATACTTCTTGGCAAATATGCAGTATGTATGTATATAACATGTCTTTTTTTTTCTTCTTGCTGTTGTTTATGTTTCCTCTTTATCAGTAGTTTTCAGCAATTTTACCATTATATGCCTTGGTATGATTTTCTTCTTTCTGCTTGGAGTTTGCGGAGTTTCTTAGAACTCTGACTTCACAGTTTCCATGAAACTCAGACAAAGACAAAGGGGGACTCCTCCAAAGACTTCTGACTCCCTCTCTCTCTAATTCTCTGTCTCTCTCATTTTCTCTCTCGCTATCTCATTTTCTGCTCTGAAAATTCTAGCTACATTGACCTCCTCAAAAATCTACCTGTCTCTTTATCTAAATAAGACTACCAAGCTATTTGCTATGGTCTGGAAACTGTCTTCAGGTAGTAAACCTGCCAGGCTGATCTGTCCTGGCAGGAACCAAGAAACACATTTGGGAGCATATATAAAGAATTTTAGATTGGAATAGAGATCTGTAAGGATGGATATGACAGAATTCATTTGCATAGGCATTGACCTGTGACTCAGGGTTCAATGTCTTATACAGGGCACCCCTAATCTTTTCTGGTAGCCCATTAGAATGGCTCATTGAAGTTTGTACATTATTATGGCTTATTGTAAATGAGGTGAAGATTTTAAAAAAGTATATAATAAGGTATAGAAATCTCGAAGGGTAGAAGTCTCAAGGAGACTTGAGACTAATGCTAATGTAAATGCTAATGTAAATTGACTATATAAGAACTGAAAATCTAGTACCTGATAAGTTTACTGAGCCCTAGAGGACACGCCCTTCTTCCTCTCTTACAGACACTAAGACCATAAGAAATGTACTGAGAGAGTGGGTCAGTACCAGTTGCTTTGAGAAACACCATGACTGCTGTTCCCTGTAGATTCAGGTTGACGAGGGGAGATGAAGCTTAACGTGAATGGAAATAAAGGGATTCTAGAATTGCAGAAACCATGTGGTAGCATGTAAAAGTCAGAGGCAAGGTAGATGTATTTCTACGTTGAGTGTGAAGACCGGAATGACCTTCAGAGTGCTTTTACTCACAGGAATCTGTGGCATCATTGAAGGATTACACAGAATCAAGGAGCAAAATAGTACACAGCTGACCAGAGGGTTACTCAAACTGTATAATTTTAAAAAACTGAGAGCTGGCTAAAAGAATGCTGATATCAACCACTGGCATAAAAAGCCATGGTGCCTTCATTCATTTTCCAAATATAAATAAGTTTGAAGATACAGTTCTCATTGATTGAAAGGAAAGCCCAGTTCCCTTGTGTAAATAACTTGCAACGTCACTAGGTATATACACTGAATTTTCTTCTAATCCTTCCCCAAAGTAGGATCTAGGATGATTTATCATTGTAACTGTATATTAAGAAAAGAGAATATCTAAATTTTTCATCAACAGTTATGGGGCCTGAGTTGACACCAGGGGACCTGAAACACCATCATGATCTTCTGGTCAGAGTAGAGGCTTATGGAGGACAAATTATGAATGAAGTTTTAACTTAAGTTAACAATGGGTACAATGAGTCCTCAAACTCACTCTTCAATTAATTCCTTCACCCCTAAGTATATGATTTTGATATATAGACTTAAAAGCTAGACAGAATAGTCCTGACCAGTGGAATCAAGGCCACTATGATAGAAATGGGCAAGAGAAAAACATGAAAGTTCCCACTCCCTAGTCAAAATAGATAATCAGAAGAAATACTGAATCCTGGGAGGAAATACAGAACAGCACGTTCTTAAAAAAACTTAAAAGATTCCAGAGTAGTGGAATCTTTTGATTATCCTTATGATATTGTCATTCAATTCATTATCTAACCACTGCAAAAAATAGACTGATTATGGTGGATGATGATGGAATATCACAAATTTAAAAGTATAGCAGCTGCTGTGCTGAATCAACACAGCTTGTGGCACTTGGGTTGCAGCTGTTGATCTAGCAAAGACATTTTTCTTGAACCCCATCAGTAGGGAGACTCAAAAGCAGTTCACTTTTACCTGGCAAGGACAGTAGTACACATTTGCTCTCTTGATCCAAACCTGTGTTAATTCTCCAGCTTTCTGTCAAAATATAGTCCTCAAGGACACAAAACATCTTGAATTCCTCAGAACATCATGTAGATCCACTATATTGATGGTGTAATACTATTTGAACCTGGTGGGCAGAAAGTGATAAGTATCTTAAGGTCCTAGTATGAAACATGGTATGCCAGAAGTTGAAAATAAATTTGATGAAGATTCAGGGTGCTGTCATACCAGTGAAATTTTTATTGTTTCAGTGGTCTTAAACAAATCAAGGCATCGTCTCTGTGATATTGTGAAATATATATTTGGTCTTTGTCCTTGTTCCCTGGCACACAGCTCCTCAAACACTTGGAATCCCCAGAGTAATGAGCGTATTTGTATGCTAATGAGATGACTGGAGGTTGGGGGCTGACTTCAGAATGGGGGTGGCCACCAGAAGGACCAAGGCATAATTAAAGGGTTGGGGCTTTCAGCCTCACCCCCCCAACCTCTGGGGAGGGGAGAGGATCTGAAAGTTGAGCTGATCACCAAGGCCAATGCTGTAATCAATCATACCTATGTAATGAAGCCCCCATAAAAACCCAAAGGACAGAATTCAGGAGAGCTTCCAGATAGTTGAGCATGTGGAGGTGCCTGGAGGGTGGTGTGGTGGGGAGGGCATGGAAGCTCTGTATGCCTGTTCTCATGTCACAGCATATGCATCTCTTCCATATGCCTGTTCATCTGTATCCTTTGTGATATTCTTTCTAGTAAATGGGTAAATGTAAGTAAAGTGTGTCCCTGGGTTCTGTCAGCTTCTCTAGCTAATTAATCAAATCTGAGGAGGGGGTCACAGAAGCCCCAATTTTATAGCCAGTTGGTCAGGAGCACAGGTCAAAACCTGGGGCTTGTAATTGGCATCTAAAGTGGGAGAGGGGCAGTCGTGTGGTACTTAGCCCTCAATCTGTGGGATATAACACTATCTCCAGGTCAACAGTGTCAGAATTGAATTATTATAGTAGAAGACACCCAGTTGAAGAATTTCTTGCTGTATGGGGTAATAACCCTCAAGCCAGCAGTGTCAAAAGTGTTGTGTTGAGTGGTTTGAGTGAGTAGGGGAAACACCACAGTTTTTTCCTATCCCTACTAATCTCTAAAATAAATCTCCTTCTGCTAAATACGAGTGCAACATGTGTTGAACTCTTTGGAGTTTGGAGGTAGCTTACAACACATTAGTTAATGTTTATCTAATCTATTGATTCAGAAGGTAGGCAGCAGTAAGTCAGACTGAAGTTTTTGCAATAAGTCAGACTATTCTGTAAGCTTCCCCAGCACTCACACTGTATGACCCTGCAGACTTGATAGTGGGAGGGATGTTTTTGTTGGTAAGGATACTGTGTGGCATCTCTGATAAGCCTCACTAGGAAGGTTACAATGCAAATAGGTTTCTGGAACAAGACCATATCTTTTGAGTCAGAGAAATTCTCATTGTTGGAAAAACAGCTCCTGGTATACTACTGAATACTTGATCCTGAGACATCAAGGAAATATAAGAACTTAACATACAGTGAGGTGAACTTTTAACAAATGGGAATTAGAGACTGTCAGATAAAATTCTTTTTCCCCTCTCTTCCAAACAGGCCATCTTTAGATACAGCTGTTCGTGTGGTTTCTCAGAAGACAATGCTGTGAGACTGAGTGACCAGTTGTGCTAGGTAGCTTAGGGACATCCTCAGTTCAGTCTTACTTCTGTCCTATATCACTTCCCTTTGCCCTCACACATGTTTTCCTGTGATAACATTTTCTAATAAATTAGCAGCACATAAACTTTGTCTCAGTTTCTGGTTTCTGGGGGAAGGCAACTCCCCTGCTTAAGACCCTCTAGTGGTTAAACCCAGTGAAGCCCAGTGAAACAACAGTGGTTGTTTCAGCTCTGACTACTTTTCCAATCACCTCTCCCAGTACTCTTTGCCTTGCAGTTTAGGCTCTAAAGATACCACATTGCTTTTGCTTCCCTGCAGAAAACATGTTGTTTCCCACCTTTAGGCCTTGATTTATGCTCTTTACTTGGTCAGGAATGTCATATTTTCATTCCCACTTAATTATCTTGTAGTAATTGACTCAGGGGTCATTGCCTTCTATGCTTTTTTCCTTCCCGTAAGAGGTATGAGTTGTGACAGTCTATCATTTGCCTTAGAGGTGACTGTCTGACATGTCCTAGACCACTGACACACTAGAAATTCCACTAAGGTAGCAGGACTATGAATCTTCATAACTTTTCCATCCCATGCTCCGATACGCACATGTCATACTGGGGCTCTAGGGTACACTGGACAGCCATTAGGGGAGACATTATGAGGGAGAGTAGATTACCTATGAGAAAATTTAAGGGATATTTTAAAGCTGTTTGTTAGGTGTCTGGACCCTGTAATTTAGACTATTGACTGAAATAAGGGAAATTCAGACTGTGTCCCCCGCCCCCACTAACTTTGGAAAAGAAGGTAAAGAACTCACTTGAGAGGGGGTTGAGATTCAGGAATATGTGTTCTACTTTGGAATGAAGAAACGAGGAAGCCTGCAAGTGCAGATTTCTGGTCCAGACTTTGAGAACTCAGAAAACATTACTCAATAAGCAATCAAGATTGCATTTTACAAACCAAATAAATGTTGCTGGTTATAGCTCAAGCTATTTATATTGGGTTCAAGAGTCATCACATTTAGAGTAAATTTCACCTTCCACTTATGGTGGGATAAACCGATTCCTCCTTTAGTTCAAATATGTTTGAATGCTTTATCTTTGCTATGTGCTGTGCAAGACATTTAGGGTACAAAGATGAGTCACACATGGTCTTTGCTGTCAGGGAGCTTATAGTTTACTAACGTGAGACATAACCCAGTCCCACTGATAATGGTTGGATAACATAAATGCTATGAAAGAGGTATGCCCAGGGTGCCCTGAGGGACAGGGAACAAGGCTGTCCAATCTGAATGTTCAGGGGAGGCCCTGCTATGACCCTTGCTGTCTAAGGTACAGCAAGACAGAAACAATATGAGTCATGATAAAAGCTCTCTGTAGCAAGTAGGATCAAAAACACACAATGTATACTGGGTATGTATGTGATCCCCGAGTATTCTACTGCAAAGAACTGCCAGATTTGGGGGGAAAGTGGCCCATTTAGTGTCATTTTCAGTAGTCTTTGTCTCTGATAAAATTTTTTCTCTCTCCTTCTCTTTTCTAGCTCAGTAAAAGATCTCTGAGTATAATGGGGTTATTGCTAATCCCTGTTCAGCTTTCTTTTCCATGTATTTGATAATTTTTTCTAACATTTTTAAAATAGTTCTTTCTATTAATAGTTCTGTGATCTTAAGGAAGTAGCCTCTTCCATTTATATTAAGTAAAAAAACATTTCTTTTCAGGTTCAGGGCTTAAAATTCTAAAATTTCTAAACTTTTTTTCCTTCTTCAGAAAACATCCTCCTCCTCCCTCACTGCTAATTCTGTTTGCTTAACGTCCTACCTGTGGATTCTCCTATGCTATCCTGTGTAAGTAGGCAGGAGGGAGAAATTTCTGCCCATCTGAATTCTTGTCTATTTCAGTCCTTTTCTCCCAGGAGTGAGCACACAATTATTGTCTTTAGACTTCTTTGCATTCTGTTTGGTATTTGAATGGGGTCATTTACTTCATGATTCTGGAAGTTCACACATCTGAAATTGAACAGTGCATATAGCTGGAGAAATGAATGTGATAGTAGTCTGAGCCTGGAGTACATTTGGATGGAAGAAGTCTATGTCCACTGAATGCAGGTAGCAATAAGCATGTGTGTTCTGAAGACAGACGAGCAAATTTGCCTCCTTACTTCCTGCTGAACATAGACCCTCTTTTGTCTTGCGTTGTCCACCAGCAAACAAAGAAACCACTTGGCCACATATAGCTCACATTTTATTTATTTATTTCCCCCCTGTAGTGTTTTCAGACCAACCTGCCCTACACGAAGGAATCATGTCTACTGATTAGCAAGGCCAGATTGTTGCTTGGGAAGTTTCCCTGTGACCTGTGCAATAGATTAATTGTTTGCCATAAGGAAGTCTCTTAACCTTGTGGTATTTCCTTTTATTCTCCTCAAGTGGAGGATAATAATGCTGGATAAGAAAAATGATCTGTTAGCCATAAGTAGGAAGCATCCTTTCTTTGTACATATAGGCTTCCTGTTACAATAATAGTACTATATCGTCCAATTAAAATAATTCAGGAATGTTTTAAAATGACATTCACTGGATTATAAGACAATTTGTCAAGGTGTTACCATTTTGTCCAAATGTTTCATTTCATCTGATGAGAAATTTGTGATAGAAAGTATTTTAACTAGTCTTACCATGTTTAAAGTATTTTTTAAAAAATAATAAAATATGACTTTACCCAGGGAAAGATACTGATAGTACTCACATGACATTTTACAAATAGAAAATAAATATGAAGTCCATAGCAATAGTTTTGATATCAGAGATATAAATAAGGAAGAAAATTTTTTGAGATTTTATCTATTTGTTCTTATAGGAAATACTGACCAGGAATCAATGCCAAAAACCAGACAGGAAAGAACCAAAGGAAGGAAGCCATGCAATCTATTGGCATGGTGTTTAAAAATACTGGTTACAATGTCTTTAGAGAAAAGGCATAAAGAACTATACAATTTACAAATAGAAAACTGTTGCTATGTGACTGATACAATGAAAGATACTGCACAGAAGTGGCATGTAGAAGCCAAAGGAAAGCTGTAAGCTAGTGGCAGATTAGGAAAACATCCCACAATAATAAAGTTACCAGAATAACCGTTGCATTTGTATGCGATGACAATTTTTTTAAATTCAAATTTGATGTTAAAATCATCAAACTGTAAAGCATTAGAAACTCTTGTTTATCAGAAAAGTTATTTTACTTACAATTAATTTTTGAAGCTATAACTGCTTTATGCCACTTTTTAATAAAGTGTTATAAAAGACAACACACTGTCCTCTTGGAATGAACTGATGATCAGATTAAATAAACTTTTATCCACTCACTCATATGAGTTTTTCTTTTGTGCACTTCAAATGTATCAATCCCAGTCTAAGTAGGTTTATATTCTATATTTTTACTGGTTTTCTTCCTTGTTTACACTTAACAGGGCTACCCTGAGTTGAAGCTTTGACAGTACAATTTTTATCACTACCCTTATATTTGAAGAACTATTTTCAAGCTATTCACCATTTGTGAAGTAAAGAAACAATTGTGATGATAAAAACATGCAAAATTAACAAATGGTAGCAAGCGATAATATAAAAAAGGAATGAAAAACTGTTAGTGGAAATGAACTTACACTATTAAATAAATGCAAGTTGACACAAAATGACCTGTGCAGTTTTTACAGCACAAGTGCAAAGTTTAAGAGCATAAGGATTATTAATACAACATGCATGAACTTAAAGGACATTATTCTAAGTGAAATAAGTCAGTCACAAAAAAACAAATACTGTATGAGTCTATTTACGTAAGGTAACTAGAGTAGTCAAATTCAGAGACAAAAGTAGAATGGTGGTTATCAGAGGCTGGAGCAAGAAGAGAGTGAGAATTTAGTGTTTAAAGGGTACCGAGTTTCAGTTTTGCAAGATGAAAAGGAGTTCTGGAGTTGGATAGTGGTGATGGATGCACAAAAATGTGCATGTCATTAACACCACTGAACCGTATACTTAAAAATGGAAAGATAGCAAATTTTGTTGTATGTATTTTACAGTTAAGAATTTTAAAAGAATTAATAATAATACAAGATTTCTTTGAAAGTTTTAATTGCTATAATTGAAAACAATTGCCTCATCTCCTGTTCCTCTGAAATTGCAAAGGAACACAAAACACTCTGCAGACCACCTGGCCAGACAGTGGTGGGCCATGGACCACATTGAGAGATTTGCTTATGAGAGGGAACCTTGTGTTGCCAATTCGCTGCCTGCTCCTTCTCTCCAGGTGAGGAGAAGCTCAGATGTTGAAAAGGCAGAGGATTAAAAGGTCTATTTTCTCTGTGGAGTACCTTTTTTCCCCTTGGGATGACTTCACCCTTTTAGAAGAGAGTCCATATGGAAACACCAGTTTGGATTCTCTCCAGCCTGAAAATATAGAAATGAAAGGAACTTAATAAGGCATACAGCTGCACTTGTTCAACTCTAGGCTGTAAAACAGAGAAGCAAAAAGAGGCACTAGGGCTCACTCATGCTGTAATATAGCTCACTATGTACAGGAATGGAGATTTGGGGCTAACTCCCTAGTTAGAGTTAGTGACGCAGAGTCATCCTCTGTATGTTTCTCCCTTAGACAGATAACTCAATACATGAGGAGCCACATGACCTAATCCTGGCCATATCTAGAAAAGCATCTCCTAAATAACTTTGTATCCTTATGTATCTGAGAAGATTTTGATTATCCATGAGAAGATTTTTATTATCAGGCAGGAATTACTAGATAAGGAAAAAAGCACAAATATGCTTTAATGGTATATAAAGGCCTCTTACCATTTAGCTTGGTGTACATAGAATTTATTTTGTAAAAGAAAACCTTAAGAAGAATAATTGGCTTCCAAAACTTCAAAATTCATTTGTTATTCATGATAATCTTACCTCCTTAAAAAAAGTGTGATATCTACTATATTGTTAGCAGAGTATAAAGCCCCTTTTATTAAATATAAATCAGAAAGAAAATATCTAATATAACTATTCTTGTATTGAAATTGGTTATCAAATTTTTTAAAAATGCACATTCTCATAATGAATATTATCAAGAAAACTCAAATAATTGGAAAATATGTTCATAAACTAAATTCAAAATTTTAGCACTTTAAAAGTAAATGAAAGAACCTCCCCTCCTCTAACTTAGCCATCTTAAAGCTATTTCAGTCCGTCAGAAACATTGATTGAGTATCCACTAGTGCAGAGCACTGCATATGTTCTTTGAGTTCAATCAAAATAGAATATATAGTTCTTGCCTTTAAAGACCTTTCCTTCTTATAAGTCTCCATTAACACAGAAGCATTGAAACGTATTCAGAATCCACAGAGATTGCTCTAAGGTTTACACAATCAATAGGCAGGGAACTTTAAAGAATGGGGTGGCAAGGGATAATGGAGTCAGGAAGTACTAGTTTTGATCTCATCAAAGTATCACATCCCGTCAATTTTCCATGGTCCATAACATACAATAGTGCAATATCTGCAGATGAACAGAGTCAAGGAGAGCTATGAATACAAACAGCCAGCAAAGAAAGAACTATCAGATGCTCTCATTGGCCTGTTTATTGTTCCTGCCCTTGGGGGGCCTGGAGGAGCTACCTGGATGGCCTCTGAGGCTAGAAGAGGAAAAATCAGAGGGATCAGAGACACTGACTTGGGGTGCTTTGACAGGAGACAGACTGCCTGCTTCTCCACTCCCAGTCTGAGGAAAGGGGCAGCTCTGTGGGTCTGTGATGACTTCCCCACTTTAGTGATTGCCCTTTCTTAGAAACACCAACACACAGACCTGAGCCCCAGCAAGCAGAGAAAGAAAAATAACAATCCACCCAAGGAAAATCAATCTGGACAAATAGAACTCATGCTTGGCCAATAGAGC
The DNA here is from genome assembly GCA_028533085.1 of Varecia variegata. Taxonomy (NCBI): domain Eukaryota; kingdom Metazoa; phylum Chordata; class Mammalia; order Primates; family Lemuridae; genus Varecia; species Varecia variegata. The sequence goes on along the minus strand of CM052445.1, from coordinate 40,328,943 downwards.
AGTTTGAGGAAAGACTTGACAATTTGACTAAAGAATTAATAAGAACCCTTCAGGAAATTCAAGTACAGTACTTAGGAGACTTTGTGGAGATCAGCAGTTTAATACATGTATCAAAGGAGATATTGGGGGAGAGGGCAAGATAGCCAACTAGAGACATTGCTTGCTGGAGCATCCCAAAGGGAAGGAAAGGTTTCAGATAAAGGAAAGAGGGGAATGGGCACAGCTTGGCTGTAGTTCAGAGGAAGAAGAGCTGGAGCCTGCTGGGGACCTCATGAAGGGAAATTGGGAAGCAGAACAGGAAAAGGAAAAAGAAGAAAAGATATCAGTGAGGATCTGACCCAGAGAGGCTTGGAGCACAGTGAAGGGGAGAATTCCCAGCAAAGGAGAAGAAGTGCCCTGCAGTCCTATTAACCCAGAGCTGAGAGAAGAGGAACCAGATGAGAAGAAACCAGCAAAAGAACCCAGGCAACAAGAAAAAACAAAATAGCTTGATACCCCCAAGGGATCACAGTGGAACTACAATAGTGATCTCCATCCACAAGGAAATTGCTGAAATGACAGAAATGAAATTCAGAATATGGATGGCAAATAAGATGAATGGAGTTGAAGAGAAAGTTGAAAACCAACAAAAAGAAGCCAAAAAAAAATATTTCAGGAAACTAATGAAAAAGTCACTAAAGAGCTAGACAACATAAGAAAGGATATACTAGATCTTAAAGAAATGAAAGAGTCATTTAGAGAACTTCAAAACATAGCAGAAAGCATCAGCAACAGATTAAACCGAGGAGAAGAAGAATCTCACAGCTTGAACACAAGGTTATTGAGCTAACTCAGTCATTTAAAAAGGCAGAGAAGAGAACAGAAAAGGCAGAGCAATCACTTAGAGAGATATATGACTATGTGAAGTGAACTAACATATGAATTATAGGCATCCCTGAGGGAGTAGAAGAAAGAGCTAAAAGCATGGAAAATCTATTTGAGGGAATTATTGAGAAAAATTTCCCTGGCATTGCCGGAGATCCAGACATCTAGATGCAAGATGGCCATCAAACTCCAAGAAGATTCATAGCTAATAGAACATCTCTAAGATACATAGTCATCAACCTGGCCAAAGTCATCCAAAGGAAAAGAAGTCTTTCTATCAAAAATATACCTGTATTCAAATGTTTATTGTAGCACAATTCACAATTGCAATGATGTGGAATCAACCCCAAGTGCCCATCAACTCATGAGTGGATCAATAATATGTGGTATATGTATACCATGGAGTACTACTTAGTCATAAGAAAGGATGAATTAATGTCTTTTGCAACAATTTTGATGGAACTGGAGACATTCTCCTAGGTGAATTATCTCCAGAATGGAAAACCAAACACTACATGTACTCATTATTAAATTGGAACTAACCAATGAACACACATGTGCACAGAGGGAAGTAAGAGTCAATGGAAATCAAGCATGGGGGAGGCGGGAGGAGGGGAGGGACAAAAACCTACCTAATGGATACAATGTATACTATTTGGGTGATGGGCACACCTATAGCTGTGATTCAAGAATTACAAAAGCGATCCATGTAACCAAAAACTTATATATCCCCTTAATATTTTGAAATAAATTTAAAAAAATAAAATAAAATGCCAAAAAAAGGAGATGCAGTAGTAGCCTGGAAGATCAAGGGCAATGACTATGTCCAGTACATGAGGCAAGAACATAAGAAAATGAAAATGAGGGAAAAGATAACACTTTGGTAGGTCTAGGACTCCAAACATGCAAGTAATAGATGTTTTACAAGGATATGTAAGAATTGAGGAAAAAGAGGAATAAATAAAGAAATGATAGGTTAAATTTTCTATAAATCAAAGAACAAACTCCTCTAGTCTCAGGGTAGATTGAGAAAAAAAGATATACATGTAGAATAGAAATTTTAGACAATATTTCTAAACTCTAAATAGAAAGAGATAACCTTAAAACTTCCAAGTGGAACAAGTTACTGAGGATGGAAAAAGAAACTGACAGGCATCGGGCTTTCATCAGCAACACCTGAGGGTAGAAGACAGTGAAATAACACCTTCAGACTACAGAGGATTTTATTGCAAGCCATTATACCAAAACTTACTACAAATCCACTTTGGGTAGATATATATGTTATTGGCATAAAAATAGACAAACATCTGTAGAAGAGTCTAGTAATTCCAGAAATAAACCTACATACATAGGAAATTTTAATATATGAAAATGGTATACATTTAATTTATTGAGAAAATTGTGATGACACAACTGGTTACTGATTTGAAAGAATACAAAATTATACCATTATCTTACGCTATATTCAAAACTAAATTCCAGGTGATTGAAAGAGCTTTTTAAAAATCTGAACAAAATGTTTATAATTCAGGTGAGGGACAAAATTATTACTACTCATAATAAAACAAACTGGAAATAAAGTGAATGCTCATCAATAGGAGAATTATGTGAAAATTTATGGTCCATATTTCAAGGATTATTACAAAGACATTAAACATGAATTAGAGCTATGCAAATTGACTCAAAGGGATTTTTGCTGGTCATAAAGTAAATAGCCAACAAAAAAATTTATAAAAACCCAACAGGAAAAATGAACTTATACCCGCATGTTTGTAGAAATTTGAAAAGACTCATAACACCTGCTATTGGAAGGCATTCAAGAAAGGGTTTATTCACCGATGTTTGAAATTTCAACTGTTACATTTTTCATTGAAAGTGTCTCAATTGAATTGAATTCAACTATTAATAAATCACATTCAATTGAATTTGAATCAAATCCAAGTTCCCATTCTTTCTGCTTGCGACCTTATTTTAGAAACAAATAAATTGAATAGAGACAAATAACTATAGGCTACATTTAGGAAGTTTACAAAGTAGGTCTGAATTTTTGAATATAAACTTTCTGGGTTACTCAAGTTGTCTTATTCATAAATATGTAGAGTATCACATCTACTTGATATAACTTTCTCAATTATGTAAACAGGTAACATCAAAAGTTGTGCACCAAGAGTCCGTGGCATAGCTAAAACCTCCTTACCTTACAGCACCTTAGATATTAGCATCTTGTGCACACTACTTCTAAGTATGCCAGCATTATAGACACATTGGATCCATCAAATGATATTTGCTTTTTTAAAATTTGTTTTTGTTTTTTGAGTATTAGTCAGAATAGACGAGGTCATGCTGCAGTAACAAGGTAACCCTACAAGATCAATAGCTTATCAAAATTAAGGTTTATTTCTTACTCCTACAGCTTGTTCATCAAGGATCTGCTCCAAATAGTTACTCAGGGACTCTGGTTTTTGGAAACTCTGTCATCTTAATGTTTCTCAGCTAGAACACATAGCCTCTTCATGCGAAGCTCCCATGAGAAGCTTTTGGCAGGGAAGAAGGGTTTGGAGTTTCCCTCATTGCTGATTTAATTCTTTGGCCTCTTTTCTCACAACTATTGGATAGAACTAGTCACAGGGTGCCACCTGACTGCTAGGAGCTATAAAGGAGAACTTCCCAGGTGCTCAAGAGGAGGTAGAAAAAGAATTGGCTGATTCCTTGGATTCTCTACCAAAGTCTGTTTTGAGGCTTTGAGGCTTTGTTTGTGGTTTGTTTTGTTCAAATATAAGTAATTCATAGATAGAGATGGTGGCAGAGGAAGCTACAGAAATAAATGTAATCAATGAAGAAATTTCTATGAAGCGAATCTAGTTACCTGCTAAGGTGGTTGAAAAGAAAGGCAATGGAAGGTTTCATGATGGCAGCTCTAAAACTGGATGCTATTTACAGTAACAAATAAAGTATGGAATTAGGTTATAAAAACAATGTGTAGGTATTGCAAAGGAGGGGCAAAAGGCAGCTAATAAAGATAAAGGAAGCAGATGAGGCTGCTATCAAAGTGAAGCAGCAAACTATATGACATTTCAAAATGGTACAGTGGAGAAGAAAGAGCTGAAGATGATTTGATTGCTTAGACTGACATTAAGCAACTGTGCCTGCTGCTGAGTCCTCACGTTTATGGCAAACCCCAGGTACCCTGCGTAGTATAATTTGGCATATCCTATTTTAAGATTTAGCTTGAAGTCAGGCAGTTAGCTACAGCACTGAATTCTGAATAAGATATTAGCTTGTTTTTGCTTGAAGTATTGAGATCTTCCTAAAGTTCTTTTTTCTCTAAAAATACCACAGTTACAAAAACATGACAAGAGAGCTCACATATGTCTTTGAATTAGCTTTAACAAATGCCATATTTTTATTTTCCAGAAGTATCTTCAGGAACTTCACTTTATACCCTGTTATGCATCCAACATGGATGGCCAGGATTTATCCAGTGAACTAGCTATGTCTATAAACAGCAAAAGCCAAGAGCAGATTTCCCAGGAAAACTAGACTCCAATGATAGATATCACCTCATTGCCTATAAAGTTAGATATCATAATATAATCCAAAACTTTAAAATATATATATATATACCTTGTCACCCATTATTAATTTATGTTCCTTATAATGGGCGGCTGGTTCTCCTACTATAATTATTTTAAATTGTATTTAATATATTGTCAGATGACATAAAATTTATCCCATAAAATTTATTAAACATTTACATAAATATGCTATTACAGTCACACTCTAGAAAAAGAGACAGTTCATTACATTCACTTGAAAATTAAATTTGATAATTCATCCCAACTCATTATCATGGACAAATACATGTAAATGGTGACATTTTAATATGACCATTTAAAAAATTTTTTAATTGATAAATAATTACCCAAAGTACATTTTCTGAAAAGTAATATTTTATGTAAAGGACCAAAACCTAATTTTAGTCATTGAAATAAATAATTTTTTATAGACCTCTTGGCTTCTGTACTACAACCATTACCTGTTCCCCCAACAGAAAAGATGGTTAGCAATTTATAGAAAAGAAAATCTTACAAAATGAGATTAATCCGAGTCACTAATTATCCCAACAGTGTTGCATTTTGAAAAATATGTAATTTTTAAGCATATACTTTACTAATAACTAAAATTATCTTCCATATGTTTTACCAATAAAGCAAAGCCTTAAGCATAACAATAAAGAAGTAGACACATGCTTGCTATTTCTAGCACAACATCCACATGATAAGGAATTTAAAGTGATGAAAGCATTAAAGTGAAAACTAAGAATTTAATTTTTTAAGTTACCTATTTTTAAAAAGGTAGGAACAACACAATGAAAATTTGATTCCTAAGATGTAACTACTAACATTGTTTGTTAAGAAAAAATTGGTATTTAGCCATTATAATTTGGGAAGACATAAAACATAAAACATCCTCCATATAGATTCTTCTTCTCCTCACCCCAACACCTTAAATTGTAGGATTTCTAAGTTCCATTCTGTCCTGGTCCTCTACTACAAATGCACTCCTCACACTCCCAGGGAGATCTAATCCACTTCTGTGATTTTAGTTACCATCTATGTGCCAATGATTTTCAAAATTTACAGTTCTTGACTGGATGCAGTGGCTCTTGCCTTTAATTTTAGCACTCTCAGAGGGTGAAGTAGAAGGATCACTTGAGCTCAGGAGTTCAAGACAAGCATGGGCAAGAGTTAGATCCCATCTCTACTAAAAATAGAAAAATTATCCAGGTGTCACGGTGTATGCCTGTAGTCCCAGCTACTATGGAGACTGAGGCAGGAGGATCACTTGAGCCCAGGAGTTTGAGGTTGCAGTGAATTATGATGATGTCAATGCACTCTATCCAGGGCGACGACACAGCAAAACTCTGTCCAAACAACAACAAAAACAGCAGCAACAATAACAACAACAACAAAACGAAAACCTTACAGCTCTTGATCCTGAGTTTCAAGCCTGAATGGCCACCTCCTTCAGGATGTCTCCATCTCATTGCCCCACAGGTGACTCAAACTCAGTTGTTTCAAAGTAGCTCATCATACATATATGATTACAAGTATTTAAAATAAGCCAGGAAAATAATGAAAGAATATAGCATGAATATTGATTGTGCATCAGCTTAAGTCTTCTAGAAAGCTGATGCTAAGAGCAAGTTAGGTGTGTAAGAGGTTTATATGAGGTTGGTGGGGAAAGGGTGCGGGTATAACACCTATGGAGGAGAAAAGAGCAGAAGCAACTCTGAGCAGGGAAAGCCTCAGATCACAGTACATACCTGATACCTGTGAAAATAAAGGAAGGAGAACACAGACTGACAAAGAAAGCCTGAGACTACTGTGTAAATCCAACGAGTCTCTGCCGATCCAAAGATTGCTTATCAGGGGAGTCCCGTTTGGAGCAGGACTCAGAAGCCCTGTGGTGCTCACTCGGTGGCTTGGAACAGCACAGGAAAAACAGGGCCTTGGCTTAAACATTGCAGCAGGTCACGAAGGTGCCACAGCTGGAGGCTGCCAGCCAACTGAACTCAAAAACTGAATGGCAAGTTTTTTCTGGAAGGGAAATTGTAATCTCTGGGTGGAATAATGGATTCATACAACTTTTGGTATTTTGTGTTTTCTTAGGGTGAGCATGGCCTGTTTTCCTTGTTTCAAAAAAACAAACTTTGATTTTTAAAAAACTAGCCTTGAGGTTCTCATCAGCCCAGATACAAAAATAGAACTGCAAATGTACAATTCTGGCTTATTTACTTGCACTTACATAACATTAGTATCTGCCACATTCTATTTTAAGCACTTTGAGTTAACTTATTTCAAGTTGGTTGTTGTTGTTGTCGATTCTAACTTCCTATGACTTGTCTTGTGCTTTGTTTTACCCGTCACTGAAATCCTCCCTTTGTTATAGAAGCACGTGATTAAGATCAGAAAAAATCTGAAGTGACCGTAGAGGACACCTACTCTACAGACCCTCAAGGGGGGTTTCATGGAACCTCGAGAATTCAACATAGTCTCAGTGGTCAACGAAGGGTGAGGAGGAGGAGCCCCAGCGGGAGGGCTCCATCCCGTACATCCCACTCGCTCTTTTATCTGTTTATTAACCAGGGTTCTAGTGCACAAAATTATCCTTTAAACAGGCATCTCTGGTGTTCAAAATGTTGAAATCACTGTAAATCCTTGAAACCCGATCATAACCTGTGGTTGGCTACCTCCAACACTGGGCAAATCACTACCTAATGAGGCCACTACATCTTTGGACCACTCCAAGGTGGAGAGTTCTGCCTATAATGGTTTGATAGTCATGGACTTAAACATTAGTCTCTCCATCCCTAGATTGTAGCAAACGAAATACTTTGTTTTATGCCCACTAATATTGGGCAAATGAAGCAGTAAAAATGTTGAAAGGACAGGAGTATAATATAGGTTATAGAATGTTATATATCCTGATTTATATCCCTAGAGAACTCGTGTTGACATCAGTATTTATCAGACTGACACAGAGTATACCCCTAGTAAATATTTGTTGTGAGAACTAATGAAAGAATGCCTCCTTTCCACTATCTTCAACTAGTTGGAAATTTATCACACATCATTCAGCCTAACTTGTTGTTTTCCTGTCACATGAACATATGAAGAGAGTGTTGAAAACACTTCATATAGTCATGAATATAACTATGAATCTGCATGTTCTTAGTGAAAATACGCTGCCTCCTACTGATGATGTCCAAGTGATCAGAACATAACTTCTTTAATAATTCTCTTTCTGAAATATTTACATTCTATATCTACTGGTGGATAATGTTAATATAAGATCATATTTTCTTCTGTTGTACTGATAGTTTGGAAATTGTCAATGGCCAGATTTCTGCCTTCTCTCCAGTTCCCCATTCTGCTTTAGGACACTGAAAATGTGTTGCAACAGGCCACAGAACTCATCTATCTATCGATCTCTTTTTATGGCTTAAAACAATGTCACTTGCTTATGATTTAAGTGGCTTGGCTATTTGGGTAGGGCTCATCTGACACAGCTTGCCTCTATTCCACATGGCGTTGGCCAGGCTCACTCCTGTGTTCCTGGTCAGTGGGCAGGTTGAACCTGGAGAGTCTCCCTCACGTGTCTAGCACTGGGCTGAAGCTGTCGGGTAGGTTGCTATAGCCTCTCCTGCAGGCTGGGTTGGCTTCTCTGCATGATGGCTATATTCTAAGAAGACAAGCATAGACATTGCAAGGCCTCTTGAGGCCTGGGTTCAGAAGTACAGCGTCATTCATGCTGCCCTCTGATGTTTAGAGCAAGTCACAAGGCCAGCTCAGATTCAAGGGATGGAAAATGAACTCCTCTTCTTGATGGGAATTGCAAATAATTTGTGGTCATGTTTAATCTATGACAGTGGGCACAGATTTTTCTTGTTCCTCTTTTTCTCTTTCCCTTTTTTTCATTCCTTTTAGATAATGAAATGGATGAGGTTTTTGTTGTTTGTTTGTTTTTATTTTCTTGATTTGTCTTTCCTTTTGAAGTTCATGTTAGAACAAAGCTTTCTTGATTAAAGCATGTCTTCTGTGATTAACGTGTGTGGCCATGGACTGATAGTTTCAGAGACTCATTCAGAACACCAAATGCCTTTTAGAGAGTGCACATATACCCTGGTATTCCTGAGACAGTCCCAATTTATGTCTGCAGTCCAAGATGCTGTCCAGTTTAACCTTTGTTTCATTCTCTTTCACTCTCAGATGTGGTGAGTTTTGAACAATAAATACTTGTTACAACCTATCTTGAGGTTTTATAACCTTAGGGGTAGTTTTGTTCTTACTTTTTCAGGGCAAACATAATTTTCTTGGATAATATATGTTGACAAAATATGAATTAAGTAGATCAGTTATCTTAATATCTATTCCAGGTATTTATTCCAGACAATGGATGTATTACTTTCTTAACCTTCTTGCTTTAAACAAATTAAAATGAACTCTTTTGGATCTTTCTGAAAGAAAAACACAGATTACATGAGGCATTCTTATGCTATTTATATGGTTTTAAGAAACACTTGTGTAGCCATCCTTGAGTAAAAATCCATTTTTTTTCATATATTATACTGGTTCTTGAATATATAAGCCTCTAGTTTATTGATTGATTTTGTTTTGGAGAGCCACCTCTCCCTCTTAAAGACCTTCCCATTGAGATTTTATGCCATAAAACGATATTTATATTTTCTCTAAATCTTCTCAAAACAACTGAGGGTATGCTGATCCCTAATTATTTTTACTCAGGTATCAATGACCTTAAGATGATATTTCTGCATTTTTACCCTATTTCCAATTCCAAATATTTCTCTGGTTGTCAAAATCTATTCCAAGTAAAAGTTCCTTTTCTTAATTTCACTACCTTCTGTAATTATCATCAAGGAAAGTAAAATCAATGTTATTCTCTGCTTTAAGTTAATGAGTCTTTCACTTAATGTCTGGATAGCGTCAAATCAGATTCAAGGTCCAGAGTATGGAAGATAATGCTTGCACTTAAGTAATACATATAATATTAAAATATATAAATTATTCCCTTGCATTTAAAAAATGCATAAATTATTTGATACCTCCTTCACAATGGAGTACTCAATAATTATGGTTTCATCTGGGCATTTGTTTCTTTTCTCATTTATATCATGTTAATTCTTTTATGCTTTAGTGTACTCTCATAACTTATGAGTAGTGAATTAAAATGATTGCTTTATATATTTGTCCAATTTACTCAGTATCTTATGTGTCAAAAACTATGAAAGCTATGAGATTTTACCCTACTTGCCAACTAGCAATTTAGACCATCACAATTTCTTGGATGCTGGTATAAGACATAATACTCTGGGTCAGAGTTGAAGGATAGTTTATTATTCACAGAGGTAAGAGCAAGTAGAGTTCAGCATTTTTGCACTGGTTTTCTGCCCACCAATTCCCAGAAGACATTATGCAGTGAGTCAGAGAACACCTGCACACACAGAGGGTTGCTTTACAGGAGAGAATCCCTGAGTCTAGGAAACCCAAATCTGTTATAATTGGCACTGAGAGTGTCTGCCCTTTGCTCTGGAAAGACACAATGTCTCCATCTTCAAAGGCTATTTCACCATATACACATTCTTGCAAAGATATTTCCTTTATCCAGAACAAAGGGCTATCGGCGCCTCACTCAAAATACATGGAGAAGCAAAAGACTAATGGAAAATTGCCTCCCACCTCATGTCTAAACAGGGTTCTAAGGTACCACTCTAATAGAACTTTCTAGTCAGCAAGCATTTCCCAGAAAATGCTGGAAAGGACACTTTAATTATCTAAATCAATTAGAACCTATGTTATGGTGGCAGTTCAGGGGACTTGCTAGAATAAAATAATTGTGTAATTAATAATAATTATTCTTGGTGCAGATGTTACAGAAGCTTTGACTCTTTTTCAATCTAAGGCAACCAAGGTTAGTAATCACTAGGTAATTTAGTTCTTCAGTGTCCTGTCTTTCAATCTATCCCACTGCATTAGTAGTTTATATTTGAGATGGGACAGGTAGAGTGGGAAAATGGTTACTCCAAAGATGAGGAAGGTATTTTGTAATGCATTTTAATTTAGTTCTGAAACCAGATGTTCGGGAGAAGCAGAGTATAAAATGGGACTTCAGATTCAAAATAGTCTTCACTGAAGCACTGAATCTTGTATGTGATGAATTTTTTTTTCTTTTTTTCTTTTTTTTTGAGACAGAGTCTTGCTTTGTTGCCCAGGGCTGGAGTGCTGTGGCATCAGCCTAGCTCACAGCAACCTCAAATTCCCAGGCTCAAGTAATCCTACTGCCTCAGCCTCCCAAATAGCTGGGACTACAGGCACTCACCACCACACCCAGCTAAATTTTTCTATTTTTAGTAGAGATGGGAGTCTCACTTTTGCTCAGGCTGGTCTCAAACTCCTGAGCTCAAGCAATCCTCCGGCCTCGGCCTCCCAGAGTGCTAGGATTACAGGCGTGAGCCACCGCGCCTGGCCTGAAGCACTAAATCTTTAGGAGAATTTTGTTTGATAGCCTTTTGCAGGACCAAGCAATTTTGAGATTTGATTTTTATTGTCTCAAGAGTTGGGCAGTAGGAGACACAGCCTAGGGACCTCTGCCAAAGGTGAGGAATTCCTGGCAATCTTTCCCATATATATCTAGGACCTCAGTGGGTTATAACCTCATAGTGTGAATGAATGAAAGGACTTCTCTTCCTCTCCTGTAGAAAACATTAAAAAAAAAAAAAACACTTTGTCAGCGAGAAAAGGGGGGTAAATTTTCTTCTGAGAATTCACAGCCCAAGCCAGGTTTCAGAGGGCTTCCAGCCCCAATTTATCTTATCTTATTGGTTAGAAACAAACCAAAACAAAACCCTAATCCTATAATTTGGTTAGAGTGACCCACAGCTCACAGTGTTCCCAGACACCAAAGCAAATGAAAATCCTCTCTGGAGGAATCTGCCTTCAAGTCAGGCCACACATTTCTCACACATGTCCAAGAAATATGAGTGAGTTCTCGGTAAAAAATCATAAAACAGACTACTGTGAGCTAGAGCTAAAAGAAACAACAGAAATAGACTCAGTTGGACCACATATATTGGAAATACTATGTACAAAATATGCAACAGATGTATTTAACAGATTTGAACAAATAAAGTAAGTCACAATCCATGGATGTCTGATAAACCTTAAGAAAGCAAAATTTTATACCTTGGCACATCCTAGTGAAATTGCAGAATATCTAAGTCAAAAAGGCCTAACTAGCCAGAGATAAGAGGCATGTTACCTTCAAAAAACGCGACAATAATGCTGAAAGTTGATTTTTATATAGCAACAGTAGGAGGAGGAAGATACAATAGTAGAGTGATATTTTTAGTGGGCTGAGAGAAATTTACTATCAATCTAAAATCGTATGCTTAGCAAAATATCTTTCCAGAATGAGGACAAAATAAATATATTTTTAGACAAAAGAAAAGAATGGTCCAAGTATTTGATCAGCAGATCCTCACTAAAAGAATTCTAAAAGATACACTTTGGTTAAAAGAAAGTGATCACAGATGAAGGCTTTCAGAAGCCAGCAGTTGTGAAGAGAACATGATAAATATATGAGTAAATATATATTTTTAAAAACCTAATAATGTCTTGGGGAGAGGGGTACAAAATAGAGCTAATATACACAACAAAAATATCATATAGCCAGCTGGGAGTGACTGAGTTGAAGTGTTCAGATTCCCATGTTGTTCAATCCAGAGCAGGGTAAAAGTATTGATTAAATTTAGATTTCAAATAAACCCAAAGAGAGTAGAGAGAAGATATAATAATAAGAAAACAGAAGTTAATAAGATAGAAAATAAACCTATAACAAAGAGGAGGACCAATAAAACCAAATATTAACTGTTTGAAACAAGTAATAAAATTTGCACATCTGTAGCAAGACTGAACTAGAGAAAACAAAGAAACCTAGTAAATATTAGTAATAAAAAAGTAGCTTAAGTACACATACTGCAAAAAGTAGGAATATTATAGAAACAATGTAATCACATTTGAAAAGTAATTGACAAACTCCTGTAAAATTTGCCAAAACTGACTCAAGAAATAAAAAAGCCTCAGTAATTATTTAATGATTAAATAAATTAAATTTTTAGGTAACTCCATTCACACAAAGAACACACCAGGCCCAGATAATTACACTGGTAAATTCTACCAGCCATTCAAACAATAAATAATTCCAGTCTTACACAAACTACTCCTGCATATAGAAAATAAGGGATTTCTACCCAATTAATCAATAAAAAAGATAGAAAAATACAAACTTTATTATTATTAAATTGATTCATGCAATGCTTAAATAAGATAGAACACATGACAACATTAGGTTCATTCCAGAAATGCAAGATTAGAAATAATCAATTCACTATATTAACAGATTAAAATAGAATAATTAAATGATCATTTTGGTAGATACAAATTACATGAAGATTCAACATTCAATTTTAGCAGCCCAAGAATAACTTAAAAATTGATATCTACAACACAAAAAAGCTCTACAGTAAACATTATATTTAACTATGGAACATTGAAAAACATGTCCAAGAAGAAATCGAAATGTCCAACTTTATCATTTCAGTTTGACATTATACTAAATATCCTAGCCAGAAAAGCAAAGCAAAAAAGTTAAACTTTATAACATTTGGAAAAGAAAAGAACAAAGTTATTCTTATTGAAAATCATATGGCTATAAACCTAGAAAACAAAAGAATCTACAGATAAATCATTAGACTTAGAAAGAAGGTGGATTAATGGTTTTTCTTCTTAAAACCATATTGAAAAATCAGTTGCATTCCTATACAATAGTAATAAATATTTAGACATATAATTTAATAAAGGCCATAATTTACAATAGCATTAAAAACTATAATGGGGAGATGTTGGTCAAAGGGTGAAAGTTTCAGTTAGGATGAACAAGTTCTGGAGATCTATTGTGCAGCATAGTGATTGTAGTTAATAATGTATACTTGAAAACTGCTAAGATAGAAGGTCTTAAATATTCTCACCACAAAAAAATGTTAAGTATATGAAGTGATGGATATGTTAATTAGCTTGATTTAATCATTTTCCAGTGTACTTATACATCAAAACATCACATTGTACACCATAACTGCATATAATTTTTGTCAATTATATCTTAATAAAGCTGAGGAAAAATCATTATAAAGTATATCATGATAAACCTATCAAAAGATTTCTAAGAAAAGCTTTTAGAAAGACATTATGAAAGACCTAAAGACATATAACCATATTCATGAATTGGAAGACTCAAAATAAAAAACATGTCCATTATTCCCCAATTAATCTGCAGAATCAATGCAGTTGTAATACAAGTCCCAATAGGTAATTTTTGCAACTTGCTAAGTCTATTTTAAAATATATTTGGAATAGAAAAGTGCCAAGAATCTTTAATACATTCATAAAGTGAAAAAAAATAGACGAAGAGGCTTGCTTTACCAGGTATCAAGATTTACTATAAAGTCATAATACTTAAAGTCGCAATAATATTAGTGAAGAAATAGATATTTTGACCAATAGAACAGAATAGAGAACCTAAAAAAAACTACAGGGACACAAAGCTACATGAACTAACTAGTTCACACATGAGAGGAGGGGCATTAAAGATTAGTGAGGAAATAAATTTTTGAAACACTGGGCTGCAATATTGGGTATCCATATGGAAATTTAGAAAAATAAACATTAGCTCCAATTGGGCTAATGACTTAAAGGGTCTTGTCAAAATTATAAAACTGTGAAGAGAAATAGGTTAGTACCTTTATAACTATTAGGTAGGAAACTCATCCTTAAATAGGACAAAAAAGTACAAACAATGAAAGAAAAAATGGATAATTACTATTACTTTAACAGTGAGAATTTTTTCATCCAATCACCAGGAAAATAGGAAAAAAGACAAGCTGCAGACTAGGAGAAGAAATTTATAGCACACAGGTAAGAAAATATTCTATTAGAATACATAAAGAATATCCACAAATCAGTAAGAAAATGGCAAATCACTCCATATAAAAAGGGGCAAAAGTCTTCAACACTTCTCAGAAAGGGACATCCAAGTGACCTTTTAGCTTATGAAAAGATGCCCTAACTGGATAAGGGAAATATAAACTCTACCAGTAGAAATAAAATGTTTCATGGTCACCACACTAGTAAGAGTTATGAAGTTTGACAGTTTCAAACTATCCCTTGCCAGGAGGCATGTGTCTATTAGAGTAGGCTAACTGCATAACAAACAAACCCAACAATAATATAATGGTTCAGGAACTACAGAAATGCTTTTCTTGTTTACATAAAAACCAAAAAGATACCCCAATTTTCAAGTGTCAGCGACCCAGTCTCCTTTCATCACATACCTGTGTCCTTTTCAGAATGTGGATGAAGTGGTTTCCTGTTAGCAGGTAAGAAGAGGGAAGAAGTTTAGGGAGATTACACCTGGAAGGATTGTGTAGGCCAGGTTTAGGAGGCACAATCTCTGCTGACTAAATTCCATTGCAAATCAGGGAGCCTCCTTTAACCAAAAGGGAGGCTGCCAAATGCGGTTTATCTGTGTGCACCAGAAGAGGGAATAGGTAGTTAATCTCCATCACATTGTGTAAATCATTAGAACTACTTTCACAAAAGGATTTCGCATGATCTAGTAAAGCTGGTTTTGTACACAGCCTATCACTCCCTCTTGCATTTATGTGCACCAGCAGACATGGATGAGAATGTTATATATTTATAAAATTATAGTACATTATATTTTATAATAGGCAATAACCTAAATGTCCATCAACTTTACATGGATAAATTATAGTATGGCCTTACAATTGAACATTATACAGAAGTAAAAAATAATAAATCACAGCTATTTTCAACATGTGGATGAATCTCAGAAGACACACATACACATAAAACCCAAGCAAAAGCATGATTTTATTTTGAAAATTTTATTTTTATTTTTTAAGGTGGATAAATGTACATTTTATTTTTTAATTTTTTTAATTGACAGATAACATCCATTTTATAAAGTGATCAATATTAAAAGCAAAATGTGGTTCAGGGATACAAATACATATGTAAAAAGCATGAAGATAAACACAGGTGTAGAACAGGATGGGATGAGGAGGAAAGCAAAGCATCTCTCATAGGTAAGGAAAAGTAGTGTTATTTTCCTTAAACAGGGTGCTGGGTATATGGATATATATACACCATTATTCTTTAATCTTTGTATTTTAAATATACTTTGTTTAAGTGTTGTTTTACAGTTACTCAATATTTAGTTTATAAAAGTAGTATTTAATTAAAAAGTTATGGATCTTAAAAACCACCTTTATTAAAAGATCACAAAAATAAAGTATCTACGTTCGTCAATCTATGGAATTGGGCCCTTTCGGACTGTCTTCAGTGAGTATTTTGTACTCTCACAGGCATCTCTGTTATGAAGGTTAATAACAACTGTTAATTTAACCATTATATTTTAATTTAATGCAATTACTCTTACACAAGTTAGCATGAGAGTTACCTTGCTATTAGAACTGTGTCCTTGTTTGACCATGAACTTGACTTTGATTGAAATCATCTCCTTATCACAGTAAGCCAACAGCATGTCCCTTATTTCCCTCTCATTTCATATTGCTTTATTTTAGTAGTAACCAGATTTTTCTCCAGAAAATTGTTTTTACATTTCCACTAAACATTTTTCTTGTTTCCCCTCATTATAATAATTATATTGGCAAAACTATAACTATTATCTCCAGTACAGAATTTTAGCAAACAAAATCAATTTGAAGTTTAATATATTTTGATGTCTTTGCACTTTAACTGTAAAATTTAATATGATGTCTAGTATTTAATAGCATGTTACTATATTATTTCTGCCACTAAATGGCATCATTCCTTCCATACAATCTCTCATTTGTCATGGTGAAATACTTTTCCTCCAATTAATTATTAATACAATTTTAGCATGAAGAGAGTCTGCTTTATACCACATGATTTTATAACAACTGCAGTCTCATGAAAATAATCTTTTCAGAAAACTAAAAATATTTTAGTGCATAGTAAATTATGCAGTCTTCCTACTTGCAGACACTGTTTAGAAAACATCACACTAAAGAAAATTATAAATTAGGTAACAATGATTTTCTGGAACAGAAAAGATATCCCTCATGTTTTAACTGCCCTTACTCTTAGTTTAGATATTTAAAATAACAGATATTTGAGAATTCAATTTAGAACTCTTACTTCAATAAATAAAAAGGGGGAGGGGATTCTGCTAGTATTTTTTAGGTTATTTGTGTTTATGAGAACTTTAAATTGCAAATAAATAAATAAATAAAATTGCTACCTTAAGATGCCTCTAAGAGGACATTATGTTACATAAGGGGAAGGAGGCAGAGACATGCAAGAAAGGATAGATGGATGCATAGTTAGAAAGATAGATTTTCTTATTTTGATCATAGAGTATTACCAGTCTGTAAAGGAATCTAGTGGGCCAGAGGGCTTATTTCACTGTAGGAAGTTCCATAATAAAGTCGGTGTCAATCGCTCACCCCAAAATGCTGGGTCTACACCGAATAGCATTGGGCTACAAGATGATGAGAGACGTTCAAATGCAGAGCAACAAAAGAGACCCAGTTAGCTCTGTGTCAATACCCCATTAACATCCAGGGACAGCCTTGGGGGAGCTATAAAGTTGCTTTGATCAAGGACCCCCTGCACAGCCATGCCAGACTCATCCTGAAAATACTTATTCATGTCTTTTAGTTGCAAGGTCAAATCAGTTTTCTAAGGGCACTCCTTAACTGGACACACTCTAACACTACCAGATGACCAAGTTAGCCTCAAAACCCCGGAGCAGCCCAGAGTCCCTCAACTGGGTATAGAATATAACCATACTGATTTTGAAGGAGAAAAAATCAAGGCTGGCACCTCACTGCCTGGGGCCGCCATGTGGAGCACTGAGCTTGAGTTCCACTTAGACCCACTATCTCATCTCCTAGGGAAAAGTTCTGTGAAGAGTGATACCGTGCCGGGGGATTTCCTCCGCAGGACACTTACCACATTCCTGAGTGCCTCATGGTCTCCCAGGCTGCTATCGTCCCTAGCATGACCTCAGGAAAACACATGGAGTTTCTGACCCAAGAGTAGGATGTCTTAGGAGAAGCTTGGAGCAGAACTTAGTAGCTTGAGACATTTTCTGAGTAATGTAAATGCTCGAAGGGTTTCCAGAAGCCAGAAAACACTATCACTGATGCCCCTTCAAAGAGTTGCTTTTTCTCCAACACTGGCCTAGAAAAGAACTCCCTGTATCTACTGTGGGCCATAATTTTTTCAGATCAATTTTGAGAAAAGACAAAGAAAAGGCTGACTTGCCTTCAGATGCAACTTCTTGCTTTCTAGGTAGTCTAGTCCTGTATGTCACATTTATCGAACAAATAAAGAAGACCATCATCTTGCCTTTCCTCATACACACTCCTGAATAAGGGACAGGAGATTTTAGTAGGTATATGGAGAAAGAACATGCAGACTAGTTACACTTAAAAAGCCTTGGGTTCCTGCATCCTTGTCCTATGTGATGCATGAACTTTTAACTCTTCCGAAGTTCATTTTCACCCTCTCTCATGCCTCAGGGTATAGAACATATTTTCAGCAAAGGGATATTTGCATGATTCTTTGGACATGTGTCATTGTCCGCACTGCACATAGAAAATAATTTGAATGCTTCAGAAAGGTATGGCCCACGGCACTGACTCCCTGCTTATCGTATTCACCTGCCTATAAGAGAACAGCACTGGCTGGTCTCATTAATTCATAATTTTAATAAATGCAAACTACAATAAAATGTTTTCAGTCTTGTAAGTTTGGCCCTTTAGGTTGATTATCCATTTATATGTTATTTTATAAACTACATGCATTTTCTGGAAGTAATGCTATTATATGTACACAACCTTCATTCATCAGTGAGATGTCACATGACCAAGCACTTAATTTGTATGGCCCAAGAGTTGCTAAAGGTTTAAGTAGTGAGAAATGGGAAAATAAAATGAAATTCGGCCCTGATTTGACCAAACTGACATTGGATGGCAATATTTCAGTACAGTTGCTAGATATATATCAATTTCTTGCCCTGTCTGGATGTATTGGTAAAGGTCATTTACATTTACTTACACATCTATGCAGTGTCCCCTGTGGTTTTGTGATACTCTATATGAATGCTCTATTTGTAGCATTCCTTAATTACACATTTTACTCTGTTCGTTTTCTTTCTTTCTTTCTTTTTTTCTTTTTGCACATTTCCCATTAAATTTATAGGGTTCTTGTTGTTGTTCACTTTTTTCCTCCTAGAGTAAAAAAAATGGTTGAATTTGCGTTATGGTTGGTTTTCCTGTGAAGAAATCTGCCTGAATAAAATATCTTGTAAAAAGTTATGTGCAAGAATCTTTATGTTCATTATAGTTGACTTGATGGGATATTAGCAATATGGCAATCCAAAGATTTGGGTGAATATATTTGATTACGTTATACCCTGTATAAAGTATTTAAGGTATTGTCTATATTATTGATAGTAACTAAGACTCATTCTAATTTCTCTGGCTTTATTTCAAGAGAAACAGAATTGTTAGATGTTATATACAATCATTTACCCACTTGAACTTAAAGCTTGACTGCAAAGATATTGAATAGTCTTAAAATGATTAACTTCTTTTTGCACAGCTTTAATTTCTTTGTTTTTAATGTTATTTGCTAAGCACATCACAAAAGAATATTTCTTATTAAAATATATATTAATGATAATAGTGATAATGTAGCAAATATTAAAAAATAGATTAAATGGGTGGCAAAAAAAGCAATTTTAAGTAATACATTTGTCTGCCACTCTGTGCTTTGGGGTGTGCATCTAAAGAAATACACACATAAATCTAATTAGTATTAATAGCTTAGATACCTGAATTCCTTGGCATGTCTGAATATTTGTCAGATTCTAACAAAATCACGTACCTATTCACTTTGCAAAGGTGCACTTGGAAGATAAAATGGCAATAACTTATTTTATCTGTAAGGTTTGAGGTTAAGCAATATTAATGGTTGGTTAATGGCTTAATGAGTAGGCTACAAACCATTTAAGCATGCAATGAACCTTAGCTTTCCAATGACTTTCCTAATGAAAGATCTATATGACTGCATGTCTCATGTCACAATAGAGATAGTAGGGAAGGTACCTAATCAATAGTGATGGTAAATCAATTGATCTGTAACCCTGTTTTCATACAGTGAGAAAGATATGGAGAGAGCATTTTACTAGCCTTATTTCTAGCTGAAGATCAATAAATAAAAGAGACAGCTCACTATTTGAAAATGTTCCCTTTTACTCTGCTTCGAAAGCCAAGCCAGGCAGATTGATGTCCTATTTCATAGATGTGTCGGTTTCCTTTGTCACTTCTCAAAGATTTAAAGTTCTTCAAAATTAAATATATGATAGGGAATATCTGTGAGTCTAGATTTTATTGTCGTGACTAAGATTCAGATTGAAGATAAAGCTGTGGCATGATAAAAAATTTGCTATTTGGTTTTATAATATTCATGGATGTCATTTTTAAATTTTCTATCAAAGAAAAGGTTCTATTGTTCTCATTAGTTGATTTTCCTTGTAAAAAATATAGAAGATAGAGAACGCATAATAATACTAGTGCTGTTAACATTTTAAAATATAATAGTTTGAGATATTGTTAAAAAATGAAATGCAAGACATAGACTTGGAGGAAATATTTGCAAAACACATACCTGATAAAGAATTTGTATCCAAAGTATACAAACAACTCTGAAAACTCAACAATAAAAAATCCCCAAACAACCCAATTTAAAAATAGGCAAAATATCTGAACAAATAATTCACCAAGAAAGATATATGGATTAGCAAATAAGTATATGAAAATACATTTGACATCATTAGTCATTAGGAAAATTCGAATTAAAACCCCAGTGAGATACTACTATCCACTTCCTGGAAAGGGTAAAATAAAAGAAACTAACAAAGCCAAGTGCTGGTAAGCATGTGAAGCAATTGAAGCTCTCATACTTTGCTGGTAGAATCTCAATTGTACAGTTCCTTGGAAAATAGTTTGTCAGGTCCTTATAAAGTTAAACATCATACAACCCAGAAATCCTACTCTTATGTATTTATCCAAGAGAAATGCAATCTTATATTGAAACAAGAACCTGTATATAAGTGTTTGCAATGGCTTTGTTGATATTAATAATTGCTCCCCAAA